>BFEA01000116.1:1928486-1946670 GCA_003427395.1 Chara braunii
TCACGCACACGAAAAAAGAGAACCGAGTCTCAGAATATCCAGAATGAAATCCTCAATAACATCATACGCCCACCGACACGCGGCCAACCCTCGACGCGTTTCGTCTACCCCTGTCTCTTATACACATCTAGATGTGTATAAGAGACAGGTGTATGTGTGTGTGTGTGTGTGTGTGTGTGTGTTCTGTGTGGGTGAGTCTGAGTATGTGTGAGTGTGTTTATGTTCGCTATACAGAACTCACAAAATGACTCGGCCATACCGTTTCGTCGGAGTTCCACCGACTCGTAAGGAAGTTGAACCCCGACAGTCCGGCCAAGATGAACTGTACTGATGGCCAAGGACTCACCACGTTTGCATGTGTGTGTGTGTGTGTGTATTTGTGTGTGTGTGTGTGTGCGTGCGTGAGTGCATGTGTGCGTGTGTGTGCGTGCATGCGCGTGCGTGTGTGTGTGTGTGCACGTGCGCGTGTGTCCAACATAGAGCGAAGTCGTAGTCGTGCATAGCAGCGTAGAAGTCAGTCGAAGTCAAGCGCTGTAGCGTAGGGTATGAAAAGTCGAAGTCGATTGGAGGGCAGGCGCGGTGTGGGGGCGGTTTTTCCTGCATTGCCTCCAATATCGGAAAAAGTTTGTTACGTGCGGGTGCTTGCTGCTGGCCCGGCAACGTCCCGACAGTACCGGCGCTAGCGCGGCGGCCCAGTACCTTGTGTGGTACTAGCTCTGGTGCGCGGGCCCGGTATCAAACGTGGTGCCGGCACTGGCATTTGGGGCCTGTACTGGCCTTGGCGACGCTTCAACTTCTAAGAAAAAACGATCAGCAGATGATTGGGACTTTCGCGCGGCGAAAAATTGGAGGGCCCCGATCGTCCGCTTGTCACAGGCAGGAACCTAGCGATAGTTATATATGTAGTGATTATCATTTTCACTATCACTGGTTAGGGGAGTCTGCAGACTGTAGAGAGAGTTCGGCCTCCTGATGAGTCTGTGAAACTCTCATGAAGCACTCTATCGCAGCCCCCGGTATACGTATCTGAAAAACGGCAACGGCTTTGATATATCATCATTGATGATGATGACAGGTCCCAGGTAATGCAAGAGGTTCATGCAACTACCAGTTCCATGTGGATTTGAACTTGGGTCTGTAGTTCATGGGCGTACTGACTGAGCTAGGGCCGTTGGTTTGATAGTATGCTAAAATATTTAAATATAGTTGTAAACTTGTAATAAACAAATTAAAATACAATAATAATAATAAAAATAATAACAAATAAAATATTATAATTAAAAAATGATTAATGATATAGTAATGGTAATAAATTAATAATAATAATAATGATATAGTAATAATAAGAATAATGCGAGGATTTAGATCCTCGGCAGTGTCTGAAAGGTGTCGTGCGGCCCGTGCCCGCCCCTAAGTGAAGGCGGCCTGCAAATATGTGCCAATGCCTGTTTATAGGCCTATGAGACCAGGATGAGGGGCCCAAGCAGAGCCTGTTGGAAACCCTATGTGGGCATGGATCTTCGACGAAGCCTTGCTATGAGTTTGCTCCTCAGCATGCCCCTGCAGGGCCCTTTCAGCAAGCATGAGCCCGCCCTAAGTGAAGGCGGGCCCCTGAATTTGATTTGGCCTGAGTTCGTCAATTTTGGCAAAGTTTGGTGGGCGCCAGACAGTTGCCATGCGCCAGTTGATTACCTCTTCCACACTTGTGAGAATCAGAGATAATTCTTGAGCCTTCTAGGCTCTTCCAGCAGCACAGGCGAAGCAGGGAGAACCTCACGTTTACTCCTGGGTGGTTGGGCAGGCCTAACCAATTCGGTCCCAGACCACAATCGGAATGGGTCTAGTGGTGTCTGCTCTTACGAGCACCACTAGCTTTGCAAGGGACGTGTTTCAAAAAAAAAAAAAAAAAAAAAAAAAAAAAAAAAGGAATGGGCCTGGGCATAGAAGCTACTGGGAAACACACGAGGCCCAGCCAGACAGCAAACTGGGCGGGCACTTTCCATAAAGGAAAGAGCTTGCCACTAGTGGGCATTCGGGCACTAGGCAGCGCATGTGGCAGCGCTGCTTGAGCGTGCGCTCGCGGGCTGTGCGCTGTTTGCTAGCGCTAGTTGCCAGGCAGTGTGCGCGGGCGCTGGAAGAAGGCAGGGCGCTGCTGAGGGCAGCGCCATAGCCAGTCCTACAGAGCCAGGGCTTGGCTTGGACAGCCAGTGGAGGTGGTGGTGGTCTTCGTGCATGAGGGAGAGGACGTGGGAGGAAGACAAGGACAGGGAGAGACAGGGAGAGATGAGGATAATGATGTGAGGGCGCATAACTGGTATTGGCGATGGTCTGCATTGGTCGACATCTTCAAGTACTTCGGTGGCTGCTGACTTCAACAGTTGCATTGTCAATTCGTAGGCAGGAAGTAGCTGTGTAGGGAGTAGCCTGGGCGCTGCGCGCCAAGTAGGGAGAGAGGGCCTGGATACGTATGTTGGTGGGGACGAGAGTAAGCTCTCATTGATATTTGGTTTCAGTGTTTCGATTCTCCATTGGTGTAATATTGGTGCAGTGCTGCTTTCTGGACACTGTGGGTCCGTGTGGGACTTTCTTGCTTTCAATGTGATTGTGCTATCTGGATTCTGTCATCTCGCTATCTCTCATTTTCCTTGCAATAAGAAGAAGAGCTGGCACAATAAGGCAGGTCAAGGAGGAGACGAAGAAGAGAAGTCGAAGAACTGATGCAGACGACGACGACGACGACGAAGAAGAAGAAGAAGAAGAAGAGGGATTCCTCGAAGAAAGGCTGAGTCGAAGATGAGCTTGAGGAGCAGGAAAATATATATTCAATAAAGGAAAAAGAACACAGTAGGCAAAACGGAAAAAAAAAAACAGAAAAGACCACAGTAGCCCGAAGGTGAGAGCCAAAATCGAGATAGCCTCAGCAGTTCCCAAAAGTTTTTGTAGTCGTTTTGGTATTGCGCCTGATTAAAAAAAAAAAAATAATAATAATAATAAAATTGTGCCTGATTGGGCGGCCCTGGATATGTTTTTGAATTGTGATGGAATTGTTGGGCGGCCCTGGAATGAACAGGTCTGCAGTGCCTGGATCATTCCGACGGCCCGCCCCACCCCCCTTTTTTGTAAGGGACGTCGGGCGTATACTGCAGCCTTGCGCACTGGGCCCGTTTGTCAAAAAGAAGAAAAGTTCAGTTAAGAACAAAAAAAAAAAAAAAAAGCTTGGGCAAAGGTGGTGACCTGAAAATACAACAGAAAGGTGGAAACAGCTCCTTGAGGGTGTCTTGAACCTTTAGTGTTTCAACGTCCGTTGCTGGAAAATGTGGAAAATCGCCGAACAACAACAGGCCGTGGTTTGTCGTCAGATGGTGGGGTCTTGCGAAGGGAAAGACCCGCTCACGAAAAATGAAAGGGATGTAATTTGGAAGCATTGCACCCTAGGAAGGAGAAAAGAGAGGAAGGAAAACAATTAAGAAAAAAATAAATAAATTCTAGCACTTCTCCAAAGTACTTCCATGAAGTTCCATCTACCATCAAGTTGCTTTTTTTTTTCTTTGTTCCCCTTTATATTTCAGTGCCAGGAATCGGGCCTGGCATTCCTTACAAAAAAGTTTCGCGGTCCTGTTGAAGAGCGAGACATCACCGGTCAAGCCCAAAAACTGGACTGCAACACACCGCAAATCCTATGCACAAACAGAAACCACCAGAGAAGGCAAAGCAACCAATCTCTCTCTAAGGCAAAACAACCAATCTCTCTCTCTCTCTCTGTGTGTGTGTGTGTGTGTGTGTGTGTGTGTGTGTGTAGGTTGGAAAAAGAGGGGGAGAGTTTTTTTGGGGGGGAAACTACGCGGGAGTCACAAAACGAGTTATAATTGCACTGTGGGCCAAGATACAGTTTCAAATTGCAGTTCGGGCAATGTATACAACCCAGCTTTCTGGCCAGGTAGGGTGCCTGAAGTGCAAATGCAAACTGTATCTTGCCCCATAGTGCAGTTATAACTGGTTTTTGTGACTCTACTGAAGTTACCCCCTTTTTTTTTTCTTTCCTCCTCAGATTTCATCAACTTGCGTTTCCTTACAGGCTTCCTTCTTTGTTAAATTATTAAGTGTTGTGTTTTCCTTTTCTTTTTTCTTTTTCTTCCTTTTCTGTTTTGTTATGGTGGTCTCTTCAGGATAGCATGGGACCTGGAGACGGGGGGGGCGGGGGCGGGGGCGGTGGTGGAAGGAATCAATGGCGTGGAACCAGCCACAGGTAGATGCACCCCTCACTCCTCTACACAGCGTAGGAAGTGAATTTCTACTTGTGTTGTAGAATTCGGGTTTGGTATTATAAGCAGCAGTGGGCGAAGGGTTTTCCGCACAAACATGTGGTGGGCGAAGGGTTTTCTCCACTGGACGGTTGGGTATTGCACTGGCTGCGGCACTGGCACTGCTCAGCTATGGCAGATATCGAGTAGTCTCGCATCCTGCTGGTCTCCTTTGTGTTTTGCTTTGCTGTCACTTTCATCCCAGATCTGCAGCTCTGCTCGGAGCCCGCTCATTGGTGGTTTGCAGCAGGTTTCGTACACGCTCCGAGGACTGTGCCCTTCTCTTTGCTCTTACCTCCGTAACTGTTGTTGGCATGGCAGGGCGTATGTTTCTGCCTTTTGCGGCTGCAAGGTACTCTAACTGGGTTTTCCCTGGTGCTGGATGGGCTTTGAGCTGCAAAGTTTCTCAAGTAGGCAGGATGGGCGGTGGATGGTGCAGTTTGGATGTGTGCTTTGCACGACGAAGGACCGGCGTTGGGTAGTTCTATATATTGGGGGCAAGGCGTAGGTATGGCCCCCAGGTCTGGTCGTGTACTTGAAGAGATCAGTGGGTTTGTCCCCCTGAAGAGTCTACGTACGGGGTAGACGAAACGCGTCGGGGAGTGGCCGCAAGGTTGTACTTGTTACTCTTTATACACTTTGCTACCGGAGGATTGATTTTCACTGCTTTCTCTCGCCTCTCATCTCTCCGATCACGGGGTTTGGTTTTCTTTGGATGCATGCATAACGGAACGATTTTATTGGCATGTTGTCTCTCCGTTCTCATGGCAGTCTCGCCAGGCTGTCCTTATCTCCGGATTTGCATGACAACCTGCAGTGCGGTTATACACTGGGTGGTGGTCATGTTGCCGACTTTCTTAGTTAAAAGATGGATCGGGTGTTGCTTAAATGCACTTTGTGGTTTCCGGAAGTTGACGCCCTTGTTAGGATTGTGGCGATACATGACGAAGGTGCTAGCTGTATTCAAATTGTAGTGTGTTGATTAGGTTGCAGAGGTTTGGCTTGACTTTGCTGAATCAGGTTATCATATGGGTTTGCTGTGACGAGGTTTTGCTCCTTCTCGGCGGAAGTACGGACCTGGTGATTCGTCTCTTCGGTTTCTTCAGCCAGAATTGGGTAACCTTCGCGTTGTGGCAGGTTTGGTTTCCTCCTCCTCCTCCCAGGCGTCGAGTTCTGTGCCAGGTTGGTGCTTTGTTATGCTATCATAGAGACCCCGAGTAACAAATGCTTGAATTGTGGAGGAGAGGGGCATTTCGCAAGGGAATGCCCCTCCCGGCGACAACAACAGCCTGGAGGTGGGGCCAATGCTTCCACTCCCACATCTACGAGGTTTTGGACTCCGAGACGCACGCAGGAGGACACCGAAGAGGAGTTCCTGAGGCAGATGATCCAAGAAAAACATGACGAGCAGGCGCATGAGGGAACATGAGGAGAGGAGGAAAATGGATGAGCTTACTCGTCAAGAGATCGAACGCAATTTCGAAGCTATGGAGGCGAGGGTGATGTCTAAACTAGGACAACAGTACTTGGTATCGCGCGCTGAAGTGAAGGAGGAATGCCGGTCTCCGGCCATCCAACTTGCAGCCTTTGTTACCAGGGATAGGGAGTATGCTGGATATGAAGATCGTGGGATTGAAGAAATTGAAGACGAGATTGAGAAGCTTTACGAGCTACGTGAGAAAAAGAGGTGTAAGGGGAAGGAGCCATTGCAGCCTATCAGAAATGTGTTTAGGCAGGATGGGGGAAGAAAGGGAACGCACGAAGATCCCTGCGGGAAGTCGGACTCCGAGTAACAAATGCTTCAATTGTGGGGGAGGCATTTCACGAGGGAATGCCCCTCCCAGCGACAACAACAGCCTGGAGGTGGGGCGAATGCTTCCACTCCCACCGCTACGAGGTTTTGGACTCCGAGACGCACGGAGGAGGACACCGAAGAGGAGTTCCTGAGGCAGATGATCCAAGAAAAATGTGACGAGCAGGCACGTAAGAGGGAACATGAGGAGAGGAGGAAAATGGATGTGAGCTTATTCGTCAGGAGATCGAACGCAGCGCTCAGCCTAACAGATAGAAATGGCAGGCGGAGCCAGGCGGGAAAAAAAAGAAAAACATCCTTGGGGCTGGTTGATTTTGATCGCCAGGCAGCGTACATCGGCATCAGGAAAAAGCGGCTCAGAAGATGGGGATGTATAAGAGCATACCCACACGGACTTTCCTGGATGTATGTGGCCACAATCTTGGCCAGTCTTCAAAGTATCTGACTGCAATAATGTCCAGATTCTGAAGGCAGTTGCAACTGTCCTAGTGTCAGTATGCCCTGAAAAAAAAGCGGTGAAGCGAAGCCCTGCAGCACTGTTCATTAGGGACAAGGTCCCCCTTACGGTGATTCTGTGTTTGTGGGCCTTACCACAGCACGCACCAAATGTGCAAAATGAGAATGGATTTCTGGCTTGTTTAAAAACAAAAAAAAAGAATGGGTTTCTCGCTAGAAGCTTTAGAACTATACTTTTTTCTTTTCTACGTTTGGTAAGTGGTGCGGAGAGAAAAGTGAGGACTGCCCGCCATCGACAGCATAAGCATGAGGACGACACAAGAGTACACACCAGTAGAAAGCAAGTCGTCACGCACACGAAAAAAGAGAACCGAGTCTCAGAATATCGAGAATGAAATCCTCAAMAACATCATACACCCACCGACACGCGGCCAACCCTCGACGCATTTCGTCTACCCCTCGCACATAGACTCTTCAGGAGGAAATCTTCAAGTCAGATCTCACGCACACGAAAAAAGAGAACCGAGTCTCAGAATATCCAGAATGAAATCCTCAATAACATCATACGCCCACCGACACGCGGCCAACCCTCGACGCGTTTCGTCTACCCCGCGCACATAGACTCTTGAGGATGAAATCTTCAGGTCAGATCTCAAAAACTTGAGGCCATTCCACTTGCCTTGCCTCTTTTATACTATCCTACACCCAGTCGCTCTTTAAGTCGCACTAAACGTTCATCCCACAACAGAGGTCTCCGAGCCATCGTTATTGCAAAACGTAGATGTAAACACATCTGGGAAAAACGTAATCGAGAAAGACATCCCATTGTCGGTATCGTGGAACAGGTGTGTTGGCAGCAGACGTCGCTCAACGCTTGGAAAAACCTGCACACACAAAGAGAGGCACAAAAACGTACACAGAGGACATACAGCAGAGACGAAAGAAACCGCAAATCCTCGCTTCCAGGCTCACGATGGCGAAGTACAATCTGCTGCCACCGCTCCGATTGCACCCTGTTCCAGAAAGGAACATGGTATCGCAAGTACTAGAGATGGCAGAAGGAAGTCAGCGAATGGGAGCCCAGGAGTCAGGACGCGGAACAGCGACGTCTCCTGCGCACAAGATACAACCGTCTCAGCACGATCGCAGCTATACGATGAGAGGCAGCACCCGATGTGTACGCTGTATAAATCTTCGTCGGGTATGGTAGAAGCCCCAAAAACCGTTCGCACATTGGGCCCAAAGTAGCACCAAGGAGGCCGTAAGGTCCCTCTGTCGTACGTCAGAAATGTAAAACGGAAAAGTGCATCCACCGCTGGAAAAAAGCCAAAAGAACCTACCTCCTTTGCTATCAGCCTGATCGCCGACTTACGAAGCTAACCCCCAAAAAACCATCCCCCCTAGTAGCCCCTACCAAAACTAGTGCATCCAACCCCAGAAAAGGCCAACACACCCTACCTCATTTTCTATCCGCATTTTGCGAAGCACCCACCGCGGGAAACCGAAAAACTCCAAAAAACAAAAAACACCCCGCTGATTCGCTAATTCAAAAAAATGGAAATTGTCCAACCGTATGTGGGACCGGAAACCGATGTCGAGACGCAATGCTTGGTAAGCCTACCAAGCCCCAGTAGGAACACACACACCTATCACCTCCAAAACCTCACCCCCCAATTTCTTGCCGAAACGCCAGAACGTGGAATCCACCAGGTGGGTTGGGTAGGAGTGCATAAGCAGTTCTCTCCTAATTGCAAACAACAGCTCATGTCAATCCCAGTAATCAGGAGTCTATCAATACAAACACCCTGTGCCCCGATTTTGGCCTTTTTTGCAGAACAGGAGCAATAGTCCTGAAAACAGCCAAAAATCAAGCATCCATCACTCCAAATGGAAGGTGCATTCCTCAAAGCCGCCACTGTTCTGATGGAGGTACCTACACGATGGATCTGCACCCCTGCAAGAACCCAACTGTCCTGTGATAGATACGTAGGACCAGCCGAAGTATTGAGCCATAACATTGTGTAAAATGGTGAAGTAAAAGGCCCGCCATCAGTTCATCACACTGGGAAGTGACGGCTACGAACACCGTAACGTCATCAACAATCCGAAAACCTTCAAAAAGAGCCTGATCAGCCACCAAACTCTTCAAAAACTTAAACTCAGCGAAAGAGCACAGAATACAAGCAAGAGGGCAACTAGATGCTTTCCCCATCGGTACTCCAATGACCTGCTTAAGCAAAACTCCCACCGAGTTAATAAAGGTGAACCGCAGATCGAAAGCGACCATATCCCGGATGTTGTCAAAGGGAACAAAGATGCAGTCATCCTTCTTCCTTTGGAAAGAAAGTCAGGCCTTCTTACCTCTCCAGGCTCTCCTTGCCACATTCACCCCTCGACATCCTTTGTTCTCAAAAAAAGCAAGCAACCATTCGATGACATGTGTGATATCTGAATGTGGCAAAGATACAAACATTTCTTTAATGTCCAATGAAGCCGATAACAGATCACGATAACCCGCCAAACTGTCGAAATTTCGGTCCATTCGAGAAAGACCTTGGACAACACCAGGAACAACTTTGAGCTTAAAGCTGGATCAAAGGGGAAGGCGAAGAGCGAACAATTCAAGGCCGAAGCAACACGGCCACTGGCCAATCTAGGTGGCTCATTACAAGTCAGGAAATCGGGCGCCATCGCGACAAATCCTTATGCTTTGGTAAAATATAGGCGTTACCAAAACAACCAGCTGAATCCCATTTACCCAAAATAGACAGACCCATCAGCCTGGAAATCCAATTTCATAGCCGATAAAACCGAAGTCTCACCGATCACCGATGGTGAGAACGACAAGCTCCAATTGAACGTTATCCAAAGATGATGGTCATACAACACCGGGCAGATAACCAGTGTATCCGAGATATTCCGGTCCACCGGTACACATATAAAATTGCGAAATCTAACATACCATTCCCGCAAATCTAACACATCTTCCTGAGGATGGAGATCGTCATCAGTCATCCAACAAGCCAACAAACTCTCCTTACCCAACATCCAAGAGGATCGGAGGTAGGAAACCATCAAAACCAGTTGTCTACCCAACTCAACAATTCCGGACAAAGGCCGAAATCGCGGTATATTCCTAGAATTGAGTAGCAGATACGGTACCCCGGGAATCTGGCCGATACGGGTTCTGACATGAAAGCCAAGTCGTTCCCAGGTTGGCTCAAGGTGGCACAAACAAGTCATCGACCCCCAGGAAATAGAGAACCGCTTAAAAGACCAAGTGTAACCCGATACAGACACAGAACCGATTCAGGAAAAACCAAAAAATTCAGAACCCTAAGCATCAAAGAATGTACAACCGACGACGATAAGCAATGGTAATAAAAAGCTGCACGAGAATCCTTCTCCTAACATCGATCCCAATCCGGAGTTCAAGAGCCCGGGCCAAAATGCCTCATGGATTTGTACGCGTATCCTTACCAGAAAAACAACGGACCGCTTGATACCATCGGACCAGACATTGAACCCTTTTGAACTTAAGGAGTTTTCAAGTCCAGGGTTGTACCAACAAACGTGCCAAGTGCGCCTCCTACCAATAGGGGTAAAGTGGACAGACCCGAAAATCCATTCACCACCTAGTTGGAAAACCTGCTTGAGATCCTTGAGAAGGAAACAACTACCTTCAACATAAACTGTAGTCAGACCAAAGATGCGATGCAACACCGACCGAGTATCTAACCCCCGATTGCCCGGTGCAACTTCGATCGTAAAATCCTTAAACGCGCAAGTGTAGGCCGTGCTCAGTAGTGCAACCAAACTATTTGTCCAGTCACCATCATGCAGTCAGAACTTCAAAACTAAGAACTCTATCGGTCGCAAATCCGATCCCACCCTCTTTGCATGGCTAGGTCTGTTACTAGGTCTAGCATGGCGTAATATCCTATGATAGTTCAGTGAAGGCGAGAAATTCCTAATCAAGAGTTTTTCAGCTTGGTCCACCGATATCACCCCATTAACCAATGGTAAAGGTACATAATGCCACACGCCAAAAGAAGACATCCATTTATATAACTGCGGACAGACACCTATGCCCCTAGCTCGCACCGTCCGAACTTGTTCACCCCATGTAATGAAAATCCCTCTAACAGAACAGCCTATGTATTGAGCTTTGCACCAAGGCGAAGTACGTAGGTATACCACCGAGCCCGTTCTCCAAGCATCCCAGTTGACAGACAACAGTAATGACTTAAATATTATTTACCCAGCGGATCTCATCCAAAAAGGACAGCGCTGCCATAAGCAAAGTGACACAGATATCATACGAAGTGCGGAGGCGAGAGGGAGCACCATACAACCAAGTAGAGCATTGTAAATGCAAACAGTCGATCAAATTAGCCCATAACCGGAAACGGAAGTGATCAAATAATCATTTGAAGGCATCCGTTCTTCCTCCTGACTTCTTGCTGGTGAAGGGGAAGGAGCAAAAACAAAACCTTCATAAGCAAGCTTCGCCCTGGCTTTAATGATCCGTTCAATAGTGTGACCTTCGGTTGTATAAGTCAGTCCTTCAAGCCGACAAACATGCTTCAATTGATCTTTGCTTTTAGGGATAAGAAGTCGACGTTGTGCTTGTACGAAAGCCAGCACACCTTCCGGACCACTGGCCGCACATACCTTGGTTCGTGTCCGCTCTTCAGCCATTCGAGACGACTCTCCAATTTCATAATCTGCAGAACATTCTCGCTGGAAATTCGGCTGTCTGAAAGACTTCCGCAGCCCTTCCTCGAATGGGATCTTACCCTTCCGTTTCTTCTCCCGTAACTCATACAATTTTGCAATCTCATCCCCGATTTCTTCAAGCCCTTTATCTCCATAATCCCCGATCCTGGTCTCCCTGAAAACCGGTACAGGTGTACGGGTGAACTTAATCTCTTCTCTCCTTACCTTCTCACGTGCTTCGAGAAACTGGCGCCCAATCTTAGACATGACCCTCGCCTCTACAGCCTCCGAGTTCCTCTCAATCTCTAGCCTAATCATCTCATTTTTCTTCCTTCTCTCCTTAAACTCCCTCCTCTTCGCTTGCTCCTCCGTCTTCTCCTAGATAAGCTGACGCAAAAGCTCCTTCTCTTGCGATTCATCATTGAATTTGTAGCTATGCTGGGGCGTCCAATATCTCGCAGGCGTAGAGGTGTTACCAGCAGCATTCCTGCCACCAGGAGTAGCAGCCGTCCGGTTCGAAGGGCATTCATGTGCAAAGTGGCCTTCGCCACCACAATTGAAACATTTGAAACTGTGCGTAGCCATTGGAAGGATGCCGACCCGAGAAACAAACACCAAAACGCATCAAGGTATGGATAACGTAACTGATGAATGAGGACAAAGGTCAAGCAAGAATAGGGAAACGTAGTAGGGAGATGGCGGGCAGCAAAAAGCTGGAGACGAGCCCGGATCAAATGAAATAATCCTACCAAGAAGGAAAATCATAATCTTGTCTCATAAAAAACCTAATCGAATTAGTCTCATCATTAAAGTAGATGATAACTCTGATCAATGTATCTTCCTCCTGGAACCAAAAAGCATATCGTAAATGAACATGCTCCATATCCAATATCCAATATCACTGCTGAACGTGGCCACCACCCAATGTACGGCTTCACTGGAGGTTGTCACGGTAATCGAAAAGTGAGGACTACCTGGCATAGACAGCATAAGCATGAGGACGACACAAGATTATACACCAATAAAAAGCAAGTCGTCAAGCACACGAAAAAAGAGAACTGAGTCTCAGAATATCCAAAATGAAATCCTCAATAACATCATACACCCATCTACCCCGTGCACATAGACTCTTCAGGAGGAAATCTTCAAGTCAGATCTCATAAACTTGAGGCCATTCCACTTGTCGTGCCTCTTTTATACTATCCTACACCCAGTCGCTCCCTAAGTCGCACTAAACGTTCATCCCACAACAGAGGTCTCCGAGCCGTCATTATTGCAAAATGTAGTTGGGACAACATAATCGAGAAAGACATCCCGTTGTCGGTATCATGGAACGTGTGTGTTGGCAGCAGACGTTGCCCAACGCTTGGAAAAGCCTGCACACACAGAGATAGGCACAAAAACGTACACACAGGACATACAGCAGAGATGAAAGAAACCGCAAATCCTCGCTTCCAAGGCTCACGATGACGAAGTACAATCTGCCGGCAGCGTTCCGATTGCATCCTGTTCCAGAAAGGAACAGGGTATCGCAAGTACTAGAGATGGCAGAAGGAAGTCAGCGAACGGGAGCCCAGGAGTCAGAACGCGGAACAGCGGCGTCGCCTGCGCACAAGATACAACCGTCTCAGCACGATCGCAGCTATACGATGAGAGGCAGCACCCGATGTGTACGCTGTATAAATCTTCGTCAGGTACGGTAGAAGCCCCAAAAACCGTTCGCGCCTGGGGCCCAAGGAAGGACCAAGGAGGCCGTAAGGTCCCTCTGTCGAATGCTAGAAATGTAAAACGGAAAAGTGCATCCACCCCCGGAAAAAAGCCAAAAGGACCTACCTCCTTTGCTATCAACCTGATCGCCGACTTAAGAAGCTAACCCCCAAAAAAACAACCCCCCTGGTAGCCCCTACCAAAACTAGTGCATCCAACCCCGGAGAAGACTGCTTCTGTGAAAAAAGTAGGAAGAAAAAGCTTATGGTTCTCTAGAATCTCTACATAGGCCATGTAGGTTTGCACCGGTGATAGAGAGGCCATTTTAGCCTGAAGAAAATTTTCCCATTGAGTAATCGTATCAAACAGGCACTGGGCAGAGCCCGGCAGGCTGGTGCATTGAAATGAGACCCCCCTCCCCCCCCCCCACGTGTAGGGGAGAGAACTTGGGTAGGTTCTGCCGGCACTGGTGGTTTAAACCACCAGTACTTGGCCCAGCTATCGGCCGTGGGAAAAAATAAGAGTAGAAACAGTTGTAGTCGGATGAATTTGGGCGCTCCTGTAGTCGCCCGTACGTTTCCTAAAATTGTGGCTTGTTAACGGGCACAAGTTGAGGAAGTACTGGTGGTTTAAACCACCAATATCTTTCCCTGCTTGAAAAACAATATCGCGGCGGTTAACACGGGGGGTGGGCAGCCTCGCCACTACCGGGACGAAATGGCTGGAGGTGCCAACCAAATTCAATAGCGTGTCGGTTCGATTTTCTTTGGCGCGCAGTTCGAATTTAGGCTCGGCACCGACAACTGAGAAAGGTAGCAGGTGCAGCTCCGCACCAATAGATGGAACCTTCGACGCTGGGGCCTGCTTATCGAGGTTGCTCTTATCACTTCGTTAAGTAGGTTTTTCCCATAAAAAGGTACTAGCGGTTTAATTGGTTTTCCATATGGAATCAACATATCAATGGCCTGGGATGGAGCGTCTAGGCAAATGAGACCTCGGGCCTCGCCACGCGACTCAGCAAGTGCACGAAAGACAAATTGTGGCGGTGTATCTTTCCATGCTCTGCGGTGATATTCATTTGCATTTTCCACATTTGGTGAGAGGAGCGGCAAGGCCTCTTGCCCCAGATGCCAGTGCATAAGGATGACACCCGTAAATAAAGAACCGCTCCAAAATTATCCAAATCGTAAAGTGGACACATACAGACTGCTACACCCGAATAAAAGAGCCTACACATGCATTAGATCCAGGGGAGAGGCCGGACTCTCCAACTCCCGAATAGATCTCATACTCATGTCTCGGGACCTAATCGGGGCGCTGGTAGTGGCAGAAATAAGTCCGGCCAGCCCATGCAGAGCCTTGGACCATAATGCATCGTGCTCGGTCTTTCCTTCTACGCCCTTATAGAAAGAGGCCACGGCTTCTACAAACTCAACACCTCTCTCCTCAAGCTTGACGAACTTAAGGATCAGGTGAAAGAGTTCTGGGCGTATTGGTCCACATGCAAAGACCGACACCCCTCGCGGGCGGAATGGTTTAATGAAGGGGTGGCCAGGTTGAGAGAACGGGTCAATAAATTTTCAATCAAGCATGCTAGGGAAAAAAGGGCAGTCCTGGAAGCACTGCTTAAGTCATTGGAAGAATGGGACAGCGAGTTAGCAGACCGCCCCTTAGACATGAACACATTTGACCAACTGCAGCAAGCCCGGGACCACTTCCAGGCCTACCTAGACCAAAGGGGGGAAGCTTGGAGGATCCAATCACGCATGCGCAAGGGTACAACAGAGGGTACAATGTCCAAAGCCTTCTTCCAAAAGGCAAAAAGCAGAGCTAGACAAAACCTGGTCGCAGGACTGAAACACCCGTTTGACCGCCACCAGCCAACAACGACAAATCCTTACAAGGTGGTTGATTATGCCACATTATATTATCGAGACCTCTTCACCTCGCACTCGACACAATGGGGAGAAGATGCCTTGAATCAAGCAAGGACAGCACTGCTCCAAAACCCAGGGGCCCTCCTCTCACAACATCAAAGACAAACCTTGGAGAGCCCACTGACCAAAGAAGAAATATACGAGGCGCTACAAGGCATGGACGACGAGAAAACCTTGGGACTGGATGCCTTCCCCAAAGAATTCTGGATCACCTTCTGGGAAACATTGGGGGACGACATCATGGAATACGTGCAAGCAGTACAACAAGAAGGAACCTTCGGCCCGCTGCTGAGGCAGGGAGTCACCGCCCTCATATACAAGAAGGGAGACAAGGAGGAAATACGCAACTACAGACCTATTACACTCCTCCCTCTCCCGTACAAGATGGTGGCAAAAGCCCTGTGCAACCGGCTCCTGCCCCACATGGCGGCTCTCATCCATATGGACCAAACGGGATTCATGCTTAACCGGAACATACAAGACAACATATTACTGGTAAATGAAACGATTAAGTACGCCAGACAAAGGGGAGCAGAAGCTGCAGTCCTCTTCATTGACTTTGAGAAGGCCTACGATCATGTGGACTGGTGCTTTCTAGACATGTGCCTTGACAAAATGAATTCTGGCCCGGTATTCAGACAATGGGTCACATGTTTGCATTCAGGAGCATCAACAAATATAATGCTAAATGGCCACCTCTCACCGCCCTTCTCCCTGCAAAGGTCGATGAGATAAGGGGACCCCATTGCCCCACTCCTCTTCGTCCTTGTGATGGAGACTCTGGCAACTCTCATCAGATCTAACCTGACAATCGAACGGATAGACATACCAGAACTGCCACCCCACTGCATCCCAGTCACATCCTTATTTGCAGATGACCTCACGGTCCTCCTTAAGGCCACACCGGACAGTCTGCAGGCGCTGGCACACACCATCCACCTGTTCTCAGTGGCAGCGGATATGTCTGTCAATTGGGGTACAAAAACAGAAGGGTGGTGGCTGCACCCAGGAGGGATCCGTCCACCCCCCCAACCTGCAGTGAACTGGAAGCCAAAAGAGGAGGCTATTAGAGTCCTAGGTGTCAAACTCACTGCCCTCGGCCCCCCCAAAGACCATGGACTCACGTTGGTAGACTTGGCAATACAAAGGATGGCAAAATGGAAAGGCCTGCACACTTCGTTGGTGGGTCGGGCGCTGGCCATCAACAATGCCATCCTGTCAACAATCTGGTATAAGAGTGCCTTTTGGCACCCTGGGGAAAAAAACATGGCCAGACTAAGAGGAGTGTTGGCAACCTACCTGTTGAGAAATGACCACGAGCTGGCCACAACCATCAAAAGAGTGGCATGAAAGTATGTGGTGCAGCCACGTGCCAAAGGCGGCCTGGCCATCATAGACCCGGGGGACCAGTTCAAGGCACTGATCTTCAAGATTATAGTCAGATTACTAATGGCCAATGATGTGCCCTGGTCCCCCTTGGCACTGCTGCAACTGGCAGAACTAGCCCCGCCGTCAAGTGCGAGCAGACCGATCCACCCCCTGGTCTGGCTTACTAACGCCTATTGGACCATCCCTAAGCCCGCCAAAAATAACAGGTCCGGTCGAGGACCGCATACATCCACCCGGGACCGGACTAGAGAAGACCTGACCAATGATCCTCTCTGGGCTGAACTCTTGTACCTCTGGCGACAGATTGGACCCAAGAAGAACCCCACCCCATCAAGATGGCATGAGGTATGGAGACAGTCAATCTTCGGCAACCCAGAGGTGGTGGATGCAAGGGGGAATCCCTTCTCGCTGGCTCACGGGTCTCACTAGCTGGCATGGACACGCAAAGGCATCTATACGGTGGGAGACCTGTGGGACATGGGACAGGGAAGATGGAAAACAGCAAGCCTCCTCAGACTACAACTTAAACACACCAAGAAACTACAAGAAAATTGTCCGAATTGCAGGAGGCAGTCCCCCTGTCATGGGTCCTAGCACTGAAAAGAGACCTGGAGATCAGGGCAGAGGACTGGGTAATCCAGCATTCTACCAATCCCTATGGTCATGTTCCAAGTGCAACAGACAAACGGAACCCAGGCGACCTTGCAAGCATATGAAACGGCATTGCCCGGTTCCAAATTCGCCAAGCTTACCAAAAATGAGGATCTGGACAGACAATGTGGGTGGGCTGAACTGCTAAGGATCAGAGTGGTAGGGGATGAAGAAAAAGGCTACTGGGCATATCAACCTACAATACCCATCTGCTCCCTCCCATTCGACCCGGCGGAATGGCAATGGGAAGGCAAGAAACCACTACCGATCTGGCAATACACAGTCAAGGACTGCTACAGATCGACCCACGCACGAGCACCGATGAACGAGCGCTTCAGGAATCGCTGGATCAGAGACTCGCCCTTTCTGGATCACCAAGTCCCGATCCCAGACTGGACCAAAATCGCCAAAATAATGCCAACTTCGCTCCGAGCACTGCAATGGCAGATATGGCACCGCTGCCTGCCAACTCCGGACTGGCTTGTCTCTAGATCACGACTGGAGCAGAAAGGACTCCTCTCTCCAATCTGTGCCTACTGTGGGAGGTCGTCCCCCCCCAGACAGGCGGACCTGGAACATTGCTTGCTGGAGTGCCCCATGGCACAACAGATATGGAGATGGTGGGATGCAGCCTGGAGATCACTAACTGGGAAAGACCTACCGTGGCAACCCAGCGCACTTCTGCTTGGATCTCCGCAACTCACGACTTCAGATTGGACAGCGTTCGAATATAAACTGTATCAAACCACAAGATTACCTGTCCTAATGACCATATGGAGAGCAAGATGCGCCTTTGAGCGTCGCGAACATACTTTTGGTCTACCCGAAGCCAAAACAGAAATCACACAAACCATACAGGCCAACATCATAAAAGCATGGAAGTCACTTAAAGAGTCACTAACCACCATCACAGATCAACAGCAAAGGGACGACGAAGTGAACACATTTAAGGACATATGGCTTGACCCGCAGCGAAAGATAGCGGACGTGGACACACAAAACAACCTCAAATGGGGCCTCTGGCCACCCCGGGATCACCCGTGGCCCCTTCGGCCAACCAGGGATTTCACAATTCCACCCAAGACCCCTCCGCTAGTACTGCTACCCCATAGCGAGGGGCGGGACACAGATGTCGCTAACTCTGCAACCTGACTCTACCTACAACCAAGAACATCGCCCCCCACCGCTGTCCTCACAACCTCAACCTGACA
>BFEA01000116.1:1949615-1970303 GCA_003427395.1 Chara braunii
ATAAGGTTTGTTGGGTCCCTGTAACAAAAGCTCTTAGATAAGGTTTGAGATACATAGTTTCTCCAGATAAGGTTTGAGATACATAGTTTCTCCAGGTCTAAGTAAGGTTTCAGATACATAGTTTCTCCAGGATGGATGCATACGAGGATGGGAGGAAGCTGCTGGGTATACACTCTATGGGACTATACCACAGTTGAGGGTAAGCTGTAGGACACCAAAATGGGGGGATAGGTTGGTCTAGAGGGGGGTACCGAGATCTCGAAAAAAGAACAGGATGTTTGGTGGAGTTTGATCTGGGACGATGTGAGACCGAGTGACTGGAGGGGCAACCCTGGGACCGGAGCTGCCGTCTTCGCGACACACATAATGTGTGTCTGGGTACGTAGGTGTTTTTCCCGGCCATTATGCCTGCCTCGGGATTGGGATGGCTGATTGGTGCACTGGGAAGACACCCCCAGCCCCCTCTGCGGAGCAGTCTAGTGCGGCCGATGCATTAGGCTGGACCTTTGTTCTGTCAGACATTTCAAACCTGTTTTTGCTTGCTGGTAATAAGTAACTGGACTGCATTCCCCCAGAAAGGGCAAAGCAAGTTTGCATCCCTCCCTTGAACAAAAAAAAGGGGCTGTGTTCCCAAGCTGTTGGGTAGTTCCAAAAAAATGGTCATTGTCTCCAGAGGGACCGGTGGGACTGTTCGGGCTGTGCCGCTCCGAACAATGAACCACCCGGTTGAAGAGTGCCAACGGACAACGGGTAGAGTGCCACTGCCCTTTGCCCGTTGTGTGAAGCAGGCACAGGCCATAGGGTCCGTCAAAAATGTGGCCCCTCGTATATTGACGCATCTGTCAGGAGAGTTGTTGGGCAGTGTTGCTTCACACACATTTTTCATGGTTGCGATGCAGACTGGCACAGCCGACTGCCTAACAACTGTCAGGAGAGTTGTTGGGCAGTGGTGCTTTACCCATAGGTGTTTTTTATGGGCAGTGGTGCTTTACACACATTGTTCAAGGCTCACCCCCCAGAAAATTGTTTTGGGATTTTTAAACTATTTTCTGGCCCTTTCAGAAAGCAAAAGAGGGCCACGCTGTGACTGATTCTGTGTGTGTGTGTGTGAGAGAGAGAGAGAGAGAGAGAGAGAGAGAGAGAGAGAGAGAGAGAGAGAGGAGGTACACAGGCTGGATACTGCCTTGAGGTTGGTGTGGCCTTATTCACCCCCTGTCTGTAAACCTTCTGTCACCTGTTTTCTTTTTTCTTTTTTTCGGGGTTTTTCCGGACGTCCGAGTCCGTCGTAACCATGACATTTTCACTTCTCTCATACAGAGGATACATTTTGCCGTATTCCTGATTTTCGCGGAGCCAACCATCAGCTGGACCTCTTTTTTTTTTTTTTTTTTTTTTTTTTTTTTTTTTTTTTTTTTTGAACAAAGCAGATATCATGTAACCGGGAAATGGTCCTGGCGTCCCCTACATCATTTGCTGCACCCAAATGGGCTAAGCAAGGCACTCTTGGCCAAACCTATCCCTACCACAGCCCCACAAGGTCATGACAACCAAACCCAATCCCAATCCCAACCCTAAAACAAAAATTGTGTTCCCTAATTTAAGAAACCGAAATCCTATTCCACCCCTTCTCCAAACCGCCATTATTATGCAACCCTAATCTAGCGAAATCCAAGCCAGGTAACAAATCACCAACCAAAAGCACGAAAACAAGATTGTCAATGATCTAATCCTAATTAGTACCCATGGACAGAATCCCAAAATGCTTCACAAAAGTTCCAACTCTATACCCTATGCACCTCCAATCAGCAACCCCAACTAAAATCCGAATCAGCAACCCACGTGATGGACCACCCCACAGGCAAAAGCAACAACCATTCACATAATTCACACTCTACACCCTGTATACCTCTAATTAACGCCGCCAACCAGCAACAAGGTAGCAGATCTTTGCCAATCTCTGAAAATCACGATCGTAATGAGCGCCAATCCTACCTAGCAAGTATCGCTAGCCTAGTTGTCGACAAACAAAGTCAACGAATTACCAATCCTACCTAGCAAGTACCGCTAGCCTAGTTGTCGACAAACAAAGTCAACGAATTACCAGTCCACAAAGACTCTAATTATACGCCCCAAAGTTCCCCAAACAACCGTGATTGGTACTATTCTATACTGAGAAGACACAGCCATTGCAAATGATTAGAATCTAAAAACACAATGAAGAATCTGTGAAAGCACCAAAGGTAAGAGAATCATGAGCAACACCACACCCGACGTAGGAGCTTAGACAACAATGCCGCAGCTTGAAACCCGTTATCAGTGACGGTGGGCAATACTGGTCGCGGCATGAAGTCCGTTCTCTCACTCCCGGAAGTCAGCGTTTGTCGATGCACTCTTGTCCTTTTTCTCCAGCTCTTCGCACAGATAAAACTGCAACCGCCATTGCAACATGATCGTGTTCCGTATCTGTAATCAGAGGTCAAAAGCCCCTGATCAGGTGATACTACTGATATGTACGATGAGCAGATCTTGCCCGCCGACCAACCCTGCATCTCTCCCCTTCCGTCTGCGGCCAATCTAGGATTACCAACTTTCGTTGGCCACGATCAGGCTATGGCAGGTGCATGGTTGTGCCCCCTCGAAGCAGCCTCCACCTCAGCGCCCACACGCTCTATCACCTCTCCACCTCCGCCATACCCAACAGCAAGTTCTGGCTAAGCGCAGCTTATCCGCAGGTGCCCCCGTGCGATCGCCCGCCACCCGCGCATCGTAACGCACTAGTGCAGCGTTACCGCTGCACTAGCGTGTCCCTACTGCAAAAAAAAACACCATGTCAGACGGGAAGGATAGTCCTACCCTTAACCTCTTGGCTGACATCTGGGACTTTATTATTGTTATTATTGTTGTTATTGTTGTTATTATTGTTATCATTATTGTCATTTCTTGGTTCCATGAGTACTGTGGAATTAGGAATGAGTATGTCCATGGCCTATTTGTGTGTTCGTATTCCTTCATAAAGAATCATAATGGATTTTTTTATTTTTTTTTGCACGATTATTTATGTTTGACAGATAGTGGCCTGCTATTTATTACCCATTGAGAAATTACAATGCTTAGGTGGTATGTTGTGGGAGAGAGAGGTGGTGAACATCCCCTAGGCCTACAGCTGGAAATCAGACAATAAATTAAATATGTAAGAATTGCCAACGCGTATGTGCCCCTCTACATCCCCGACAGCCAAGACACAGGGCAGGGTTCTTTGTTCTTTGAAATTGAACCTTTTTCAAAGGAGTTAGCCCTTAATATTATTGTGTCCAATAGGATTTGAGCTCTTGACCTGCTTATGAATAGTTACAAGTATGTATCATTCAGTCATCAGGCAGGTACCTGAGCAGGGTTCTTGGATCATGGGTATCAGGTGTATTCTGACACAAGTCACATGACATATATTGTGGCCGGGCACTTCAGTTCAGCTGTGTGTGCACTGCAACCACCTCTCCCTTCTGATGTAATATAGCTTCTAGTTGGGGACTTCAATGCCAGTGTTTTTCAGCTACCTCTCTCTCTCTCTCTCTCTCTCTCTCTCTCTCTCTCTCTCTCTCTCTCTCTCTCTCTCTCTCTCTTGCGTGCGTGCGTACGTGCAACACACATACACATATGCATCACATATTAGGGCCTCGCCACACCACTGTCGAAACGAGAAAAGTACGAGCGCATCTTCCCCGGAAAGCGATCAGATGCATCTGTTACTATTCATAGTAATGGATGCATCTGGCCACTAATTGCGGGAACATGCAGTCGTACCTTTTTCGTTTCGACAGTGGTGTGGCAAGGGCCTTAGTGACCTCTGGTCTCTTCTGCCACCACATAGATCACAGTGGCAGCTCTGTCCATCTGTTTGTCCGTTTGTCTGTTTGTCAGTTTGTCAGTTTGTCAGTTTGTCCATTTGTTTGTCCGTTTGTCCATTTGTCAGTTTGTCTTTCTGCCTGTTTATCTGTTTTGTTTGTCTGTCCTTCCCCCCGCCCCCCCCCAATTCCCCCCCACCATTCTCTCTCCCTGTGTCTATGAGCCTCGCTGCACTGCTTGCCCCACCCCAGTTTTAGTGACTGATGCGTCTACACACTCAGTTGCCCCTCCTTTCTGACGAAGGCAAATGTGAAAGCAGCAGACAACCATGGACAGTGAGTAGGGCCTGTTTTCCCCACCCGCAACTGGTGCTGTATGGGGGAATGTTTCCAGCGGCCATCCCTTGGGGTGTGTTTTCCCTTGAAGGTGGGTATGGCAGAATACCCCAAGTGGTTAAGAAGTTAAAATGCCCGCAGGGTATAGCAGAGTACACCTCTGTAATTCCAGAAGTTAGTTGACTGCTCTTATATGGATTTGAATCTTTGCATTCTAACCCTGTCGTGGGGTTCTGCAAGTTTGCATTCTATCCCTTTTTAAAAAAAAACAAAAACAAAAGCAAAAAAAAAGACAATGCTCCAAAGCCTCCAATCTATTTGTGGGGAGCCACACGTGCTGGGAACCAGGGCCAGCGTCCCATTAGGAACATTTGGAGAACATATACGGAAAAAAATCGAGATASCGGGGCCATTACCAGRCTTCGGCTAMGAACAGGATCATGAGCAATTTCTAGCCTATTAGACAAAAGMCCTCATGAGATAGGCTAAAATTCAGAAAAAGTCTGAAGAAGCTTGGAAATATGAGAGCGGAGGGTCAAAACTGAACCCACCTACTATCCAAAACTCCCCCCCTCAACAGACGGAACGTCGGTCCAAGCTTTCAGTCCTCGTACCAGAACTCACTTGATCTCATACCCCCTTCTGCTAGGGTAACAGGGCACCACAACCTTCCCCAGTACTGACCAACCTAGTTCTGACGGACAGGAAGTGCATTCCTCCCTCGGCATTTCCCTTAGCGGCAAGCCCCTGACACCAGGTTACAGGCTTAACACCTCGGCGCCGGCTACGTCAGACGGTCTGGTCATGCCTTCCACCCTCAGCATAACTCCACAGGCCTCAAGCTCCCCCTAGGTCACTGAGCAAAACTCCAGCACCGGCCTGTGTCATCCCAGCATCGTCCTTCTAACCTACTTACCTAAACAAACAACCCTTCCCCTGTTGAGAGCCCCCTTACTACCTCCCATCCTCTAGTTCTTTTTTTGAAAAAATGACAAATTTATGAAGAAAGCCTTGAGATACCAGGACCAAAAGACAACTGTGTAACCTACACAAGAATACTGAAATTCTCTGTCCTCCAAAGCTCGGATCGAAGAAGCAATCTGAACGAAAAAAACCACCTGCCTTAGGGCCTTTCAGCAGCCCAACCCTACCTGCCTCACCCCTATATCCCGATGCCCAATCTCTACCAGGCCTCATGCCCCCAACTGCTAGGTTACAGAGTGGCACGACCCACCCCAAAAAAACCCCACCTGCTAGGCCACAGGGCAAAGCGCCCCGCCCCGGCTCCGGCCAGCATCGACTAGGCACCAGCTCACCAAAAGACATTAGAGTGCCTTCCACCCTCGACAACTCCCCAGATCTCTCTACCAGGTCTCATGCCCTCGTACAGCTCGAGTTATAGGGCAGCACGACCAAGCCCCAGCACCAACCAGCGTCGTTCTGGCCTCGTCTATTCGCAAACCACCGGGACTCAAGACTAAGGCAAAAAGCAGTCAAACCACCAATCAGCACCATAGTTGTAGATCGCATCACTCATCTCCTTCATGTACTGGTTGCAGATACCCCCCCCAAAATCCCCCTGATCCAACTCCGGCAAGTCTTACCACGATGAAGCCACCATCTCCACCGCTTCTGTACCCTATTTTAACCCTACAGGCTAGGCCCTTCGTCGCAGAGCGCGTCATCTCCCTCAGTCACATCCACCACAACCCCCTGCCTCCAGCACCAAACCTTGGAAGAATTTTTCAATTAGAAAAAATTAGGAAAAACAGGCACAAAAATCCTGAAAAATCACATGAACATTTCAGTGCCCAGTATTCCCACAGGGAGAGGGGAAGAGAGGGAAAAACCACCCTCTCTCCATATGGAAAGTCCAACGCCTATTGAAGTCTCAGTTACATGTAAAGGGGTCACAAGAGCCAAGGGATTACTCCTCTTCCCCAAAAGACAACCCCCTGTCTGTTCACTGCCTCCGCGGCAAGGCGTCCCCTCGCCTCCCCGCCCCAGTTCAGAACAGCCTCCAGAACATCCCTCCTGCTCCCTCAGTCGCATACAATACCCCCTAAAGTATGCCCCGACAGAGCCGAAGATCCACCTTCCTTCCTGCTCCACCACCTCCAAGCGGAACAGCCCTCTCAACTCTCACCCTGCCGACATCAACACCCCTTGTCCTTTCTCCCCAACCACCATAGCTGATCCGACCCAAAAATTAGCGTGGCCCAAAAAAAAAAAAAGGATAAACCCTCAATACCGCCCCTACCCTCACAAAGATCACACCACCCACCTTGTGTAACCCACGCAGGGAAGGACTCCAACCCTAAAGGAGATATCCATTCCAACACCTCTGACCTTGATCCCACAACATCACGGATTGAGACTCCCTTACTAAGAACAACAAGATAGAACTAATTACTTGAGTAAACACTATTCGAAAAAATTTGTAAGAGCTAAATTTATCCAACCTAGCCCACGTTGAGTAAGAATTTAAAAAATAGGAAAAAATCCCAGATTTCCGTCTACAAAATCAGAGTACAAATTTCAAAATTTGGGAAAACCGAATTAAGAATTTTTAAGAATTTTTTATGAGTCATGCAAACGAAGTTTGAATCATGAATTTTATCATCGAGATTCAGGACATCAATCGAGATGAAGGTAAAATTTGAATCCCGATGGGGAAATAAAATAGGGAATCGATTATGATGTCCAAAAGGATTTACGACTCTAATTTCTCAAAGAATCACTCAGAAAGTAAATCAGGAAATACTAGGCAGAGAACTAATTCAACAATCAATTATGTATGAGAGAACCATTACGAACTACCGATTGAGATCAACTAAGAACTTAGGATTACCATCCATTGGCATCCAATAAATCTTCTAAAAATTTCTCATAGCAGGAAAACGAAATCAAAACATAGATTCTGAACCCAAAAACAACATAAATAGGTCATGCCTCAAGAGTTACTAATGGTCAATCATCCATCACAATCACGCTAAAAAATAGGCTGCTGCACCACGAGATTCCGTTGCTGCGTAAAGTGAGTCTTAGTCCGTGCAATCCATCACGTAGCGCTCCACTCTCGCAGTTCCTTGATCCAGCTGCCCCGCCGCTGTAGAGACCAAACTCAGCCCTTGCCTCTTCCTGCGGGAGGAACACGTTCGCCTCCCCATAGCCTGTGCTAATGTAGCCCCTCGGCAAGCTGCACTGACCAGAAGAGATTTGGTAGGACACAATCACCTCCTTATCACTGCCCAGATACAATTGCGCTGTGAGTAACCACGTCAAACCTGTTGACGCGACCTCACAGAGAGTTCAGTCCCTGCCCAACGATCTGGAGGCCACTAAGTCAAGAAAAAAGAGAGAGAGTAAAAGGCAAGTAAAGGAAATCCCCCACCATCAACCCCCCGCTCGCCCCACCCACCAGCTCCTCGGCATAATCCCCATTCCACTCCACTGCAACCCACAACCTGCCATCGCACGCCCCCCTCCTACCTTGCCTCCACAAAATCTCCAACGCACGCCATCGTCGTTTTACACCTCAGCACGCGCCCTCACAGTATTCCGCCATAAGCTTATCAAAGCGCTTCGCGGTTTCACACCATGGCGTGCAGTAGCATCCTGAACGCCAACTTGGGCAAGGCGACAATCTCCTCTCATCCCCATCCTCTCGTCCCCTTTGCCACCAGTATCACTTCCCCCGTTGCCACGGTATTCGCCCTTGGCCCATGCTACTTCGCGCCGCTCTGTTCACGCACCGCTCTGTGCTCGCCCTCGCCACGCATTGCTGCATCGTGCTCCCGTGATTCCGGTACCAGGCAGGGCGCAGCGCTCCCGGCCGCGCTGCGCTCCCGACGATCTCACTCGGGTCCTCTAATGGTTGATCTTTGGCTTATAACACAAAGTTGGCAACCCCCTTGACAGGGATATAATGCAAAGATTTAAACTCAAAACTTCCCAAAAGGCTATTTCACAAACTTCTGAAATGTCAGAGCGGTATTCCGCTCTACGGTCTCTATGCACGTATTCTGGGGGTATTATGGCATATACCTGAGCTTTCAGGGGCACTTCACAAATTTTCCACGCAGATTTTCCCACTATCAATCTATGTCTTAAACAACCAATACTTCCCACCTAAAGTTGAACCCGTTATCAAGCCACAATTTTAGGAAATGTACGGGCCACTACAGGAGTGCCCAAATTCATCCAACTAGAAACGTTTCTACTCTATTTTTTTCCGCGGCCAGTAGCTGGGCCAAGTACTGGGGGGTTAAACAGCCAGTTCACCCGAAGCATAGTATGCCTTTTACCCGTTTACGCGGTAAGAGCTTTTAGATTTGGGGCCGGTAGCAGAACTGGCAGGTCACTTTGGTGGAAAGGCACAGTCGCAGGCTCGTGAGCGTTGGAAGGTATTGCTTTGTGAACTTAGGCCCGTGTGAAGTGCTGGACCAGGTTCTTTCTAAAGCTCTCTAAGGGCAATAGAAGGTGTATGTAGGCATTGTAGAGTAAGCAGGATGGTTTGAAAAGAAAGAAAGGCAAAAAAAGAAGCAGAGTGAGCAGGCTGGTGGTAATGTCATGCCTGTGGGTACGGCCCGCATCTGGCCTTGAAAAGAGACTTGCTTATTGACCAGCCCCCATCCTTCTCGAATGCTTCATACGTGTCCTTGAGCTCAACTCTTGAGATCTGCATGAGCCATTCACACTCATGTGTCACCAATTGGAGGAGGAGGAGGAGGAGGAGGAGGAGGAGGAGGAGGGGCCCAAATCGAGGAGAAATATCACGAGAACAGAAAAAGAGAACAGGGAGGGGAAAGTGTGAGAGAGGAGAGGAGTACGCATCTGCAAGGAGGCACAAATCTGATGGTGATGCTGACTAGGTTCATGCTAGCTTAGCGCAAGCGCAACAAAAGTGGGGGCCACTTGTGGGTGCCTCTTGGCCCTTAAACACAGGTGAAGGGGGAATACAGTGGGAGTGTAAAAGGGACTCAGTTAGTCCTGTGGGACAATGTGGAAAATTTGTGAAATCCCCCTGTCATCGCAAAGACTTCGTTAAACCGCCACTATGTTTCCCAGCCAAAGAATGAAATATGCATCTTGCATGCAGCCACAACTTTCGGGCCTCGGCCTCCGGAGCAAAATGGTTGGCAGCTCCAGCCAAAAGGAGGCCCGCGCTGGTTCTTTTTTTTTTGGCGCTCAGGGCGTTTCGTTTTTTTTTTGCCGCACAGGGTGTTTCCAGCCCCGGAGCGAAGTGCCTCGGAAGTAACTGGTGGTTTAAATCTCATAAACCTACGTCACGGTTTGGTTGTCCAACGAGGGTCATTTTAAGGTGCTCGCAGGAATAGAATGCCTACAAGGTGTTTTGTCTGCCAATGGCAACCCTCTTCACACGAATCGAATGCCCAGCCACCCCAGCCTGTCCGTTATCACTCCCTCCGGGATGAATGTTGACCCAAACACGTCTATGATGACTGGGCGTTCTATTTCGGTGAAGACAGCAGTGCAATACCTGTTGTAGGAACCCCCAATAGTCAGTTGGTTGCGGGGTAGCTTCTCAGCGGGAGAAATGATGCAACCCTAAACCAAGAGTACTCCATCCATACATCGGCAAAGGCAAAAAATAGAGCCGTGACGTTTCCACTTGAACGGATTGGGACTGGAGCTGCCCGGCCCGTTTGGCCCAGCGCGTTGCGGCTCGTTTATAGCCTTGACTTCAGAAGTACTGGTGGTTTTTGGTGGTTTAAACCACCAGTACTTTGCCCATACATCAGCTGCGGCAAAAAATAGAGTCGGCCCAGGACGTTGCGACTTGTATATGGCCGCAACTTTCGGAAGTACTGGTGGTTTAAACCACCAGTACCTTTCCCATATATCAGCCGTGCCCCCTCCACCGCAATTTTCGGAGATCCGCCGCCGATGAAATTTATTATCGGCTGCCAGCCGTGTATTTGTTTCTCGAGCAGGGAAAGGTACTGGTGGTTTAATTGCTTGACCCGTTGAGTGTTTGACGAACCAGAGCCTTCGCCTGGACAAGACCAGTGGAGGTGTTTCCTAATTGTTGAGAGAGAGTAGAAACCCTTGGGCAGATATATATCGATCTAAGGGCATACTCACACGAGGACTTCTTCTACTCAGCTTGGACGTAATCGCGGTTAGACGCTTCTTTACTGCTCTGCAATTGCAGTAAGATCCATCCAGAAAAGTCCTAGCGTGAGTAGGCCCTAGTGGGTCGTCTTGCTGATCCTAGCAGGATTTTGCAGCAAATTTTCTCTCTTTTTTGCTATTCTCTAAACCATTAAAGTATGAATAGAGTTTCTGACCTTCCCCCTCTCCATCCCTCTCCCTACCCCTTCCATCTAACAGGAAAATAAGTGAAGGTGAAACAGTCCAGCAAAGTTTTTGAGCATCCCTATGGACATTCAGCACACCCTTCAGCCAGATCAGTCCTGGGCCTTGAAAGCCTTTCTGGTTCAGAAAAATAATGGTAACAAAGAAAAAGGAAAGGCAAGCTGACACTCTGAGGTGTTCATAGGGCACACTCACACTAGCACTTGCCTGAACGTACCTGACCACAATTCTGGGCAGACCCCGATGAATGTCACCGCAATGACATCCATAGCTTAGTAGAAAAAGTGCTAGTGTAAGTATGCCCTTTGTAAGTTTTATACCATCTTCGGTTCTTCTTTTTTTTTTTTTTTGGCCGAGGGCGGGTACTGTCTTCTTTTCTTTTTAAGAAAACAACCCGGGGATCAGCTTGAGGCGCTCGTAGGAGCAGACGCCTCAAGCTTCCTCAGAAGAGGCTGCATCTATTGGTGGGGAGCTGTACCTGCTGGGAAACGGGCCCAGCGTACATTGAAAGACAGGGACCGGTTGAAACATGTGTCGACAGTTTTCGGGAGCTGGTAGGGGGTAGAGGAGCCAGTACATAGCAGAAATTATCTGGCGCCGATTTTGAGGCGAAGAGGCCCCCTACCCCGATCCGGCTCAATCAATCTCAGTCCCTTGCTTGGTCAATCCCCTGGCTCTCAGGGTAATCAATGCCAGCAGGACTTGTCTTCTTCTCTTTTGTATCACATTGTATCACATTGTACATGGGACGCTGGACCCGTTTTCCAGCAGGTGATGCTCCCCACCAATAGATGGAGCCTTCCCCCGAGTGGTAGTGGTGTCTGCTCTTATCAGCACCACTATCACCGGCGTGAATGGGTTTTAAAAAAAAAAAAAA
The DNA here is from genome assembly GCA_003427395.1 of Chara braunii. NCBI lineage: Eukaryota > Viridiplantae > Streptophyta > Charophyceae > Charales > Characeae > Chara > Chara braunii. The sequence continues at coordinate 1,961,013 of BFEA01000116.1, forward strand.
AAAAAAAAAAAAGAAAGAAAGAAAGAAAGAAAAGAAAAGAAAAGAAACATGTGGGGGGATCACCTCGTCAGTTTGTCGGCAGACCGCCATTAATATTCACTGAGTCACTAGCTCCTCCCTACCTTTATTCACCATACGATATCGAGGGTGGCCACATTCATCCTCCTCCATTTATCCTCCTCCCTTTGGAACCTAATCCCTAAACCCTAAGCTCTACACCCTTGATACATGATTGCTAGGGTGGGTACTGTCATAGGAACGCTGGAATGGAAGCTTCGCAGTAGGCAACCCCCAGTACTATTCCGGCCACGCCGAGTTGGAAGTTTTCCGGGGGGGTGTGTGCCCCGGTCTAGTGGTATTTCACTGGCAACAATCACAGACCACACGCCGGCCAGGTATGGCCTCATGGCTCCCACGTATTCATGATGTCGGCCACGCCGGAACGGACACTTCCTAGGGGTCACCTTCCTGGTACTATTTTTTTTTGTTTTTTACAAAAAAAAACCGCCAGTGTTAGTGGTGCTGATAAGAGCAGACACCACTAGCGCCTGGGGAGGAGCTCCATCTATTGGTGGGGAGCAGCACCTGCTGGAAAACGGGTCCAGCGTACCATTATACAAGCTGAGTTTGGAATGTATCAAAACAGTGTTGTGTGAGATTCCTGCCAGCATCGATTGCCCCTGGTAGTGGGCGCCCAGACGTGCGAGGGTGGGACTGCCACACTACCCATCCTCACATGTAGGCTTCCTGAGCTGCCCGGCTGTGCACCCGTGCAGGCTGCATGGGTCACCCGTGCGAGCTATTTTTTATTTAAAAAAAAAAAAAGGTGATGGGGGGCTGTTGCGCATGCAGAGATGTGCCCGAATCAGCCTTTTCCATACTGGCGGGGAGGTGAGGGATGGCGAGAGGGAGGTGGAAGATGGAGAGGAGGGTGGGAGATGGCGGGCGGGAGGTTGGAGGTGGCGAAAGGGAGGTAGGAGGTTGCATGCGGGGAGGTGGGAGATGGCCGGATTGAGGTAGGAGGTGACGGGAGTTAAGTGGGAGATGGCGAAAGAGAGGGAGGTGGGAAATGCGGGAGGGAGGTGGAAGAAGGAGAGAGGGAAGTGGGAGATGGTGGGAGGGGAGGTAGTAGGTGGCGGGAAGGAGGCGGAGGATTGGCGGGAGGGAGGCGGAGGATTGGCGGGAGGGAGGCGGAGGATGGTGGGAGGGACGTGGGAGATAGTGGGAGGTAGCAGGAGGGGTAGTGGGAGGTGGCGGGAGATGGCAGAAGAGCAGGAACGAAGTGGCGGGAGGGAGGTGGACGATGGCGGAAGAGAAGTGGAGGACGACGAGCACATGGAGAAGTTGAACGAAGAAGAAGATGATGAAGGAGGAGGAGGAGGAGCAGCGGGTAAAGAAGTTCAACGAAGAAGAAGAAGAAGAAGAAGACCACAGTCACTTAGCTTCGCTGTTCGGAATGGCAATGGCGTGACCTGACTGACAACGGCGACGACGACGAAATGGCGGGCGGAATGGCAACACGAGGGACCCCCGTCCTCAGGCCCGCGCAGTTCGAAATTTCAAACTCAATTTCGAAAACGCACGGGTCGTGGGGACATCCTCGACGAATCTCCGCCGTAGATCTTCGAAGATCTACGACTGAGATCTCGAGTCCAAGATCGAATTTTTTAAGGCCCCCCGCGCGCCGAAAAAAAATTCGATGTGTGGGGGGGCCTTAAAAAATTCGCGAGGTGCTGGAACTGGGCCCGCTGTCCCCAGAACTGCCCCCCAAGCACACCGCGCTGGGGCCGCACGGGGTCCGTACTGGGGACCCGCACGGCCGTGCGGCCATGCAACAATCCGTGTGTGCCGGGGGTACCCGTGCGCACGGAAATGAAGCCTAGCCTCACATCGATTTCCTTTTTTTTTTTCTTTTTTTTTTCGGTTGCAACGTCAGCTGGAGGAGCACCTACTGCCTGCCGGGATAAGAGCCCAGGCCCGCAGTAGCGCTCGCTGTGTTGATGGCTCCGGTCTTATTCGTGGGGAGCAGCACGTGCAGGGAACCAGGCCCAGCGTCACTCGTCAATTCTCCTAGCATACCCCTATGCCCACTATCCTACCTCAGTGACAAGCACTCAGGAGTCAGGACAATCAACCCCAGCCCCTCAGAGGGTGATGTGGACGGAACAGCAGTTATAGGCACTGGGCTAGACAGCTACCCCACCCAGCCCCAGTGGAAGCAGTAACGCGCAAGCCTTGTTACCCGGGGACTTCGGACGCCAGGCACAAGCAGTATCACGATCAGTCCTACCGATGACCTAATCACTGCTAAGCATTCGTGCAGGCCAGACCAGACTCCCCATAGCCCGGATCTAAGCCCATGATAAGCCCCTACAGAGACTGGTCCCCCCCACCTAATGCTATAGACAGATCTATATATCGTGACACATGTATGTCTGCCTGTAGGCATTGTATGAGCGGAATATATGCCCGAAGGCCATGTATGTGTGCCCGCAGGCAGGGTGTTATGCCCATAAGCTGTGTGTCAGTGACCGTAGGCTGTGTAGGTGCCCATAGGCCTTGGGTATGCACCCTAGAGGTGGTGTATAGGTATGCCCGTAGGTAATGTAGTTAGGACTTGTAAGCTGGAGCAGGTGCCATATGTGTGTAGTAGATATAGAGGCCAGGCCTATCTGTACTAGAACCCCCCACAAAGTCCCAAGCCAGACTCAAACCTGTACCCTGCAGCATCTAACTACAATAGTCTACCATGTGTGCTAGACGGAAATACCAGACGGGGAAGATCATCAGAACAACCAATAGCCAACATCCTCAAGTAAACCCACGAAGGCAGAATCCGACATACAACAACCTGGACTAAATCCCTTCATTTTTTATTTATTTATTTATTTTATTTTTTAAGCCCAGGGTGTTGTAGAGCCAGTTACTAGGCACACATTGATCACCGGAGTGGTCAGCCATGGTCGCTCTGAGGCGAGGCCACCACCCATCCCATCCTCGCGTCACTACTCCTAGCGCATCCCCTATCCCTACCATCCTACCTCAGTGTGACCAGCACTCAAGACCATCACCCTACGTATCGAGGGGAACTTGGACCGAACAGTAGTGACAGGCACCAGGGCTAGCTACGCAGCCCTGGTTGAAGCATAGTTGAATGAGCCTCGTCGTACGGGTACTTTGGACGCCAGGCTCAAGCAATCACCTATTGGCCCCTAAATTGACCAAATAGTAACTCACGCCCTCTACTCTCCCACCACAGGCCTAGCTGTATATTTAATGCGGGGTACTTATCATCGGGATGCCTATCATCATCACCAGTTGGAGCCGACCAAGCCAACCAGTGACTCACGCCCTCTACTCTCCCACCACAGACCCTAGCTGTATATTTAAGGCGGGGTACTTATCATCGAGACACCTATCATCATTATCAGTTGATCGTGACCTCCACCCAGTCCTTGTGTATGCGGGCGCGCGCGCGTGTGTGTGAGCCCCCTAAGTTGAACCAACCAGTAACTCACGCCCTCTACTCTCCCACCACAGACCTAGCTGTATATTTAATGCGGGCCCTACTTATCATTGAGACACCTATCATCATCACCAGTCAGAACCCACCAAGCCAACCAGTGACCCACGCCCTCTACTCTCCCACCACAGACCCTAGCTGTATTTTTAAGGCGGGGTACTTATCATCGAGACGCTTATCCTCATTATCAGTTGATCGTAACCTCCTCCCAACCCTATGGTTGTGTATGTGTGTATGTACTCTGTATCACAGATGTGTGCCCGTGGGCTATATGTATGGTTGTATGCTGCTCCCCACCATGGAGCATCTGCGAAGTGAGTACTGAGTACTGGTGAGAAGTGCTCTTATCACCTCCACTAGTACATCTACGTGTGTGTGTACCTTGAGTTATATATGTCACAGCCCCTCGTTTGTTGTCCTCTTCTCCCTCTCTGCCTACGGTTTACCGGGCAGTTCTATTTGACGATATATATTGTGACGATATATTATATATATATATAGCAGTTCTATTTGACGATATATATATATATTGTGACGATATATATATCGTCACAAACAGAACTGCCCGGTAAACCGTAGGCAGAGAGAGAGAAGAGGACAACAAACGAGGGGCTGTGACAAACTGTTTCGTCGGAGTTTCACCGACTCATCAGGAGGCTGAACCCTCATATATATATGTATAGTATGTGTCACAGTGTATGGATTGTGCTATCTGGGGTAGTATCTCATTGTGTGTGTATGTGGTAGAGACAGGTCTATCTGGACAGGACCCCCCCAAAGTCCGGAACCGGACTCGAACCTGTGACATACTAACAGTATGAAACTGGAGGGTTCTGCCACTTGCACTACCGTGGGAAATGGATATAATGTGTGTAGTGTCTGGACCTGTCTCTTATACACATCTAGATGTGTATAAGAGACAGTATCTGTACAAGGACCCCCCCAAAGTCCGGAACCGGACTCGAACCTGTGACATACTAACAGTATGAAACTGGAGGGTTCTGCCACTTGCACTACCGTGGGAAATGGATATAATGTGTGTAGTGTCTGGACTGGGGAGATCATCAGAGCAACCAAAGCCAACAACAACCAGCAACCAATTTGAAGACTAGACCAGCATACAACACCCATGGACTGACCCCCTGGGTGGTGCGCAGGCAGTGTCTGTAATAGTACCATGCGTCAGCCCAGGGGAGTGTGTGTCCAGCCGTGCGTCATTCTAACGCCCTGCCGGTGTCCATGCACGAGGCTGTGGAGCTTTGAACCCACAACCTCATACCACAATGCGCATTTCCAACCGGTGCTCTAACCACTGAGCTACATCAACTAAATCCCTTCATGATGCGGCAGTGTCTGTAATCCTTACCATACACCCTCCCCCAAGGGATTAGTGTGTACGGCCGTGCGTTGGTCGATTCCCACCTGTGCCCACGCGTGGGCTGCAGGGTTTTGAACCCACAACCTCAAACAACAATGTGCCAACCGGTGCTCTACCCACTGAGCTTTTATGTGTCCCTTCTTGCCTTTCCTCCATGGGTCCCAATCTTTCCCCTCTCTTCTCTCCTCGTCTCTGCTTTGAGAATTTACTGTTCCGGATTTCTTTCTCTTTTCTTTCTTTTTCTTTTTTCACACCGCCACTACCTTTCACAAGCCAACTTGAAACGCAAAACTGCCATACACCACATTCTTTGGAGGCCGGGTGCCGCTGGACCAAAATGGCTGGCGGCGCCAGTCAAAGAGCAAAAAAAGTCGTGCTGGTGCTTCAGCAAAGCTTGGCGCACAATTCGTTTCCGCCTAAGAGGCTCGCAGGTAGTGGAGGTTTACGACCATTTCTTGATTTTGGTCATAAATTTGGAGAATTTGCTTCTACACGTAAAACTTTGAAAACAAAAACGAAACAAAAAAAGACAAACTGTGCATGCCATCCGTGCAGAGTGACCAGGTCAATTTTCTCTGTGGTGTTCCAATAAAAATTTAATCCAGCAGTACTTGGAGGCTTCCATTGGCCGAAGTGGATTCCCCCTTGCACGCCAAAGAAAAATGAACCAGCCTGATTTCTGTTTTGGCTGGTGCCCCCAGCCATTCCGAAAGTTGCGGCACATGCATGGCTGTGCTGCAGAAAAATGACTGGAAAAAAGTAGGTTTCCTCTAAGGGGTCAAAAGATTGTGAAAAAATTGTGGTCATTGGACTACCATTTTCACCCCAATAGAATGCCCCGTCAAGATAGCTGTATTTGGGGAAACTTTCAGTATAGGTACAGCGATAATTACCAGGCGTTCTATTCGGGTGTAAGAAGGTAGGGTGCTGTTTTCACACCATGGCATCGTTTTCCAAATGTGAGGATGAATCAGGGCAGTGCCACGCACAGCCATGCTTATGTTCACACATTTCGCCAGGAATGACAATTTTTATGGCCACACTTGGCTAGGAACGACCATGAATTTGGCTGTATTCCTGGCCATATTTCGTTAGGAATGGCCGTAATCATGCCCACATTCATTGTTATCCTGGCCACCTTAGGCCACACTTACTGTTTCTTTGTCACAAATGACCACGGATGAAGGCAGATGCACTCACTCACGATAGGTTTTTTTTTTTTTGGCTTAAGAGTTGCAGTCCCTTAAGAGAAGTGGAGAGAGAGAGAGAGAGAGAGAGAGAGAGAGAGAGAGAGAGAGAGAGAGAGAGAGAGAGAGAGAGACAGAGAGAGAGAGACAGAGACAGACAGACAGACAGACAGACAGAGAGAGAGACAGAGAGAGAGAGAGAGAGAGAGAGAGCGCTTACAGTGAATCCTGTGAGCAAGAATCTCAGAGGAGCAGGCTGAAGAATGGCATGAAATGTGCAGTCCCTTGCACCCTGGCTGCCACACTGAAGTCAATCACAGCCCAGATAAGCAAAGAAGGGAAGGAGGGAAGAAGCACATCTATTCAACAAAGGCAAAATGCAACGAATTGAAATGAGAAGCGGTAAAACCGTAAAAGTCCATTTGAGAATGGGAAGTGAGAAGAAGTGGATGAGTAACTACAGCTGTATCGACAGTACCAGTCCATTCATACATGGATGCAAAAAAAGAGACATAGTCAAACACAAATCAGCGGGAGATGAACAAAAGACAGAAAAAGAATCACATCCATGAGCAAAGCCAAGTTCAAGTTTTGAAAAACGCAAAAGCGAAGCTTCAAGAGACGAGGCCATCGCTGAACTTTAGCAGAATATACGGAAAAACAGCTCGGCAATCCCTGAAGTGGCTGCCATGCCGCAACACTTTTCTACCAGTCCGGCACCCGGTGTCTTCAGCGGGACTTAGACAAGGACAAATGACACATCAATCCAAAGTCCTGCAAAACTATTAGGGGGGTTCTGCTGTGTTCGGAATGGCTTTGTGCCTGTGTATTGTCTGGTGAAACAGAGGCAGTCATCGAAGCGACTCCCTGGCTGGCTCTGATGCTGGCTCGAACCTAGAGTTTGTTAGAGTTCTACTTGTGCTGTGACCAGGTGATGATCTGCTTTGTGAACTGCCTTATTGTTGCCACTCCACTGCCTGGCCACACACATTCGATAGCCTTGTCTTTCCCTTCTGCTTGCCGGTTTGCCTTATGTCACCTTGCTGCTCTGCTGCTTTGCCTACTGTGCTTGCCTTGCCTTCCTCATCTCCTGGTCTTGTTATTATCCCGCTCGCTCACCTGCCTTGTTGCCTTGCTGTTTGCCCGGCTCCTTGCTTTGCCCGTCCTCTCACCCTGTGCTTTACTGTTGCCCCTATTTCACTGTTTGCTTCACGGAGCCTTCACCTTTTTTTTTTTTTTTTTTTTTTTTTTTTTTTGAGAAAGACAAGGCTCCAATCTATTTGTGGGGAGCAGCACGTGCTGGGAACTGGGCCCAGCGTCGCATATGGAAATTTACATAGAATTTTGAAAGTTTGAGATACAGGGGCCATTACCCGGCTTTGGCTAAGAAAATTTTGAACGACTTAGAAAATTACTACGACAAACTTCAGAAAAAAGGTCTGGCCACAACAAAACACGCCACCCCAGAGGTTCTACAAATGCTCAAAACCCTGTAGATCCCTAGCAACCCTTCTAAAACTCTCCAGCACTATCTTACTCCCTGCCAGGCCCTTCCAGGCCTCACACTCCCACCCTGCTGGGTTACAGGGCAACACGACTCACCCCAGCTCTGACCAGCGTCGTCCCAGCAGCAACCCTTGGTTGTCCCTTGGAATGCCCACCCCAAAGCATCCCCAGATCTCTCTACCAGGCCTCACACTCCTGCATCAGCAGGGTACAGAGCAACACCCCAGCACCGGCCAGCGTCGTTCTGGCATCGAACAGCCACAGATCACTTGAGTATATCAGCAATGGAGCCATCTAAGACGGGTTGCTAGGAGTCCCCAGAATCCTAAATCATTCTTAAGCTCCCCCTTGGCAACCATGAACAACCAACCAAACCTTGGATCTTTTTTTCATATTGAAAATGAGAAATTTATGGAAAGATCCTTAAGATACCGGGGCCCTTGCCTGGCTTTGGCTACGATAGACAACTAGTAATGTACACAAGAACACTAAAAATCTGTGTCCCCCAAGGCTTGGATCAAAGAAGCATTCTGAACGAAAGACCATCTGCCTGGGGCTTTTCAGCAGCCCCAACCCACCTGCCTCACCCCTGTATCCCAATGCCCAATCTCTACCCGGCCTCATGCCCCCAACTGCTAGGTCACAGAGTCGCGTGACCCACCCCAGAAACCCCCCACCTGCTAGGCCACAGGGGCAAAGCGACCCACCCCGGCTCCGGCCAGCATCGACTAGGCACCAGCTCACCAAAAGACAGTAGTGTGCCTTCCACCCTCGACAACTCCCCATATTTACATCTTCGACTCACACGGGTCCTACCGGACCCGACTTAGGGCCGGAGGGACACACCAGGGCCTAAAGGCCCGACCTTTGGGGTTTACAGGCCCTAAAGACCTGATTTTGGACTATCACCCATCGGGTAGGCCCAAACGACACTTCGTTTGGGCAAACGACACTTCGTTTGGGCCTGGCGGCGCTCTTGAAGCTGCCGCCCGCCGATTGAGGCTGAACCGTCCATCTGGACGGTTCAGGGTCTGGCCTGGCCTCGCAGCATTGAGGCCAGACCATTGCCCACCGGTATAAGTACCGGTATCCGCCTCAGTAGTGGGATCGGCCTACCGGAACTCTACCGGCACGGCATGGTCAGTGCTAGTGCACTGTTTGATGCGCTAAACTTAGCGCACGGGCTGAAGCAGGAGCGCAGCATAGCGCAGCAGCGAGCGGAGCAGCAGCGGGCGACTGAGCTTGCACGGCGGTTATTACCGCCTGAGGTATCGGGAGCTTGGAGGGTCTCTCCTCCTCTCCCTCGCCAGTCCCCTCTCTCTCTCTCTCTCCTCTTCCTCCTTCTTCTTCTTCTGCTTCTTCTTCTTCTTCTTCTTCTTCTTCTTCTTCTTCTTCTTCTTCTTCTTCTTCTTCAGATTGGAGACTATCCAGTTGGACAGAGATCAGAGTTGGATTTCGGTGATACGAGACTGTGGTACTTACCTGATTGGAGACTATCCAGTTGGACAGAGATCAGAGTTGGATTTCGGTGATACGAGACTGTGGTACTTACCTGATTGGAGACTTGGAGATTGTTGAGGTTGATACTCGGCTGCATCACAGTTGGACACCGGTTACATCTGGACTCTGTCATCTCCGACATTGGTGACCTTTGGTCCTCGACATTTTGATCTTGTTATATGACATTCTGGACTACC
>BFEA01000116.1:1979945-2002399 GCA_003427395.1 Chara braunii
TCCCAATCTCCCGTAATTGGCCCAACCTTCCCAGCTTAGGACCCCTCATTGTAACTGCGCAGAAAGTCGCGCGCTACAGAAAGTGGTTCGTCACATATGTGACGCCCAGGGGGTTCCAATATTAGCAAGCTCCTGCTTGCTTGTTGACACGTGTCGATGTCTCTAATCGATCGATACGCGGAGCTCTTCTCTCTATGCCACTTACCGTTCGAATGAGTGTGGACGTCGTCCATCGTGGCAACACGGCTCTTCTACGATCCGGTAGCAGAACTGTCTCGGGCGCCGGGGAGGGGAAAGGGGAGACGATACATGGAGGGATGGCGAGGGGGAGGGTTGATGGGTAGCGGGGGAAGGAAGCTCTCCATTCCAGCCACCGTCTCCGGAAGTTCCTGATAGCGAACGATCCGGTGAAAGCGGGGGAATCGGTTGCCTGTGTGAGGGAGGGACGCGAGGTAGTCGGGGTAGAGGGTGGTAAAGGTTCGGAAAAGGGCCGCGCGGAAGTGATCGTGGTTCTCCCATGCGGGGATAGTTCCCGTAATCATGCAATATACCTCGATCATATTGTGGCCTCGCCACGCGGCACTAAGGAAAAGGATATGGAGGCAGAAGACAGGGAGGGCGGACCGGGTGGAAGGGTGTGGATGAACAGTGACAGCGAGGCGGGTAGTGTAGAAAAAGCGGAAGGCATCGACGGGGAAGGGGTTGGGGGGGAAGGTGACACGGGTGGTGATCTGGCGGAAAGAGAGGTGATCAAGGGGACGGCGGGATAACGACCGGGGACGAAGCCCAATGCCCCGCATCGGTACGTGGACGAGTTGATGGGCGGTTGGTGGTGGAGGGGGAGGGGGATGGGCTTCGTCGCCGTCTTGCTGGTGAGGCCGAAGTCTCGGCAGCTGTCTCTCCATCCTCGGGCTTAGGTGGCTCTGGATCCCGAGCCGGGTCGTCGGTGCGCGGCTGACCGGCTGCGCTGGCGAATTCCAACTGTCTCTTCCCGGCCGCGATTTCTTCCCTCTTCTGTGCTTGGGCCTGCGCCCGAGCCTCGTCACGTACTTCTTCCTCAAATCCTTCGTACTCCGACTCCTCTAATTCCTCCTCGTCTTCTTCTTCTTCTTCGTCTTGCTCTTCTTCCTCCTCCTCTTCACTCTACTCGCCTTCGCTGTGCTCACTGTAACTCCCTTCTTCGGGAGTTTCTTCCTCGTCGGCCTCTTCTCCTTCTTTCGAGCTTTCTTCTTCTGCTTCAATCTCTACCTCCTCATTCTCGGATGTCGTCCGATCTTGGAAGAAGGCGAGGTCGACTATCTCGTGCGGGTCCAGATAATTGCAGTGTGATGGTGGGTTGCGGCTACTTTCTGGTTCCTCCAAGCACGCCGACCACTGAAGATATGGCGCCAAGGTCCGCGTGAGAACGTGCGAGACCGGGCTGTCGTCGCTCTGCGAGATGATCTCGAGTGGGAGATCGTCGGCCAGCTGCGCAAGGGGGACCGTTGATGATAAGCAGCTCGAGGTACTCGGCCCACTGGCGGTGATCCCCATGCCGCGTCCACGTGACCCTTACTCTGACCAGACACACCGACAGCTCAACGAAGTGTTCTCGCCAACGCCTCCACTGCAGGGGATCGAGGAGGGGGACAGCAAGTGATTCTAGACGGAAGGAAAGATGCGGGTGGACTCCGGACTGCCAGAAGGAGGGAAAGAAGGAGGGAAGGTCGAAAGTGGAGATTGGGGATGGGTTCATTGAGGACGGGGGAAGGGGACGAGCTCCGGGAGCACCACCGCCGGCTCGTGCTGGAAGGTTCGGATCCCGTCGAAATCGACACCGTCCGTGGGAAAAAGGTTATCTCCGTGGGGCGTGAGCCAATGATTCCACTCCGCCGCCAATTGCTGTGCCCAGAGTCGGAGCGTCGTCTTGATAGCGGTATGCCGCAACGGGCTGATGGTGCTGATGTCACCACTGAAGGCGACCACCGTAGACACGTGGCTGATTCCCGGAGCCAATCGCCGATGGACTCCTACCGCCTCTGCTAAAACAACCGCCCGGGGACTTCCTGCAAAACAAAACTCAGCAGCCGCGTACACTCCCTGGGTACAAAAGAACTGCGCAAGTCGCCGAAGATCTGGATTGAGCCGCAGATGATGAACTTGTCGAATCGCCGAGATGTGACACCGTGGCACCGACAGAGGATTGCCGAGAGCTCGCTCCGCAAGAAAACTCATGGCGATGGCAATGGAGACGGAGTAATAGAAAGAGAACGAGAAGGAGACGGAGAGGCAGGCGATAAGCAGTCGCCGTCCTCTTCCTCAGCGGGGGAGGAATTGGATGAAGGCGAAGAATGGGAAAGAGGAAGGGGACGAAGGTAGGACACCTGGCGGATGATCGGACGAGCCGATCGGCTGCCGGAGACCTCAGGCGCAAGCCGCACGGTGTTCACGCCGTTCGGTCCAAGCTCGATCACGCGAAATCGCCCGAAGAATCGTGGCGCTAGCTTACCCTGGCGAGCACATTTCCTTACCTGCACGATGTCCCCTAATTTGTACTAGGGCCACGGACCTGCGTTCCCGTTTCGGGCCTCGTAGCTTCGGACCTGTCGGCCATGGGCGAGCTTGGTCATTTTCTGGCGTTTTCGGGCTAGCCTGGGGAGGGACCGTTCCATTAACTCTAAGTGTCGCTTGGCCTTGTCTCGCGCTGTGGCCCTTGTGGGCCGGCGGTTAAGCGTTGACTCATCAGGGAGGCTTGGTATCGAAACGCAAGCGACGCTATGAGTCCTTAATTGGAAGGGGCTCAGGCCCGTCGATTCATGGGGCGTTCCGCGATGGACCGCTAGGATGTGGTCGACGATATCGGGCCAGGGCCTCGGATCCCGTACCGCGATGTTTCGTCGCAGCGCTGTCTTTATCACCCTATTGGTGTTTTCTACCAGCCCATTGGATTGTGACATGTGGGGCGCGGTGTTTCGCACAGCGACACCGTGTATGACCAGGTTCCTCAATACTTCCCCTCTGAATTCTGCCCCACTGTCGGTCAGGATCTCTTCCGTATCCTGGTGCATCCCGAGAAAACGGTTAACATACCGCGCGATTTCGGCGGCTTGTCGTGTGCGACAGGGGTAGGCCTCGATCCATTTCGAAAAATGGTCGACGAATACCAACAGGACCGAATATTCACAACTATTAGGACCGGGGGGTACCACGATATCGGTAGTATCCATACTCACCCTTTGGAACGGCTGCTCAACTACCGTTGGTACTATCTATCTTGGCGGCTGGATCGGCGCCTTGTCAGCAGCACAGACTTGACAGTTTGCGACGATGAATTTCACATCGTCCCGAATATTGGACCAATACCATTCGTTTTTGTCGATGGCCGACTCCGTAATCCGAACGGCAAAATGGGCTGACGTTTCCTCATGTGCCGTCTTCACCCAGTCATACCTCATGAACGGATGCGGTACAACCATCCAAATCCCACTGCCGTCCGTTTTCCGTTTTTCTAATCTACCCTCTATCCATCGATAGTCCCGAGCCCTTTCGTTAGCCCTCCTCCGATCTTCCCTGGTGAAATCCTGGAGGGGGTTACCAACTAAGGTGGCAATCAGAGCGATGTCGGTCCATACTTCGGCCCTTCGAAATTTCCGGGTCTTTTCCAACCCTTCTGATGTGGCATCCAGAACGCGAGCCTCGGTCGGGATCTTGTCAACCCTACACAAGGGGCATAACCACAGTTTACTGTCGTTTCGGTATTGGATGCACGAGCCATGGGCTCGTGCGACACACTGTCGGCAGTCTATCCATTCCGCATATCCTTCCCCGTTAGGACACATGGAGACAAAGTATACGCGAGAAATTGCTTCACAAAAATAGCAAAATTTATCAGGCAGGGAGAGAATAGACGAAGAGGAGAGGGGAGAAAGAGGGGTAGTGGGGTTACCTCCGTCACCCATTGCCATCGGTCTGCTTCTTGCCACGTGGGAGAACTGCCACTTGTCCGTACTTAGGCCCGTTTGTCGGTTCTGGCTCCTTCCACGGAGTGATCTCTTCGCCCTTAGGCACCTTAGCGCGCCGATGCAGACGTGTCAGCCCGTCCGCGTTGCCGTGCCTCTCTGTCATCCGGTGGATGATGTCGAAGTCGTATTCCTGTAGTCGTACCGCCCAACGTCCAATCATGCCCGTGTAATTAGTGAGCTTCTTCAAAGCCAGCAAAGGCTCGTGATCTGTCACGAGGCGGAACTTCTGCCCATAGAGATACGGATGGAAGTGCTGGATTCCCCAGACTATTGCATAGCATTCGCCTTGGGGTGCTGAGTCATTCCTCCGTTCGTCTGGCACCGTTCGCGACGTGTACTCGATGACATGTTCGCGACCATCGTTCCCCTTCTGCGCTAGAATAGCGGAAATAGGTTCCGGCTGCCAGTCCGTGATAAGAATGAACTGTTTCGAGGGGTCCGGTCGGATCAAAATAGGTGTCGTCGCCAGAGCGTCCTTGAGGGTCGCGAAGGCCTGTTCACACTTGGCGTCCCAACTGAGAGGCTGGTCCTTTCGTAACAGGTTCGTTAGCGGCCGTGCAATCGCGGCGAAGCCTTTGATGAAACAGCGATAGTACGAAGCCAACCCCAGGAAGGCTCGAACTTGCATCATCGACGTGGGGACTGGAGCTTCTCTCACCGCCGCGACCTTTCTCGAGTCGGGCCGCAGTCCTCCAGGTGTCACGACGTAACCCAAGAACGAAATTTCCGAAAGGAAAAATTCGCTCTTTTCGAGTGCGATCTTGAACCCAGCGTCTCTCAGCGCTCCCAACGTCCACTCGATGTGTTGTGCATGTCCGTGATAAGTCTCCGAGTAGACAAGGATCCCGTCCATGTATACGATCACGCAGAAGTTGATCATTCCTTGAGTTAGTCGTGTCTTGTTGACGAAATTCTGGAATGTCATGTTCATCGCTCGCTGAAACGTGGCAGGAGCATTGCAAATCCCCATCGGACACCGAACCCACTGCCACGTGCCTTCAAACAGCACGAAGGCCGTCTTTGGCCGATCTTCCTCCTTAACCAGAATGTGATGGAAGCCATGCCGAATATCAAACTTGCTAAAATAATTAGTGCACCCAATTGCATCCAGCAAATCATCAATCCGGGGGAGGGGATACACATCTTTAATCGTGATTTCATTCAGCTTGCGATAATCGATGCATATGCGAATTGATCCGTTCTCCTTCGGTACTAACACTACTGGAAATGACCATGGTCCGGTGGCAGGTTCAATCCACTCACTTGCTTCGAATTCCCGTTTTTGCTCGAGAGCCTTTTTCCGTTCTATCAGGGAGTATCGGTAGGGCTTGCAGTGGATTGGGGAATGATTTCCCGTCTGAATTTCGTGTTGAATAACCAGCGACAAGCCAATGTCAGTGTCGGTTACGCTAATCGCTCCCTGATATTCTATCAGAATGTCTGCAATCACACGGTGAATCTCATCAGGTACGTAGTGCGGAACGTGTAATTCAAAAAGTTGATCCCAGATTCGTACGTCGATCTGCTTCGTGCGTGCTTGTTTCGCCACATCTGGCGGTGGCGCAAAGATAAACGAATGGTTCGATCGCCAGGAGAACACCGTGGCCATCATCTTGGCATCTTCCTCCCGGATGGCCATGTGTCCTTCCGGGGTGATCCCATCGCAGATATCCTGTCATGGCACGGTTTTAGTTGTGATCTTTATTCGGAGTTCGCTTGATTCAGACTCGAGGCACCCAGGGGGTTCCAGAGAACTGGCTTCCGCTCCTAAGCGTAGCAGTCGTACTTCCTTTTCAGGTCTCAATAGGGACTTTGGTAGATCTGTGATATCGCAGTAGTGCTTTTTGTCGTTGTACCGGGCGAGGAGAGGGGAGATTCCTTCGTACAGGGTTTGAGGGGGTTCCAAGGAATCGACCATCCTTGAAATCTGTACAAGGGGTTCACCCAAAATCATTGCCTTGGTCCTTTGGATGTTCCGACTGGTTAGATGCATCGTTCTTGCGATCGTTCTGGGCGGCAAGTAATAAATACGCTGTCGCGCTCGCTTCAAGATTTATGGATCATTTTCGTCACCGTTATTCGGATCCTTCGATGATGGCTCATCGTCTGCGGAGTCTTCCCAGGTGATCATACAGAGAGTCCCTGCTATCATCGACGAAACTCACGGGACTGCGTTGATGGTAGTACGAAGGGTCAGTCTCATAGGTACATCATAGGGCTTTCCTCCCGTATTTCGAAGGATGATTGACCGTCGCTCGAAATCCAAATTCGCTCGTAATGCCACAAGAGCGGGAAGACCGAAAAGAACATCGTAGGTGTTTACATCTAATACTACAACGTCTCCCAGTGCATGCACCTTTCCCAATCGGAAAGCGACATTGGTCATCCGTCCCACTATTTTAATCTTTTCTTCGTCTGCTGAAACGAGCTGGTCCTTCTCTGTAAGCATGATCAGATCGTTTTTCCTACCTGCCCTCTCTACTACTCGCAGTGAGATAGCCAAAAAAGCAGCTCCCGAATCAATGATTGCATTGTACGGAATTCCCCATATTTCGATGTCGCATTCCGCAGATTTCCAGGGGATGGGTTTAATCCGTAGGAAATAATCGTCTTTCTGTATTAATCCTACTCGTATCGGATCCAACGAGCCCGTTGTATTTTCATCTGGCGTGGGGCTTTTGGCCTTTATGTTCGGTGTTCGAGCGAGGGCAAATCGTTTCCGATTCGCCTTGCAGTGTTGCAGCATCCGCTCATTAGCCTGTTCGGAGATCGAGAGTAGATGGCCGATCGGAAGTGGAATCCGATGATCGAAGGCTCGGATGATGTTCAGCACGTCGGTTTCCCCTGTGACGAAGGTGGGTCCTCCCGACTCCATCTCTCCGGGAGAAGGTCGCCACTCCTCCACTTCCTTCTGTTCCGGCGCCGGTCTGATCGTTCCAGTCATTCCAAGCCCAGGATAACCAAGCAATACATACTGATCTAACGGGATGAGCTCAACGGCTTCTTCCGTAGTTGCTAACGCACTTCCCCCACCTTCCATTTCTTCCATCAGGGCTCCTACCCGTCCAGGTCCGTTAGCGATAGGAGTTGTGGTCATTGGGGCGACTTCGACCCGTTGTTGCGGGGGTCGGTGGGGGCAATCACGGGCTAGATGCCCTAGCTGATGGCATGCATAACATACGTTCAGATTGTTCGTGGCTCCCCCAAGACCAGGCGCCGGGGCCAGTCCTTGTTGAATCGGAGGGGCACGCACTGCGATGGGCCGCATGTTTCTCATCATGGCTTCTAACCGAGCGTTGTGCTCTCGCTGTTCCTTTTTGCTTTCCTGGATTAGGCTAATTAACGTGTTGGTTAGTTCGAAGATGGCAGTAGATTCATTTGTTCTTACAGGATTCTCAATTGGTGGCGGGGGTGCCGTTCTTCCAGGTGTTGGCATCACCGGAACAGGGACACTCGGGATCTCACTTGGGGTCGGTCATTTAGGGCCCACCTGTTCTAGATAGGTGACTGGGCCAAACACAAATCCCATATTTTCGAAATTGTTCTGTAATGCGGCCAGCTCAGCTCTAGCCCTCGCAAGTTCGGACGAATCTCCTTCCCTAGAATAGTCTTCTCCTTCCAGGAAGTTCGCCGCGAACTTCCGTTCCATCTCTTCTGCAGCGGCCATGATCTGTTGCAGCGTGTGATTGATGGGGGGAAATTGCTTTCGCAGCTTCGCCCTTATCATTCGGCTGCGAAGCCCGTCAATAAACAAATCTCTCCCGACTTGCTCGCCTCGCTCAGTCTTCACGAACATTCGGTAGAACCGGTTTTGGTATTCTGCAATGGATTCGAGAGGTTTTTGAACTCGGTCCTTGATCATGTAGAGCGCTTGCTCTGGATGGACATAATCGAATCGATTCAAAAAATCTCGCTCGAAGGTCGGGAGGTCCACCCATACATAGGTACTAAACCAATGATGAGCGTCCCCTCCTAATCGAGTGGGAATGTTCACCTGAGCTTCGTTATCATCATACTGTTGTGCCCGGAGTGTGGCCAACCACACTCCTGCAAGATGATGTGCAGGGTCGAACAGATAGAGATCAGGTGGCGTCATGGGAGCCCGTGCTCGTGGGGCGGGTTGATTAGGATTTGGTTGATTAGCATTCTGCTGCGGATTCGGATTTTGTGCATTAGCATTCATGTTGGCTGCCCGTCGATTAGCCGATCTACTTCGGGTGATGACGGGGTTGCGTCTATGCGCGTTCCGGGATCGAGGTCGCCCTCGGTTAGCCAGATCGCCCAATTAGCGTGATATTAATCCCAAGACCCGGCCACGTGTCGGGCTCCGATACCAACCTCATGCGCAGTGCGACTTCCTGATCGGAGTAAAGTGTGGGCCTGGAAGTGCGAAAAGGGGTGTGCCAAGGATTTTTGGGAAAGTGGAGTCCCAGGTCAGAACTGAGNTGATCGGAGTAAAGTGTGGGCCTGGAAGTGCGAAAAGGGGTGTGCCAAGGATTTTTGGGAAAGTGGAGTCCCAGGTCAGAACTGAGATCTCCTGTGGTAGGGTTTTTCGGGGGCACGAGTGCAATTTGGCGGAGAGGGCTGACCGCCCCTAGTCACAAGACAGGTAGTATACGTGGGTCGCTCAAGGCCGGTCGAGCCATTGGTTCCGGGGCGGACGATTTGCGGGAGGGTACCTTCGGGGTAGGTGGGGCTCCGATGGGTCAGTCCGTCGGGGGTTGCCACGTGGCGCCGGTCGTCGCGCGGTTGGGTTGGGCTTCCGGGATTCCGGGGTCCTCTGATCGCCGCGTCGTCGGCAGTTTCCGCAGGGCGTATTGGGCCAGTATGGGGCTATGGCCGGCCACGGAACGACACTGAGTTGGTGATACGGAAGAAGAAGGCGGAAGGGAGGGAAGCTGGTGGAGATAACGACAAATCCGGGGTGGGTGAAGTACTAGGTATGGTACGGAGAGGGGAAATCAGAGCACCGGGGGTCGCTAGTGGTGGTGCAGTGAAACTCCCGAGGACACAGTCGGTTCTCGGTTAGGCAAGGGTATCTTTGTCGGAGGATTTCGTTTATCCAAGGGGTGAAGTATTCCGGGTCGTACAATAATGACTCAGAGCTCTCTGAGCGTGTCATTATGTCACCGCAGAACTACAAGATGCCTAGGGGCAGGTCTGTGCGGATGGCGATCACCGCGTGCGAGCACGTGCAGGCCACGCGACTCAGGTCGCGCTTACGCGTGTTCGTACAGGATGACTGCTCCGTCGCAGACCCGGGATGGCCGCGTCTAATCATGCAATGCCTCCGCGACCGATGGTCCTTTTTGGGCGTGCATGCTTGCGCGAAGAACACGCAATTACCAGGACTTAGGAGGGAGATTAGAGAAGGAACGCCTTCACTCTGCATGACCGGGCCGCGGCGTGGGGGTCGTAGCCACTCTCCACGCATCGATTCGAGCATGCAGTTCGTGGCTAAAAACGCGGCAAAAGAAAGAGAAGGAGGGCAGGAAAGACGAAGCGCATGAAGAAAGATACAGTTACAATGGCGCCAACCCAAAATTACAGTTACACACTCGATCAAAGGCGCCGGCTAATCAGAATTCCATTGCAGCCGCATAAAACAGCGCGTAAGCAAAAGGCGCTGCGCGGCAAAAGAAAAATCCTAATTACAAAATTCCTAAATTCCTATCTAATGCGAAGAAGCAAAAAGCACAAGTTCCGGAAGGAAAGTCCGAAATTCCGAAAGCCATCGGAGCTCGACAAAATTCGAAAAAGAATTCAAAAAGAAAATTTAAAAGGAGCGAAGCAAATGCCCGCGCGATGTCCGCGCCCAAATTCCCAAACCGAACAAAAGAAACGATGTCAACATTTATTATTCGCGCACTCAGCGCCTGCCACTCAATCGACCAATCAACCGATCGTCCCAGGACTCACCCAACCTTGAACCCATCCATCCGTAAGGAACGACGAAAAAGACGAAGAAGCGAGGGTACTGATGCAATTTCCTGTCCATCCCAATCTCCCGTAATTGGCCCAACCTTCCCAGCTTAGGACCCCTCATTGTAACTGCGCAGAAAGTCGCGCGCTACAGAAAGTGGTTCGTCACAGAGCTGCACCTGCTGGAAACCGGGTCCAGCGTCCCATATACAGAATATATAAGCAATAGTTGGTACCTCTTCACCCCCCATACAGGGGCGCCAAATATTCCTTTCTACATTAGTACCAAAAAAACTATTCCTTGGGACAAGAACACTTCATTAATCCAAACCATACCAACTCAAAGGCACCAAGCACAAGGATGATAATGGAAATGGATCAGGAAAGTCCGATAATGGTCTTAGCGGAATCACAGGATCCACTGTGGTCCAATCATGAAAATGTAGTTGATAGATCCTTCTGAATTCTGATTGCCCCCTTTTCACATTAGCTCTTTTCACTTCCTTCCACTTTATCACTCCCACTTTTCCTTCCTTGGTATCCCCCAGCCAGTCGCTGCTGAATTGTTGAATATGACGGTCAATTTCTGATTGGATCGACAGATGTTGAATCTTTTCCTTGACTTTATCCCATTGAGCCGAGATCTCTGTCTGAATCTGCTGCTTAATTGAATCCGTGAATTCTGGTCCTTCCAGCCTAACTCCTTCCATCTCATTTGTACACCTTTTGTGCCAAAGAGCCCATAAGATGGCTCTCCTCCCAACTAGGAATATATTTTGAGTGAAATCATCCAGCTGAGGGGGATTCCATGTTTCACATAGGAGGGCTTTCCAATCCCATGGCCACGGGAGTGAGGATGTGAGATGACTCCAAATCCTATCCCACCATCTCCAAAGCCATACCGCACGGAACATGTCAATCCTAGAGTTGGATCGGCCAGCTTCACCTCTCGACATGAGGCAGGTGTACGCCCTTCTGGTTGGGTGCAGCACTCTGTACAGGGATGCCATAAACTGCACAAGCATTTCCATATCAGGGGCCAGACTGCCAATAATGGCTACCAGATGTGGGCGTTGTGATGGTGACCTTCTGTCCAGCAGGGGATGGGGCCTGATGTTGAAGTCACTTGCCAAAATAAGTAGGGAGGTTGATGGCAATTCCTGATACAGGTGATGCAGCAGGAAGTGCACGGGATTTAAGGGACCGTTGGGTGCATACGCGCTGACAATACACAATTCTTCCTCCCTGACTGCCACTTTTACACAAACCCACCGTCCATCCTGTTTGTCGTAATCATAATCTATAGGGGTAGCCCTCAAGGAGGGGGCATCCAACTGGCAACTCCTGTTGATGCCGTGGACCGGGCCAGAGAAGAGTAGGATTTGTAGGGCCAGACCCACCTCTCTTTCGCCTTATGGGGAGGGGAGTGCGAGAGGTGAGTTTCTTGTACATATATAGTGTCCTGCCAATCCCCCATTCCCTCTGCTTTAAGCATCCGCCAGATTGCATCTTTCTTCTGCTCTGATGCTTGGGCCAGGCCGTTCAATTTCAATGGCCATATTTCTAGATCGGCCCAGGCTAGTTTCCGTCCCATTCCAACGGCCACCTGAGAGGCAGGTGGGCTTACGGGGCGGGGTGGGGAGCTGAGGAGGAAGAGGAGGGGGGGGTAGATAGCGTACACAATACATTTGCGGATTCATCTGATCCAGGTTGATGCCTATCTAGTTGAGTTATCTCACAAGTGTAATTGTCAGCGGGAGAACTGTACCGCCATGGTCAGTTGATTGCGGGAGGAGGCTAGTTGTTTGTTTCGCCCTGCCTTGAGTTAGCGGTTTGTTTTCCAAGTCGTTGTCGGAGTCAGGGTCTTCTTTTCCCGATCCCCCCCTTGCGTTCCTGCTCCCAGTCCTCATCTTTCTCGGTTAGCTGGTCGATCACCTGTCTTGTCAGTGGGTGAGGAGCCTCTGGATCTGCTACAAGTGGGTGACAAGCTGGTGAGTCTGCTTTGCAGTGAGCGGTCCAGGGGTCAAGGAGGTTGGGCGGTATCCTGTGCAACATGGGGGAACCAGCCTGTAACTGGGGCTTGGCCTTGTGAAGCACCACCATGCTGACCGTCTTCACCCGAATAGAACGCCCGGTCATTATCGCTGGATCTGGACCGAAAGTTATACAGCTATAATGACCGGGCGTTCTATTCGGGTGAAGACGGTAGCTCCTCTATTAATACTGCCGGTCAGAAATGCTGACCTCTGGTTCTCACCCCTGGGGTTCCTTTTTGCTTTCTGACTACCACCAGCTGTTTGGATGCGCCATGTTCGTCAGTCTTGCTGTTGAGCTCGTCGAGCAGTTTCATCATTGTGGAAATAAGGGCCCTTGCCACCTGTCGACAATCAATTTCCTCCAATTTATCACAATTGTTTGCTGCCTGTTTTACATGTGCTTTGGTCAATATTCTTCTCCTTATTTTTCCCAGTGCAAGGGTGGGATCAGTTCACGGATGGATATCGCGGTTGGGACTAGAGGGTTTTGGAGGATCCAGTCCACAAGCTCATCGAGGTGGGCTCTGACTGCTCTATTTCTAATCATAGATGTCTGTTTCTGTTTGGTCGGGTACTTCCTCGGGCGCATCCGCTTTTGTGTGCATTTCCACCTCCTGCCCTGGCGCCCCTGGGCCACTTCCTGGCTTGTATTCCCTATGCCGCCTCCTGTACAACAGGCTCCATTTCATGATCCAGAGCTTATGCCTGATTCCTCTTCTGCAGCCGTTTGAGGTATAGGTGTGGTGCTACCGTCAGTTCAGATTGTGATCCTGGAGGCGGCAGTGCCGCAGTTTGCAATTGCTGCACGGACTGTGATTGCAGATGCTCGTGTTGTTGTTGTTGCTGTAGCTTGCTGCTGCAGTTGAACTTGGTGCTGTTGCTGTTGTTGTTGTTGTTGATCTTGTTGATGTTGACTGTACAGGTAGTGGTGGTTATGTTGCTGTTCAGCCCGGTGTTGGAGCAGCAGCAGGATTTGCTGCTGTTTCTGCCTGTATTCCTGCTGTCGTTGCAGCAGGTAGGCTTGGGTTTGCTGTAATTGCTGCCATTCCAAGTAGCGGATTAGCTCTTCCATTTTCTGTTCATTTTCCCCCTGCTCTTCCCATGCGTGAAGCCACTGTCTGTTGCCAGTGCTCGCGTTCTGGTTGCAGCTGCAATTGCTCCTGGGCTTCCGGTTGCATCATGGGCTCCCTCTGCTGTGAAATTTCTTGCTGTGCTGCACGAGTAGCAGTTGCTCCAGCGAAAGGCTTGAGGTGCGGGCAGAGTCCTGGTGCATCGTGAGCTGAGTGCGGTCCTCCTCTGGCTGTCGTTGTGGGTTTGGTTGAAGATGCTGCTGTTACTGGCATACCTCTTCCACCACCGCCAGCTGATGGAAAAGGGCCCGTTGTTGCGCAGTTAGACCAGCGGCATTCCGGTTTGCTATTGTTGGTCGTAGTTGCTCCGCTGTTGGTTTTGCTGACCCCCGCTGAGCTGTAGCCTACCACTTCGGCTCAGCTCTAGTTGGCTCAGTTCCAGTTGCCAGACATGCGGCAGGTTTTGAGCTTGCTGTACATCAGAATCTGAGTCATCCCGATGGTCATGAATGGGCTCATCCATTTCTCGTAGCTGGATATCCCAAAGTTTAGCGGGGGCCCGCACCACCTCGAGTTCTTTGTCACCTGTCTTTGTTTTATTAGCAGCTGTTGATATTATTTGGTGTCATAGAGACACCCGTTGGGCAGGTCTGGGATGGGGGCATTGCTGCTGTACTTGTTCTATGTCCGACTGTTGTTGTTTCTGAGTCTTTGCCAGATCCAGCACCGCCTCAATTTCCCTTTTAAGTTTCCACTTGTATCTGGTCGGTCAACCGGTCTTGGTACTCTGAGGTACCGTGCTGGTGCTCAGACAGCTCCAGAGGGTCTGTCCAAGTGCCACTGGGTTTCTGGTCGGGTCTGTGAAGTCCACCTGTGCATTCTGCCGGTGTAATCATGCAGGGTTTCATTGTGTGCCATGTGGACAGCCAGAGAGGAGGCTTCAGCCTGTCTGTGTCACTAAGCAGTGTCAGTTCATTTATCCATGTAACCGTTTGGCTCAATTCTTCGGGAGGCAGCATGCCCCTTATTTCCACTCGCGGCAGGGGCTATTTCCCCTGTGCTTGCTTCCTTCGCTGGCTTCATGCAGGAGAGCTGAAAGACGTTATTTTGCAGCTCCCGTGCCGACCCTGGTTGCGTGTCCAGTTCCCGTTCGGAATGGTCTTAGAATTTTGTCCAACAAGGATGGGCAGTCTTTGATGCAGCGTGGGCGGAGATTGAATGTGACCTTCCGAGGGGACGAGGCATTTCAGCCCCTGCGCTAATTGTCGTGGGTAGTCAAATTTCAACACTTGATGCATGGGCCATGATTGACCTCTCTGCCATTTAGCCATGTGTTTCCCCTTATTGGGGTTGGGTCGAGACACAACTACCTTTCGTACCCTCCCCACCTGAGGCGGATGCGGGAGCCCTGGATCCCCAGCACCCTTCTGTTGCTGGTCCGGGGTCTGCACAGGGTGACCTATTTCTTTGAGGGCAAAGCCTTGTTCTGCCCCTTAATCAAGGGCTCGAACCGACTGTCCACTGGTCTGCAGCTCTTCTGCAGGGTGCAAGGGGGCAACCTGGTGACCCGGCTTGTCATCCTTAGTGACTATGGTCTGGGAGGCTACGGTCTCGTAAGTTGGGAGCTTCTTGCTCGATAGGTGGGTGTCAGCATCTGTGGACAGTCATTCTGGTCCCCTTAATCCTTGTGATTATGTAGCAGCAGTGTGTAAGAGGTCGATGGCTTGGTGACGGCCAGTGGGCCATCTTCTTCGTGTGCGGTAGCCTTGGAGGGCTGAAGTCTCACTCAGACTCCCAGCCAGTTCCAGAGTGGCATCTCGGGCCTCTGCTGGCAGTACTTCACCACCGGCTGTCCCCCGGTCTACTGTTCTGTCGTCATGGTTATAGCAGGCGCCGGGGGAACTGGGGCCTTGTCTGGGTGCCCGGCAGATTCCAAGCTGGCCATTTTGGGTGCTGCAGACGATACCTCTTCCTGGGGCGTGGCCTGGTCCACCGCATTCTCATCGCGGCAGTTTCTAATAAGTGTGGTGCCGTAATTACAGGGGCAGGCTGTGTTGTGTGGAGGGCCTGAGTGCAAAAACGACAAAAAGAAAACCGGGCATGTTTGCTTTTTTCAAGCTTTTGCCCAGTCAGCATGAGCCATCAGCTCACGCCGATTACGTCCCTGCCCTTCGTACACACCGCCCATTGATCCGAACGATTGAAGAGTCTGGTGAAGTCTCTGGATCACCGTGATCCCGGCGCTTTGCCTCTGGGGGTGCTGTGAGCAGTTCATTGAACCTCATCAATTAGCGGAAGTCATAACAAGGTTGCCATAGTAGTGGGAGCCTGGGAGGAAAAAAAAAAAAAACAAAAAAAAACAAGAGGAGGATCTTGGATGAAACACGCTACCTTCCGCACTCGGTAATCTTTCCATAAGGAGATGCTTGAGTGAGAGAGGAAAGGGGAAATCATCGGTCCAATCGACCTCCACCTCTTCGACCACTGACTGTCTGCCACAGTATATGTGTGCAATCTCCCTGAAGCACACACCCAGAGAACACCGAACGGAAAGAAAATAGAAAGGAAAGACAATGGAGAACAAAGTGAAAGACAATGTAGAAAACTGGAAATCTGCGGTTGATGCACACACGAGCCGAGGGTCCGGAGAAGAATACTATGGGACCTTTGAAACCAATCATAAAGTGAATTTTTTTTTTTTCTCACAGTTCTTTTTTCTGTTTCCCTTTGGGTTCTCTTGACGCGCAGGCCCCTGCACAAGAATGACATGCATAAATGAAGAAATGGTCCAAAGTTTTGTGAAAAAAATGAAAATTTGTAAAAAGGAAATAAAATTTTGTAAAAATATTAAAATAATGATCATTATTATAATAATAATTTCTTAATAAGGGATAAGTTGCAAAATGCCCCCATAAGTTGAGATATATGGCAAAATGCCCCTGAAGTATGTGGGCAGAGCGGAATGTCCTTTTGGGCCGAAATATTTGTGATATGCCCCTGTCAGGCTGGTGCACAAATTTGCAATCCGGACCTTGTTGTTTGGGCCTTGGCCTTTTGCAACCGGGCCTTGGAAAAGTTGGCAAGTACCAGGGCATTTTGCAAAGTTGGATGGTACCCAGTAGGGGTATATTGCAAAGATGGTGGGATTCTCTTTGGCAGGGACGCGAGTGTGTAGTTTGAGATGAATGTCAGGAATGCCAATGCTGTTATATTTGTTTGTTTTTGGTAAACGAGTTTTTGGTTTTGTGGGCCGATGCAGAAGGCTCTCCAAGTCTTTTCGGACCTTTGAGGGGGTCGGGTCGGTGTCTTCTTGCTGGAGTAGTCTTTCGTCTTAGGTAAGTTACCTTCTGCCTCCATCCCCTTATGGTTTGAAATATAAATGTATACATATGTAATATTATGTATATGTGCAAGTGTGCTGCTTTGGCGGCAGACGGGTGTGTGGGCACTTGGCCCTGAACCACACAAATGTAGCCAACCTTGCATTTTCTATTATATTGCTTATCTATACTTTTTCATTATGGATGGCTTGCGATGATTTGTAAAGGGAATGAGAGAGAGAATCTGGGTTCCTTTTAAAACACCACACACACACACACACACACACCATCTGCTTATCTGGGTGGAAAAGGGGTTGTTGCGGTGACAGTTTACAACACACACACACACACACACACACGCACGCACGCACGCACGCACGCACGCACGCACGCACGCACGCACGCACGCACGCACGCACACACACACACACACANCGCACGCACGCACGCACGCACACACACACACACACACACACACACACCATCTGCTTATCTGGGTGGAAAAGGGGTTGTTGCGGTGACAGTTTACAACACACACACACACACACACACACACACACACACACACACACACAATCAGTTTTATGTCTGTCAGTCTTTTTCCTGTTGTTTGTCCTTCCTCTAATTTTTTCTATTTTTCTGTGTGCCCAACTGAGCACCCTTAAGTAGTGCCAAACAGTCGGTGGTTCCTTGTTTGGAGTGCCAACTGCACTCTTAGGGGGGCCGCTTGGTTCGGGATGTCTGTGTTGCCTATGGGTGATGACAGCTGCTCGTCGGAGTGTCTCCCTGGCTCAGTGGGTGGTTGGAACCAACAGTCTGCGGGGTTCACCCGTGATGTGAGTAGGTGATGTGCTGCTTTGCTCCATGTTGGATATGCGGACGACCCCGTCTGCACTCCACCACTGCCTTGCTGCCCGTTCCGCTTGCCTCGCAGGCCGTTCTTGGCATGCTGCTGTCTTCGCTGTGTGGTGTGGCCGGGTTGTGGTGTTGCCTTGTGTTTCACTGCTTTGCTGCCTTGCCCCCCGTCCGCTGGTCGTGCCTTCCGGGTCCTTTGCTTGCGCGCCTTGTAGTTTGGTTGCCGTGTTGGGTTGCCTTGTGCTCCTCAGTGTGGTTGCTCTGCTGCTTGTCCGCTTGCCCTCTGTCCCTTGCAGTGTGGTTGTCTTGGTGGTGTGGCCTGGTGCTTCACTGCTTGGATGCCGTGCTGCGAGTTCGGCGTGCCGCCTCATTCCTTGCAGTCGTTTTTGGCGTTGTGCAGCCGTGTTGCCTCTACTGCGCTGCCTGGTGCTCCGCAGGGTTTCCGCCCCACTGCTATGTTCCGCTTGGGGACAGTCTGCCTTCAACAAGGGTCAAAGGGTTCATGACCCAAAGCATCATATACGGAGATTCTGCAGATTGTCGAGGGTTCAGCCTCCTGACGACTCGGTGCAACTCCGATGAAACAATGTTTCATCTTTATTTTTTTCGGTCTGTGTCTTTTTGTCATACTTAGTTTTTTGGTTGCTACTTTTGCCTTGCTGCTGTTTGGCTCGCTGTTGTTTCCCTGCTGCTTTGGGCTGTTTGTCTCCCCGCCTGCCTCCACCATGCCTTCCCTTGCCTTGTGCTGTTCGCCCTGTTATGTGCTGCTCGTTTGCTCCCCCCGCCTCCCCCGTGCCCTCCAGCCTTCGTCCGCTTGTTGTTCATCACAGTGCCTCCCGGCCTTGCCAGTGTGCTGTTTGCCCTGTTAAGTGTGTCCCTGCCTTGCCAGTGTGCTGTTCGCCCCGTGCCCTCCTTCGTCCGCTGCTTGTTCATCACACTGCCTCCCTGCCTTGCCCGTGTGCTGTTCCCACTGTGTGTCTGTCCACTCGCCTTGCCCTTGCCCTCGAGCCTATGTCTATGTCTTCCGTGGGTACTACTTGTTTCTTACCTCGCTGTCTTTGCTTCGTCTTATCGTGTTTTTGTGCCCGCCCGCCTGCCCCCTGCCCTCCAGCCTATGTGTTTTGTTGTTGCTTGTCATCTATGTGCCTCGTACGTCTCCTCAGTGTGCATTACCTCCTGTTTGCTGCTCCCTGCCCCTCCCCATGTTCTAGTCTGTTTGGCTTCAACAGTAGGGCATTCAACTTTTCTTTATTTGCTTGTTTTGGTCATGCCATATGAAGTGGACGATTTATTTTTCTGGTATGTTTCTTGACGTGCCTTTTCTGCGCAGCTCGCCGCGTCGACTGACGTGGGGGTTTGGTAACAAATATCACACACACACACACAAACACACGCACACGCACATGTAAGAGGCAAGGGGAGTTGTAAGAACAATGGATGGGGTACCCCAAGGACAACCAAAAAACTGTCTAATTATAAAATTGCTTTAATATGTTGGACTGTGACTGTCTCATATCAAATGCTCTCGTTGTCTGCTGTAGGACAAAGACTGCTTTGATTCTGAATCTATTCATCTGGGTGGAATTGGGGCTGTTGTGGGGAAAATCTATAACACACACACACACACACACACAACACTACTGCCTTCCTTCTCAAAACTCTCTCTCCCAAGAGGAAGAAGGAAATGCGTAAGGGGTCAGAAAACTCACCCTGTAGGAAGGTGGTAATGAGAAAATACATCCCTACAGAATTGGGAGCCTTCAATGTGATTGAACGTATTCAGCCTAGTGAACTGTCCAGAGCAAAGGCACAAAGTGACACACAGGCGACATGAAATCTCAAAATGTGGCCACACACTCATGTTCAAAGTCAATGAATTAATTTTGCCAAAGTTCATCAGATGGGTCAAAGTTTTGATTCCATGTGTCGATCAGCAAAGGAGAAACAACTTCAAAGTTCAAACAAGGTCGTTTATCCTCTGTTAATGGAGTCCTTTTTCGGCTTTGTTCACATGGAGCCCCTTTTGTTTTTGCTCGCTTCTGGGAAAAGAAAACTAATTCTTTTTTATTATTTTTATTTGGACCATTTCTCGATTTATGCGTGTCATCCTTGTGCAGGGGCCATGCTAATCTTCTCTGTATCGTTCCAATCGTAACGGATGTCCCGGAAGACAGAAAACTAATTAAAATTTTGATAATGATAAAAAAAATAGTGAAATACCTAGGCTACCAGAGTCGCCCAACCCAGGCAAACCTGGCCAGGGGGGGACCCGCTCGGGGTACACGGGCAACAGCAAAGGGGGGTCTTTTTTTCCCGGCAGTGGGGCAATTTTGCGGCGACTGAGATGGACCCGAATCTGGCTTTATCTTTGAAATTGTTGATGTCTCACCAAAGGGTGTCTTTGGGGTATTCGAAGGGATTAAATGGCCTCGACGGGACTTAAGAGTGTGGCTGTGCATCGCTCATCCACGCATCCCCCCGGACGCGCGGCTGGGTTAGTGTCTCATCGGCTGCCTTGGACAGGGATAAAGTAGCGATAGAGAAAAGGTCAGGGTCAGGACTGAAAGTTAGCGGTAGGACATGCTGGGAGTAGTTTAGCACCCAGGGACAAAAGCAGAATTGGCTAGTGACCCCGTAGGGATTTCCAATTTTGCAGGGCCTGGAAAGGTCCGGTAGCTTACCTGCGGGTATATATACATAGGCGGGAAGTGGTCTAGGTTCAGAGCCTGTAGGTAGATTACAATCTGCAATGATGTTCAGGCCAAAAGGAGGAAACACCGGTGGGCCTAGTGCACCCAAGCGAGGCGGGTAGAGGCAGGTAGTACCCGGCTGGAGGTACCAAAGACCGGAGGCAGCAAGTATATATCATTCGGCGCAACGAGCATTCCACTCATTCATCCTGCAATCGTGCTGTTGCTCCTCCAAGAGGGATAAGTGGCGGAGCTCCTCGAAGGAGAAGATGGAGCTGGAGGGTGACGGTGAAGACCTCCATGGCTATGGAGTAGCAGATAGAGAGTAGAAGTACGCCTAGGCTCTGGAGGTGAGGGAGAAGGGCCTTTAGCTAGGCTACGGAGTAGTAGTAGAGGTAGGAGGAAGAAGGAGATCATCAGAACCTAGGAGGGAGGAGACTCACCTTTAGCTATGGTGCACTTGCATCGTCGTCTCCAAGGTTGGGGGCCTTGGGGCTGCACCTAGACGGCCCCTGAAAGGGGTACCGGTGGGTTGAGGACTTCATCTGGTAGAATTGGCTAGGCAGCGGAAGTGGGACAGGGCATGCAAGCCTTGCGATGTCCTCTGGACATCCGAGCTACAGTCTTCCTCCGAATACAACGTACGGTCATTATAGCTGAATTTGTTTGTATCTTTCAGTCTAAATTCAGCTATAATGACCGTACGTTGTATTCGGGGGAAGACTGTAGGCTTGGATGAGCCACCATAACCATATGCCATATGCCATACCAAGGAAGAAGGGAGGTGCAGGTTTGATTCTGTCTCTTTCATTCGTTGTTATTGTTTATTATTTATAATAAAGATGATGGTGGAGATGTTGAGGGGAAGATGATGAAGGAGGTGAGATGAGGGAGAGAGGACATTGTTTCCAGCTTGTGTTTATCTTATATTTGGCACTTCCAAATACAATCAAGCACTTTCAAGAGTTTTGGGCCAATCAAAGCTAAGGCTTTGCCGGTGCTTGGCACATTACACAAGATAATGAATACAACAAATGAGAAGGACACAGTCGCGATCATCAAGCTGTTTTTTGTTGAGTGTATGTTTCTGGGTTACCCCGATAGACTGCTGTGACAGGCGGTACTGACAATTCAGAACGACTAAGATGTGAAAAGGTACAGCAAGAAACATTCTGGCATGGATACACTATGACACTAATTTGGACACAGGTTTGAAGACTAGATCATGGACTTTGCAGCTCCAGGCACTGCAGAAAGCACGCTCTTCGAGCCACTGATAATCTGCACAAGCGTCTTATTAGAAATTTGACGACGTATTGCACTATTGGCTTCTTCTGTGAAAATTTGGAAGAAGCAAAAATAATGAAAATTTGAAATATTTCGAATGGATTTTGAATACCTTTGAATGTGCCTCAGATCAGGGTAACCGGTGTTCAGGACGGGCAGAACGCCCGAACCCGAACGCCCGAACGTATGGGACCCCTTGGGGATGCGTTCGGCCGTTCGGGTCGAATGCGGACCCAAAAAAAAAAAAAAAAAAAAAACTCGTAAAAAAAGATATGTTATGAAGAAAAATAAATTAAACAAGATTTGCCTGAGCATTACATCCAAATTCCTTACCAAATTTGAAATAAAAATAAAATACGGAGAACAAATACTAATAATAAAAAGAAATATAAATAAAAAGAGAATTAAATTTAGTGCATGCGGAGCACGTTTTCGACACCGCCATCTTTGGCGATTTTTTTTTTTTTTTTTTGGGCATAGCTAAATGCACTGAAAATTTACAGAGGTGTACTTCACATTGCAAGGAAGATGAGCATTAGCGAACTTTGGCAATCAAACAGCATCATACATATGAGCCCAGATAGTCTTGACCTCGAACCACAGCAGACTGGCATCACGAGATACACCAAATAAGAACACACCAAGAGTTCAAAATTGAGAATCCTGTAGTCCCATCATCATCAACTACGAACCAGAGTTGATATCCTATTGGCGCTCGGCGCCCAGACTACAGGTGGCAGATCCTATCTAGCCTATACTACGAAGCAGAATGATGATATCACCAGCGTTCCCGAAGTACGAGCATATGGCGACCAATGACGCACGCTTCAGCACCAGGTATGTCTCTCGTAACACTCACAACCCCGATCCACACCGCACAGATGCCACTAGCACCCCAAGGACCACCCTGCGCTTCACCTAGCATACAGCAGCGCAGCTTGGCTATGGCTGCGTGCTCCCTCCTACTCGCCCGTGAGAGCGTGAGTGCCAGCCAGCCAGCAGATTGCGCAGCAGCGCTCACGCAGCATGCAGCAAGCACCTGAATAATCCGAATGAGGAGGCAGGCCCTTCCCTATATCGAAGTGGCCTGCCTGCGTCCAGTCCAGGAAGCTTCCAGTAGGCCCCGGTAGGCACAGGCCCAGTCACCAAGAGAGCAGGCCTTGGGCCTGAAGTGGTTGCATGCGCCCAACTGCTTTCGGCCTGTGTTTGGCCCGGTACCCGTATCCAGCCCAGGGCCTGCTTCACATTCATTTACACAGGCGGCCCAGGGCCT
>BFEA01000116.1:2061009-2076572 GCA_003427395.1 Chara braunii
AAAAAGTAAAAAGTGAAAAAATACGTGGGCGAGCACGTTTTGACACCGCCATCTTTGCCGATTTTTTATTCTTATTTGGCTTAGCCATATGACGTGAAAATTTACACGCATGTACCTCACGTCATAGAGAGCTCACAACAAAAAAATTCAGAAAAAAATAATTATTTTTAGGACCCGAAATAATTTTTGGTGGGGCCCGAATGCCGTCGGGTTCGGACCCCGTACGAGACCCCGAACGCCCGTACGTATGGAGGTCTGCCTGGGGACCTCCGTACGTACGGGCTGGTGACCCTGTATATATATATATATAGCCCCTCGTTTGTTGTCCTCTTCTCTCTCTCTGCCTACGGTTTACCGGGCAGTTCTGTTTGTGACGATATATATATATAAATTCAGGTTAAAAATTAAAACAAGACAGGAGGGTATAAGGGACCGATCGTCGAGGGGAAAACACAGGGAGTGTGGGAGAAACACGAAAGGATGGCAAGGCAGTAAGAAAGAAAATAGGGAGAGGAAAAGTTTGAGATACAGATAAGAAAGGTTAGGGAAGGAGTAAGGTAAAGCGGAGGAAGAAGATGACAAAAAGCAGTTGGAAGGGGGATACGAGGAGAGGATCCATGCGGTATTGCGCAAAGAAGCAAAAAAAAGGAGCGAGGTGAGAAGAGAGGCGAGACGAATAAAGGGAGAAAACCCAAGAAGGAGGAGCAGGGGCACTAGTGGGGGGGGAGAGGAAAAGTCAACGAACGCCAAACCATGTCAATCTCATATACAGCAGCAGCCCAGAAGGCCATGAGCAACAAGGAGCGAAAGGACTTCAGACAAGAGCAGAAGTCTTCGACGGGGACCCAACCATCCCAAGCCTCTTCACAGTCAACGGCGACTAATGAAGCAGGAGCGATCAAACCTCGCATGCTAGGGCAGAGGGCCATGAAATTTCTGTTGGAAAATACAAAAATTATGGCAGAAATCAAGGTCACGAAGGAAGTGCTCAAGGGAGAAGGGGGAAAAGAGGAAGAGGTGGACGTATGGTAATACCCAGAGGAGGATATACCGTCGCTCAACGAGTTGTACGAAAAACACGCCGCCCTTTTCAATTTTTCCAGTAAAAACTGAGATCTCTCGCTGAATGAGAAGCACAGATGGGTGATGGACAGGCTCCGTGCGATGGAAAGTCTACCAGGACGCGAACCAGAGGTATCATACCATAAGAGGGGGAAGTTTACAGCGATGATTCTCTACGTTGATCCAACCTACACACCTTAACTACTCTCCATTGGTTCGTTGAAGTGCACGGGGGCAGTGGTAACCGTGCAACCATGGAAGTCACCACACCGCCCTCAGGCAGAGGCTTCAAGGCACCGACAATCGATGATAAGGAGCCATTTTTGCGTTCAATTTGACAATTTGTCAAAAGGCATGTACAACTTCATACAAAAGAGGCTGACGGAAGAATACCCTAATAGCCCCATCATTGATTGGCTCCCAGCCAACCCAGATGTTCTCGCACCCAACCACAATTCGCGGGTGGCATGCTTGGAAGTCCAATCAGGTGCACCACCAAACTTTCCGGAACAGTAGATCTTCAGGAAGAACGGACAGCGGATCACCATCTTCGTCTCGACAAAAACAAACCCCTTTTGCTTCAAGTGCAGGGGAAGAGGCCACTTGGGATCTTATTGCTCGCAGGTGGGAGCAGGCAATAAACAAGCACCGCTGCGTCGGTCAATGTTGGAAGAATGCGAAAGCAAGCCAGGGGTCTGGTACATTAACTCGGCGCAGTACAGAGGATGGATTTTCGATGGCAACCTGAAATTACCAAGGTGGGTGTGGGTCCTAAAGAACTCACCAACAGTCACGCCAGACATCTACCCACCCTACAACAGCTGGTGGCAGCAAACGGGCGCCAAGAGGATGGAGGAGAAGGAAACGGGGTACCTGACCAAACCAATGCTAGTTGAGTCAATGATCCAAGACAACCAGCAAAGGATGTGCACCTTGGACGAGCTTCACTTAGTCGGGAAAACAGCGGAGCAGGCCTTCCTCGAGAACCTCAAAGCCAGGAACCGGCACCAAGAACAGCAACAGAGCCAAAAGGAAAGTGTCGAAGAACTCCGAGAGGAACAAGGAGAGAACATGGAGAGCAAGGAGGGGGAAGGAAGGGACACAAGTGGAGCGAGCCCCTCCCTAAAAAGGAAGGAGCTGTCTGGAGACTCGGAAGGAACAGACCAGAAGAAACAACAGAATCAGCAGGGCAAGAGGTTGCAGCTGGGCAGCAGGAGCGAACGGGCGAAAGGGAGTCAAACATCTGGATCAGCAGACACTAGCACGCAGAAGGACAAGGAAAAAAGTCAGCAATCAGGATCAGAAGCCCGCGGGCCCGAAGGATAATCCATGGACATCTCCCAGGAGCTTACCTCAGCGGAGACACCCACAGAGGATAAGGGGGACAAAAGGAGGTACATGCGCAACCAGGAAAATATGATGGATGAAAAGATTAAACAGGCGAAGGAGGATCAGAGGGACTCCACAGCGGACGCAGACCCAAAGTACTCATCAGAGGAGGCTGACTATAACGAAAATTCAGACGAAGAAGACGATTCACTTGAATGGTGGATACAAACGGTGGAGCAACTGGAGTGGCGACGTACGATCGAGTGCGAGATCAGACTGGCCTACCACAAGCACTTAAGGAACCTGAAGCAGGCCACCCGGGTTGTGGAAGACATCACTTCGGAGAACCGCGTTGAACTGTTGAAAATGGACGGGGAGATAAACGAGTTCTATGCGGCATAGTACGCAAGGAAAGCTCGCCAGGACGAAGAATACAGCAAGAGCTTTCAGTGGCCTAAGACCTACCACAACAAGAACAATAAATGCAGCAACAGAAAGCGGAAAGCGCATGCAGAGGAAGAACAGGGAAGCAAGGTGGAACGGACACACAACATGCAGGACCAGTAGATGGAAGAGGTAGAGCAGCAGAAGGAGCAGGACGAGGAAGAGGCAAAGGAGGATCTGCAAAGGCAGGCGACGATTCTGGAAGCCCAAGTTAACGTTTTGAAGGATGAGAACAGGGAATTCGAAGACGCAAACATAAACCTGCAGAAGATAGCGCAGAGGCAACGAAAAGAGATCGAAGCAGCAACAAGATTGGAGGCAAGGAATGGGGTCAAGCGAAGGGTAATTCTCCCGTGCCGTTGGAACGAGAACCATGTCGACTAGGAGGTGGCAATACACTGCTCGCTCCAGCTGATCAGCGCGTCGGTAAGCGCTTGAACAGGAAAGGACTTGCAGAACCTCATCGGAGAGGACCTTCCCACTTGAGCCTACGTGCTAGGGGACAAGAAGAAGGCGGCAATGGAAGGGATGGACGATGGGGGGGAGGACGAACTGGAGGACTTCAGACCGATACTCGTGCATCTGCAGGCCACAACGGAGTTGAGTGAAGGCTTGATATGGATGCCCTGGCAGGTGGTGGAAACTATCCCCTATGGCCTGCTAGGAGGGGAGGTGGTGGCAGAATGGTTAGCTAGAAGCGCAACAATTGCAGTCGAAAGGGATGCCTTTGCTTGGAAGCCAGAGTTCCTGGAGAAGAAGATAGCACCGAAATCAATAGAAATCGACCTGGCTTTGATAGGATCTTGAAGAGCTGAACAGCCAGGAAACAGGGAACCACACTGGCTCACACCTAATGGTGGAGGGAGGGGAACGAAGAGGGTTCAGGTAAACCAGACAACCTCGGAACTCAGGATTACCTCATGGAACGTGAACGGGCTGGTGTGCATTCTGGACAACCAGGACAAGTGGAATAACGTCACAAAATACACAGGGTGGTTCGATAGCTCCCCACCAGACTTCATCTGCCTCCAAAAAAACCACCTCACGGAATCCCAAAAACACCCGCAAACGAGGAGCAAACTAACACAAAGGCTGCATCGAGTAAAGGAGGCATGGTGGGCACCAACAGTCAGACCACATTCAGTAGGAGTAGCCATTCTGCAGAACAGCAGCTCAGTAGCGGAAGGGAAGTTGATAGTGAGAGATACCCTAGTGGACACAACAAAAGGAAGATGAGCGAAAGTCAACTTCGACTTCCACGACGAACCATACACACTGCTGGCAATATACTGTACCAATGGATTCCAGCAAAGGAGGACTACAGTGGAGCGCATACAAGAGCTACTAGATTCGGCAATGCACCTAATAGTAATGGGGGATTGGAATGCCACCTTACACCCCAGCCTAGATAGGATGTTGGTAGCAAGCAGGCACTGGGAGGAAGGAATGGGAGAGGAGGCCCTGCCAATTCACAGTATGATGACAAGCAGAGACCTAGTGGACCCCTACAGGCTGCACTTCCGGGATGAAAAGCAGTTCACCTACCTTAAAAGGAACCGCAGCCAGCACATGCCAGCGTCAAGGATCGACTACTTCCTAACCTCGCCAAAAATAGCGGGCATGATACAAGCGGTAGGCAGAGGAGACTTACCGTACATGACAGATTTGGACCACAAACCTATCTTTCTCCACCTGATCACATATAAACAAGTCAAGAGGGGGAAAAGTTTCTATAAATTAAACAACTCTCTGCTGCATACTATGGAAATGACATAGGCCATACTACAAGTATGCCAGTCACATAACCCGGAGTCGCAAGCCTTCCCAAAGCTGCTCATAGCCCTATCTAAGGCCTCCGAGGGGGTGGCCAGACGGGTGGCGGCCAAGAGGAGGGAGAGGGAGCAGGAAGTACAGCAAGCAATGAGAGTAGCAGAGCGAAGCATCATTAGGTGTCCAAGAGTAACTTGTACGAAAGGACTTTAGAGGCAGCGAGGGAGGAGTTAGCAGAGTGGGAACGTTGGAGACTGCGAGGTCTGCAAATGAGGGTCAGGGTAAGGCTGCATGGACCAACATCTGTCATAGAAGAGATGGTCCAAGTTGCTCATGACTTCTATAGCAAGCTCTATGCAACAAGGGAAGCTGAGCACCCAAGACAGCAAGTGAAGGAGACACGCTCCACATTTCCGCTCCACCTTGAGCCTACGATTTCCCAACAGCAAGCAGCAAAGCTCGACGCCCCTTTGACACAGGAGGAGTTCTGGGAGGCATTAAAGTCAATGGCTCCAAATAAGACACCGGGGAAAGACGGACTGACCAGAGAATTCTGGTTGGAGTATTGGCTAATCCTAGGCGAAGAGTACCTAGCATACTTGGAGCACGTGTGGCAAGCAGAAGGGCTAGGACAAGATCCGGTAACGGGAATAGTCATGTTATTGTACAAGAAAGGAAATCCAGTGGACATCCGTAACTACAAACCAATAACCCTACGCACACTAACGCACAAGATAGTAGCAAAAGTTTTAACCACATCACTCAATGACAGCCGATCTCATGTCCAAGATCCTAGCAAAACTGGGGGTTTGGTCAGCGGTTACACTTCAGTTTTCGGTAGGGCGTTGATACCGAACGCGTCCATCTTCTCCATGCTATGGTACGCAGGGACAATCTGGACCCCACCAGCACAGACAACCTCTCTACTGAGAAGAAGAGCGGCAGCATACCTTTGGACATCCAATGCAACCAAACCACACTTCATTTCCAAAGTAGCGTGGAAGCACGTCACCCGAGCAAAAGAACAGGGAGGTCTGGGTATTCTGGATCCGACCAGCAGCTCAAGGCGCTCCAAACGAGATGAGTTGTCAAATTAATCTCCCATCAAAAGCTCCCTGGACACCGTTGGCGCTACATAGGATCAGGCAAACAGCCAAATACAAAACACCACCGAATATGTCGGGCCAGTTCTGGATCATGTGTAGCACTTGGGCCAAGGTGGGCCGAAGGGAGGGCGACAGAGCTCGTACAGAGGAAGGACCCAGGGTGGCGTCGTATTGGATTCAAATGCTGAAGCTGTGGAAGGATATCTTCCCTGCTAAGGTAAGGGAGCCACGGACGGGAGAGGAGGTTCTCCAACAACCGTTGTTCTGCAAGTCAAGTATCAAGGACGCACATAGGAAACCATTAACACTCTCAGCCAAGGACACTAAGTGGGGATAGTGGTTAGAGCACGGGGAATGGCAAGTCAAACACCTATGGGTAGAGGAAGAAAAGCGGTGGAAGACCGTCAGGGAACTAAGGGCGGAACTAAGGGGATGCCACAGACTATCTGAGAACTTCAAGGTCCTCTTGGTGGCCATACCACAAGGGTGGACAGAGCTACTGTGGAAAGGAACACAGTGGGGCCTGGGAGACTGGGCCACATGGCAACATGGCAAGGAACCAGGAGAAGCCTTCAGAATCTGGGGCCAGGAGCCCACAAGAATGGAATGGCTGCACGGCGGCGCACGCGGACATGTATACCATCACAAATCCAGGCAGCACCACTTGCCTACTGGATCGGGACTCCAAAGCACCAACCATTCAAAAACAACACCTGAGTAAAGTGAGAGTGGTAGAGACAGAGGACTTCACAATATTCTGCCCAACCATACCGGTGAAAGAACTGGAGGTGGACCCAGGGGAGTGGGCGTGGAACATCAGAAGCGGAAGAACAGGAGTGACCGGAAGGGTCAACATCTTGCACTACGCCACTCAAATCGGGTATAGACTGTGAAGGAGATCTCACCCCCTGACGGCACCATTGTCAAAGCGATGGGAGAACAGGGTACGGGTGCCACCAAATCAACTACCCAAAATACCATGGGCATTGATCAACACAATACGCTTGGGTAGAGTCAGAAGTATGCAGTGGCTAATAGCTCAAGTGGCCCTTCCGGTGAACGCATGGCTAAACGAGAGAAGAAATCAGGCCCAGAGGGACCCGACCAACGCCTTGTGCACAGTATGTCAAGCAGGGACCCCGGAGACAATGTTGCACTGCCTTTTTGGAATGCGCAGAGGCAAACAGTATTTGGGAGGAAGCCAAGACCATCTGGAGCTACTTCTAGCAGGCTCCCTTTCCGGTATTCACGACCACCCTACTGCTGGGAGTCGACCTCCCAAGCCAATGGCAACCATTTGAGAAGCATATGTTCCAACTGATAAGACAATACAGCCTCTGGACTATTTGAGAAACGAAGATGCCAGGTCACCATCAAAAAGCAGTCAATGCACAAGCAGGAGGCAAAGGAGATACTCGTCACCCTAATCAAAACCGATCTGCGAGCACAATGGAAGAGGGTGAGGAGGCAAGGCCAGCAACATCCGGAACAGGCTAATGAGTACATGACTCGCTTCATCCAGAACGTGCTGGGGCAAGAGGCGGTAGCTAGTACTCAGGGTGTAAAAGTGGTATTTAAATGGAGAATGGAAAGGCCGGGAGGGAATAGGATGAGGTGTCGGAGGTAAGGGGAAAGGGGAGCAACAGCAGTCGGGTGTAGGGTTTAAGGTGAGGATAGGTGGAAAGAGAGAGGGAAGGGTGAAGTTAGGCAGAGGAAAATAGAGGTAGGTTTAGGGTGTAACACGTTGGGGCACTCTGCAGGGGTTTCAGTTCTTCCATGTCAATTCAGCCCTTTATTTCTTAAGTGCGATCTGGGGGTTGGATTGTCATTTCTTTTGGCTCCTAAGTTCAACCTAAGGACAGGGTGGCAGGTCTTTCGTTTTTTGCTATTAGCCTTTTGTTAATCCAGTTTGGTGTTTGTTCAGGAATAGCATGTAGCTTGACAGGAGAAAGGGACACTGGACCCGGTTTCCAGTATGAGCCTAATCTGGGTAATAGCCCCAGTCTTCCGGGTTGAGATGTGGAGGGATTCCCGGCCTCCTTTTGCTCCATATATAATAATATTAATAAAGCATGCTATTTTTCTTTATAAAAAAAAAAGAAAGAAAGAAAAGGTCATTCATCTTACCTTCCGCTGTCGGAACGTTCTGCTGACCCAGCAAAGAAACTCGGACCGCAGTTTTATGCTTTCGCCCACTGTCAGCACTCTAGTCACGGTTGCCTTATCCCCATCCTCGTTCAAGTCCCCCTTCT
This sequence comes from Chara braunii, assembly GCA_003427395.1. Taxonomy (NCBI): domain Eukaryota; kingdom Viridiplantae; phylum Streptophyta; class Charophyceae; order Charales; family Characeae; genus Chara; species Chara braunii. The sequence continues at coordinate 2,068,973 of BFEA01000116.1, forward strand.
GCTTCTTTTCCTTCTCGCTCGATCCCGTTGCCGGTCCCTGTCCCACTCCCTTTCTCAATCCGACCTTCGGATCCTGCAAGTTTATGACATTACCGACCTTGCTCACGTCTCCATTTTTCTCTTTAAGTTGAGCAGAATCCCTCATTGGCATTCTGGAAGCAGCTGGAGGGACCACATGATCTAAAGCACCGGAGGTGGCAGAGGGGTGTTTCTGCAAGTTAGCAGCAGACTGTGAGTCTAAGCTCTGAGGAGGAAAGTACACCTTTTTGTGTGTGGCTTGCCAATGAGCCTTTTTCGAATTGTTGCGGTTCAAAGACATGTGTTTTTTTATTTTGGTCCCAAAATACACCACCCCTTCCTGCTGGCTCAAAGGGCGCGGGCCTCCGTGTCCCTTTTCGAAGCCTTTGAATTTGGCGGGCCTGTTTGTGCCGGAGATGTTTGTCTCGCTGTGGCTCTTTCTCACCTCTTCACCTTGCCACGTGGCAAAAGTTTCACTGTCGGCTCCTGCCGGAGCTTCCGGGGAGCTCCACACAGACTGCGTCATCCACTTTGAAACATGATGAGGTTTTTTGTTGGTGCCCTTTTTGGTCGAAAGAAGGGCAGATGGGGGCGAAGGACCTGATGATCGGGTACTAGTGTGTAGTATTCGTTCCCCTACCCCTTCTCTGTCAAACGCCCCCAGCTTCTGCGACAAGGAGCCCCCTTCTGTCTGTTGTTGTTCGCGCGCCCTTCCTGTAATTGCAGCAAGCTCACCACTGCCAAGATTATCCATCTCCGAGTCGCTGAGGTCTGAGGGTGAAACATACGGTGGGGCAGACGCCGCACGGATCTTCTCTCGTAATTCTGCTTTGTATAGCCTGCAGGTGCCATTCATTACACAGAATAATTAGCAGCCCCCCCTATATTTAATTTATTCCTCTTCAAAAACGATAAAAAAAAAAAGGCCAGTGGAGCAGAGGCAATCAACCAGAATATCTTCGCCCACCTGAGAACTGCCCGGTAAAGCTTAGGCAGAGAGGGAGAAGAGGACAACAAATGAGGGGCTGCGACGGACTGTTTTGTCAGAGTTTCACCGAGTCGTCAGGAGGCTGAACACTCTAGAGTCTGCTGAGTCCCCTGACCGATGACACTGAAACTCATATTCCACCTTAACCCCGGTTGCGGTTGAGCATCAACGACCACCCAACAACTGATACCCTGAGGTGGGCACCAACCACTGCGTTCAAGGTACCTGTGATGAAAAATATACATGTCCATTGATCATATCTATTATGTCAATTTATATGTATATTACTATATTTCATATTTAATATTTATGCCAACATATTTAAAAAAAAATAAAAAAAGTTAAGCCCCATCTATTATGGGGGGCATCAGTCTGATTGCTTATGCTCTTTTCTTACCAAGGAGATCTTATGGAATTACCAACTACAACATGAAATTCACCTCTATGTCAAGGAAACATAGCGAGCAGTCCATACACAATTGTCTTCATGACCAGACAGGTAGATATTCTTTTTTTGTTTGTTTGTTTTCAGAAAGTCAATTGACTGTCCTTCGGGACATCTGTTAAAATTGGAACGATACAGAGAAGATTAGCATGGCCCCTGCGCAAGGATGACACGCATAAATCGAGAAATGGTCAATTGACAATTGACCCAGAAGACCCAGAAGACCCAGAAGATCCAGAGGACCAGAACCCATTTTCGACAATTTCGCCTCCCCACATAGGATGTTGAAAATAGTCTGTCAACATTTTTTTGATAGCGGTCAGAAAATGGGTTTTCGACAGCCTCAAGTTCGCTCTAGTTTCTGGTCGCCTGTAAGTTCCCATTTTCAACAGGTCACCTGAGGGCCTCACCACACGAATGTCGAAACTGGAGTTTTGGACATTTTTCTTCGCCACAGACTGTCGAAGAACAAATGCCGAAAACAATTCGACATTTGACAGAGAAGTGGTTTCGACATGGGTGTGGAACGGCCCCGCCTGCAGCGGGTTGATTTTCAACATCTCAGAAGGGAGGTTGTGAAGGATGTGCGGATTTCGGCACCTGTCAGGGTCGGGGTACTGACGCTGCCTCAACATCCCGTGTCTTCTTCCTCTTTTTCGTTTTTTTTTTTTTCCCTTTTCCTGGGTCTTCAACATACGGTGTGGTGAAGGCGTCCTTTGAGTCAAAACCGTGAATGTCGACACGGTCTGACAGTTGGCGAATATTTCACGGTTTCGACACTGCTGTGGCGAGGCCCTGAGGGTTGATGAAAAAGCAGCGATTTTCGACTGCTGTCAGGGCCGTGGTGCTGACAGCGGCAGATTTTTGTTTGCAGCTCTCCACATGCTTCTATAGTCAATGTCAAAATGACCCCTGAGTGGAGACCCCCTGGCGGTTGGATCCCTCCTCACGGACATCCCAGCTCCCGCCATACAAACATTCACCAGCACGCACTCTTGCCACACAGCGCTGTTGAATCGAGGCCGAGTGAAAGATTTTTTCTGCGTGGGGAGAGTAGTGGAGCGCAACCTGTAATCTTCTGGGTAGTTCGGATTTTTTTTAATTTATTTTTTAACACCATATTGCAAAACCCAGGGGTCCGACTTGCTCCTGCTCCTCTCAACCTCGAAGCTGTCAGCTTTGCGTAGTCTTAGCGAGAGCAGGTGAGGATGGCATGTTTTTTCGTGTCGGCGGCGTCGCTCTGCTGATTCAGTTGGAGTTTAGGCTGATGTCTGGTTGGTGGGTCTGGTCCGCTTCCTGTGGGGCTCCCCCTCCTTGATCCTGTTGGCGACCAAGCTCAGGATCTAGTCTCCATCTGAGTGTTGGTTTATCTCCTTCGGCGTTTCCCAGTTTCCCCAAACCCAGTTTGTCATTGCGGAACTTGGTTATGATGTCCTGTTTTTTGGTTGGGTCGTCCTTGGTGTGCCTGAGCTCCTTACACCAGTCCGCCTGGTCTCCGGCCTGCAGGAGTTGGGGAACAGTCTGCCATGCTTCCGCTTTCGAGATGTGTTGGCCATCTATGGTTTCTGCGCATCGTCTCTTCCATATGGCCCACAATGCCAGTGGTCTGAGTCTGTGGAAGAGCACTCGTTGCCATTTCATTGTCAGCACTGGCTCATCCAGGCCCATGAGATGCGTGACGGGGTTCGGTTAGCTGCGTGCTGGTGATCGGCCACCACAGGGCTTCCGTTCTGGTCCACACCTGTCTGGCTTTGTGGCAGTAGAGCAAGCAATGTGGCAGATCTTCGGGGAGGCCCTCTGCGCAGATCGCACAACAGTCATCAAAGTCTCTTCTGGTTGCCGCGCTGCACCGCCTGCTTAGCCATTTGTTAACCGGGAGAGTGTGGTAGTAAATGAGCCATTGCATGCTCTGGATGCAGGTGTTTCTCATGGCGAGTGGATACTGCCAAGGGAGCGCCGTATGGCCATGCATGCTACCCGGGAGATGCTACTCCCATCTGTGAATGAGTATCTGGTCTGTATGGACATGCCTTCTCCTAGCCGGTAACCCAAACAAGTGGTATAGTCCAATAGGCTTGTTCGCCGCTCGATCCGGGATGTTGTGCCTACTGTTTTCCAAGCCCACTCTGCAGGGTCTATTTCCGAGTCTTGGAGCTGAGTCGCAGGGCTATAGAGGTTCCACGACTTGAACCTTATGGAGCAGGGCTGGCCTAGGTGTGACTTGTGCTCGTACTGTCTTGTCAACTGTGCTGACCGTCTGGCCTGGGTGAGTTATGTCATGTATGGTCCATAACGCCCGGTAGCCTGCCGGGCCTGAAGTAAGGACAGTGCGACCTTCGGTGTGGACTCGTCCAACCAGGTGGCCCAATCTCCTGCTGACAACTTCGCCGGTATTTGGAGCAACAGCAGCCAGTCCGGTGGCATCTAGAGCCGAATGGCTTTGAAATTTGCCTGCATATTGCGGCATCCCTTGAGCAGTTCTCTGAGTTCTGCGTATGTTTTCCATCTGCTGTGGTCCGCATTCCAAATGTGCTTGATTTGCCATACTCCTCGCTCCACCCAAGATATCCTTCTTCCATCTTGTGTCTGCGGTGTCCATGGTTTATCTGTCTGGTCCATCGGCCATTGGTTGCAGAAAAAGGGGCTGGTGGAGTACTCCCTCCTTGTTTGTCGGTCTGCGGACTTTTGCCGGGAAGATCTCCCTCCAGGTCTTGATGAGATACATCCAGTAGTCCTGGCGGGGCCCCTGCTGTTGTTCTTGATGGTGTTCCCGCAGGTGCGCACTGGTACGCGATGCCCATGATTTGGCCATAAGCCAGAATTGGCCTTGCATGTTCGGTGGCGTTGCCACTCTCGGCAGTTGGCGTATTTGGTGTAGGGCCAAGGAGGTCCATGGCAGGCATTGTTGGGTGAGCAGCTTCAATATCCACTTACATTGGAGGGCTTTGGTCTGCTGAACGGGGTCCAGTATTCCAAGCCCTCCCTTGCCCTTTGGCTGTATGACGTGAGACCACGCCACCTTTGGTATGGAGTTTTGTCTTGCTGGATTGCCTGTCCACAGATAAGCCGTGGCCTTGCGTTTGAGGGATCTGGTCATGGCTTGCTCGGGTGTCCAGTCAAGTTGATTTTGGAAAGATGACCTTTTGGGAAGATATGGGACACTGGACCCGGTTTCCAGCAATAGCCTAAGCTGGGTAAAGGCCCCAGAATTTTCTGGGTTGATTGTGACAATTCCCGGCCTCGTCTTTTCCATTGAAATGAAATGGTCAAATCCTTCCAAATAAAAAAAAAAAAAAAAAAAAAAAAAACCCTGCATACGAAAAAGAGAGAGAGAGAGAGAGAGAGCAAGAGAGAGAGAGAGAGAGAGAGAGACAGAAAAAAAAAAAAAAAAAAAAAAAAAAACAATCAGAGAGGATGGGACAGACAGGTGGTATTGCTCTCACAGGAGCACAGAGCCCCGTCACAACAGCAACAAGGTACACAACTGGAGTCCCAGGACCCCAACGAGATAGCAAGCTACACAACACTATATCCATGCCCTGTACAACAGCTACGTCATGCTTCTCCAATGCCTCATCCTTGCACATGCGTTGTCATGTGTGTGTGTGCATGTGTTTTTTTTTTTGCCCCCCGCCGCAGATGCGGCGGGCATCTGCTTGTTCAAGTGAAAAACCCTTTATGGAAGAAAAAAACGAACAATCTTTCTAACTCCATTTCCGGAATCTTTAAATAGCTTCGGCTTTGGCCAAGCTTTCCCAATGGAATCATCAGCACACGTCACTCTTCGGACGGGCGCTGGTCGTCAATAATGTGGTCCTAGCATTTCTATGGTACAAATCGGTACTCTGGCCGCTGAGTGAGGGCGCCTTGAAAACCTTAAAAAGGAGGCTGACAGCCTACTTATGGAGAGGTGACATGCTATTAGCCGCGTTGCATGGGAGTCGGTCACTCAACCCAAGGCAAAAGGGGGTTTTGGTATCTTGGACCCCCTTACTCAATCTCAAGCCCTAAGTCTACAATGGATAGTGAAGTTGATTTATGCAAACCCTCTAGTATGGCGACCTTTGGCTCTTCAACAGATTGCCTGCTTTGCCCTTGAGGCTCCCTCGACCGTTCACCCGCTTCAATGGTTGGACGACCGCTATTGGAGAGTGCCACGACGTCCCCGAGGTGGGGAGAGGCGGAGGGATGATTTCTGGCCCCGTCTGCTAAAAATATGGAGGAGGCTCCCCCCCCCGTGTCGACCTCCCCCACGCAGGTGGGAGGAGGTAGCAGGACAACCCCTCTTCGGCAACCGCTGGATCACTAATGGACAGAGTCAGATTTTCTGCAGCTCCGACGCCCCATGGAAAGGATTGGTGAAGAATGGAGTAACCCGAGTTGGCGATCTTTGGGACGCTGAAAAGAAGGATTGGAAAGGACCGGAGAAGATGAAGGAAAATCTAAAATACTGTCACAATATAGAATCAGCGCTGGATGAAATCACGGAAGCCCTACCAGTGGGATGGTTGCACATCCTGCGCAAAGACCCAGTGCTGCAGGAGGGGGACTGGGTGTCCAAGGATGGGTGGACCAACCGGGCGGGCCTAATCCATCTTGTACGGCCGAAGGACGCACTGATCGAATGGCATAACATAAAAGAAGATGGCCATTTAGTTGGAAGCCGGGACCCCTTCCAGTGGACCCCGAGAGCGGCTCTATACAGAATCAGGATTATAGGGGAAGGGGAGAACCGACGGGCATTTATGCCTTGGATGGCCGTGCAAGACCTACCCATGAATCCGCTGGAATGAGTCTGGAACCAAGACATAAGGCACAATTCTGGATAGTCAAGCTCCAAGGCATTGACATACCTTTCAGTGAAAGCAACTTACAGAATGCTCAGAACTAAACGGTGTCTGAGAGACATAGTGATCGACAGATGGCATAGGCACCTCAACGTGGATAAGCAACTCTTCACACCAATCTAATGGTTCCGCGACACCAAGTGCAGGTCTGCCAAAATTACGTCCCTGCAATGGCAAATCCTACATCGGTGTCTACCAACAAATGATTGGTTGACCGATCACTCACACCTGGAACAACAGGGCCATGCCCTCTCTTGGTGCCCGCGATGCTTGTCGGGCTTTCCAGTAAGGAAGAAAGCTGAAACAATCGAACACATCTTTCTGCAATGCCCAACAGCAGTCCTTACCTGGAGATTGTAGGATAGGATATGGCAACAAATAGTTCCGGACCATCGGTGGCCGTGGGAGTGGTGAGCCATCCTCATGGGCCACTACCCGCCTCTCCACGGGGACGTTTTTGCCTGGAACATGTTCCAGTTGGGCCGAAAAACGGTCCTATGGGTTCTATGGGGGCAACATTGTGCGTTAGTTTTAGATCAAGTTCGTGTGGAAGGAGAGGAGAGAATGGAACAATTTAAACAGCACATTCAACTGGAACTTATGAACAAATGGAATTCAGTCAAACTCGCGCTAGATACCCTCCATAGGCCAAAGGACATCACAGAGAGGCTAGTGCAGTTCTCTAAGGAATGGCTGGGAGGGGATCGAGACGGGTGGATAGCAGAGGTATGTTGGTCAGGAGACTGGAATGGAAGTGAGGAAGGGGAGGAAGGACAAGGAAGGGGGGCAGTGCGACGGGACTATAGATTAAGATTTAAAGACTGGATGTCTATTGCCCCTAATGTCCCCTTGAGACCAATAGAGGATTTCCGGATCCGTTCCCTCCCCACCCACAGTCCCTGGAAATACGAATGTTGTAACTCCCAGTTGTAGGCGGTATGATGGCAGAACAAGGATCTGACATCGAGCGACAGCAGCACCACTCCCTCAAGCTGGCAGATTTGTGAAATTCCAAATACACCCTTAGGAAGGGACGTTAGCCAAGGGCTACGTCCACGGGATAAGGCAATCTGGGAGAGGAATGGGAAGGGAGACGCAGGGCTCCACTGGTGCCCCCCCAGTGGCCCCATGGCGTCTACAGACTAAGGATAGAAGGGTTAAACCACCAGTACCTCGCTCAGTGTTCGGCCGCGGGCCTTCCCGTATACGCGCCGCAGCCTCAGGCTGGTCGGCCAAGGGAAGGCCCGGTCGTAGCGCCAAGGCCGGGCCCCGCTTCTGTAGGGACGACACACGATCAAAAAA
>BFEA01000116.1:2086101-2099245 GCA_003427395.1 Chara braunii
GAGGTAGCACTTGGATAGCGAATAACAGGGAAATCCCAAGCAGCCGCTTTATCAAACACGCTCATGCGAAGCGAACCATCAGAACGTACTCGTAGATGCATACCTAAAAAGGTACACGAGCCATCTGTAGCCGTAGTTTCCTTCCACTCAAGTCCATAGTGCTCTGAAGGAGGAGGTAATTGCCCCCATGAAAGAACATTATCAATGAGGCGGTAAGTGAAGGCGTATCGCTGAGCAGCTTGGGGATCGTGTTGACGAATGTCATCAATAAAGCGTGCTTCATCCCAATAGAGCGTTAGATTGGAAATTTCTGGGCCAGCATTTGTTCCCATTGGAATACCAATGATTTGCTTTCGAAGAGTGCCATCTCTAGTGTACAGAAAAGTGTTTTCTACAACAAAGCGAAGATGTTGGAGAATCTGAGAAACGGAAAGGCTGTCTAGTCCTGAATCGGTTGTCCATTGGCCAGAGCAAGGCCCGCGAATGAACATGTTCAAGGCTCTGCAGCGCGAATGCATGCGGGTATGCTGAAGAGCATAAGCATGAGCTTCATCAACAGCCTTTGCCACATTATTCAAAATGCGGTCATGAGGAAGTATATATATATATCATAATATATATATATAGAGAGAGAGAGAGAGAGGGAGAGAGAGAGAGAAGAGGTAGGGCGTCAAGCATACACACCAGGAGGACGACAGGCAGAGGGGCGTGCAAGATGGGGCGGGACACTAACCTTTGTCAAGCAATCACAGGAGGTCAAAGGGGCCGCGATGGAACAAACAAATCTCCAGCACAGTGGAGTGCGGCAGTGAGTGTTGCGTGGATTGCAGCACTTTTGTCGTGGTGGCGCCAAAAACATGGCAAGTTCGAATTTGAAGAGGTCGGGCCTCCCTGCTGAAGGGCCATCTCACAAAGATGCATCCCCGGCAGGAGGGCATAGTAGACAGCCACCAGGGAAATGGAACGGGCGGTCCGGTAAGGGCGTCCCGACAATTTGCGCCCCTTGCTGACCGGGGCCTGCGGTAAACTTCAGAGGTCCCAGGGGCACGACAGGGTAAGTCGGTCGTCGCAGGGGCATGCCGCAAATAAATGGATCTCGTAGGGGCATTTCAAAAATCTTCCCAAGTGCAAGGAAAATGAGCAATATCAAGATGACAATATCCAGATTGCACAATCACATTGAAAGCCAGAAAGTATCACAGTGTCCAGAAAGCAGCACTGCACCAATATAACACCAGTGGAGAATCATAACACTGAAAACCAAATGTCAATGTGAGCTTGCTCTCGCCACCACCAACATAAGTGTCCAGGCCCTTCTCCCTACTTGGCGCTCGGCGCCCAGCCTATTCCCTACACAGCTACTATCTGCGTACTAATTGACAATGCAACTGTTGATGTCAGCAGCCAACGAAGTACTTGAAGATGTCGACCAATGCAGACCATCGCCAATACCAGGTATGTGCCCTCACATCATCATCATCATCATCATCATCATCATCATCATCATCCTTCTCTCTCTCCCTCAACTTTCACCCACGTCTTCCTTCTGTACATCCGAAGACCACCCCTGCACCTCACCGTAGTCCAAGCCCCAACCAGCTATGGAGGCTGGGCTATGGCGCTGCCCTCAGCAGCGCCCTACTTCTCGCACGACCGCACGTGCACAGCACCTTGCCCTTAGTGCACAGCAGCACGCAAGCCCACGCTCCAGCAGCGCTGCCTCACAAACTCGCAAGGGCCTGAATGAGCCTCCAGGCAGCGAGCTCTTTCCTATATGGAAAGAGTCTGCCTGCCCTGCGGCCTGGCTGGGCTGGGCCAGCGCCCAGAAGCTGGTAGGCCCCAGGAGTCTGTGCCTCTGTTGCGGCTGCTGGGCCTCGTTTGGTTGGGCCTCCCAACTGTCTGTGTATGATGCTGCGAATCCTGCCCAGGGCCTGCATTTCGAGAAAGGCCTGGAAGGCTGTGGAAAATCTTTGCTGCTCGGGGCCTGGGCTTCCTCAACCAACTGGCGCGACAAAACTGCCTGTACCCCAAATACGAAATTGACAGCCTTGGGCATCTCGTGATTTGTTAGGCCGGCCTTCACTTAGGGCGAGCACGTCTGTATCCGGGGGCCCTTTAGGCCTGCCGAGGAGCCAAATCCTCGCACAAGAAAGAAAGAAAACAAAACAAAACAAAATAAAATAAAATGCAGCATTCGATGTACCGCATTGTCGATCCTTCGTCCCACAAAATTTCCCTGTGCATATACGAGTTCCCCTCTGTGGTTCCAAAATTGGCACGGGTTTCCACCCCGTGTTCCCAGTCTCGTTTCTTTCCCACCTTCCCCAAATGGGCCAAAACAGCCCGAGTTCGAGCTTGCATCCCGGAACAAGTAACCCCCTCCCCATCATGGCTCTGCCTCCAGATCCTGTCGTAGGCCGTATACAGGACTTCCAGGCAAAGCCTCAATCCCGGTGGTTCTCTTACCACCACCAGGATAGAGGCCTTGTGCAAGGGCCTTAAAAAAAGAAAAAAGAAAAAAAAAAAGGACTTCCAACAGCAATTCATCCGTACCCTTGCCCAACTTGCCCAAGGCACCCATACAAAATGAAAAACCGGGGCCTGTTCATAACGTCTGGTCCGTTGCCAAAATGAAAAACCGGGGCCTATTGGACCCCGCATCATAATAAAAATGTGTGGTGGTTCTCTGCCGCTGATCTGCAAAAATTAGCGGTGGAGATCCTCGGCCCATTTCTTTCAGAAAGTGGGGGCCAAAAGGCCTCGATTTTTTTTTACAGGGAGGCAGCTGCCACCCGCAGCTGGGCAATGGCGGGGACGCCCGTGACTCCCCAGTACCCCCCCCCCAGCGTGATGCACTGGGTTCGACTGGGGGTCTACCGGGCTGGTCGACCGGTCCGACCAACAGGCTCCCGGTTGGGGGAGGGGGTCCAACCGGGGACCAGCCCTTCTTTGAGGGCTTTTTTGGGGGTGTTGCATGGTAGTAACTACGCATTAGCATTGTTATGCAAGGGTTTAGCTGTCCCTCACCTTTGCACACATGCCACATGCAGGATGGAATTACCTGACCTGTACCAGATCTTCTAGATCACATATAAGAAAAAAAAAAAAAAATCTAAAAACGGGGCTGAACAGGTAGACTTGTTCAACCGAAACCCGAATATAACACTGCTAATGAGCGGTACGAACGTGCAAACCCCCCAAAAATTTGGCCAAAAAGCACTCAGAAATTCAACAGTCAATTTCGTGCAAATAAAATATTTTGTTCTGGTCATAAATAACGTGGTGTTCGCCACGTTATGGTACAAATCAGTGGTGTGGCCATTAAGCAAAGCCGCCTTTCGGAACCTGAGGGCAAAGGTGGCAGCCTTCCTATGGAGGGGTGATGATGAGAGGATGAACGGCATCAGCCGGGTGGCATGGGAATCAATTACACAACTAAAGAGTGTAGGGGAGCTGGGCATAATAGATCCGGCAATACAGGTACAGGCCCTTCGACTTAAGTGGGTGAAAATGTTGATCTTTTCCTCGGAAAGCCCCTGGCTGGCCCTGGCCCTGGAACATATTGCCCTTCTAGCCCCGCCCGCCCCACCAGAGATCCACCCGCTTACTTGGATCGAGGACCGCTACTGGTCAATCCCCCGCAAAATTTATGGTCAGGAGGTGGACATGCTCTGGCCGACCCTGCTGAAGAGCTGGCGCAGGATACCCCCCCCAGAGAAGCGGCCATCGGAGCGTTGGGAGGAAGTATACCGGCAACCGTTGTTTGGTAATCGCTGGATCGCCCCTCACCACGGGGAGATCTTACACAGTTCGGCAGCCCCTTGGAAAGGTTGGGTCAAAAATGGGGTGCTGAGGGTCGGGCACTTGTGGGACCAGGAAAGAAACGATTGGAAGATGGTACCCCAACTTCGGGAGTCCCTCCGATACTGCCACGGTGTGGAAGAACACAGGGAAATGATACTTGAAACAATCCCCTGGTGCAGGCTCCTCAGGAGGGGGCCTACCTTGGAGGAGGGGGACTGGGTGGCTCTGGTAGGCGAGGAGGATCGGATGGGAAAGGTCCATCTGGTGCGGACCACCGAGGTATTAGTGGAATATTACGCCATTAGGGCGAGGGGGGGACTCCAAGGTTCGCGAAATCAGTTAGAATGGAGGAACAAAATAGAGGTGTTCCGAGTGAGGGTGTTGGACGAGGGAGAAGGCCCCATTGTTTTCCAACCACAAACACCCATACAAGAGTTGCCAATGGATCCACAAGAGTGGCAGTGGCAGCCGGCTTGCAGAGCTACAACAAAATCAAACAAAAAAATCAGCCTGCACGCCCTCTCCGTCAGATCCACTTACAAAACGCTTCGGCTGAAGAGGGGGCTCCGGGACCAAATTGATGATAGATGGGCCCGACACCTGAATGTGGATCGATCACTTCTCACACCCATCAAGTGGTTTAAAAACAACAAAATCAGGCCGGTAAAAATTACATCTTTGCAATGGCAGATCGCCCATCGCTGCCTTCCAACCAACGCTTGGTTGATCGATCACACCTGCCTGGAGCAAAAAGGGAAAGCACTCCCAGGGTGCAACAGATGCCTGTCCAGGTTCCCGGCGCAAAAGCGAAATGAGATTATTGAACGCATATTCATGCAGTGCCCAGTGGCGGTACTGACATGGTGCTGGTGGGATCGTGTCTGGCGGAAAGCAGTGCCGGACGTTCCCTGGCCTTGGTCATGGCAGGCCATCCTGGCAGGACATTGTCCAACAATAGAGAATGCATCCTGCTTTACAAGTAACTTGTTCAACCTGGGTAGACGGTTGGTGTTGTGGGCACTTTGGTGGCAGCGATGTCTCCTGGCCCTAGAAGAAGTCAAAATAGAGGGACATGAACTGACTGGGCAAATAAAGGAACTTATACAACTGGATCTGACAGGGAGATGGAACACCCTCAACTCTCAATTGGAGATCTATCAGACTGCGCAGGATATCAAGAAGGCGATTGAGGTATTTAGCAAAGATTGGCTGGGAGGGCAACGGGGGGGGTGGTTTGCTCGGGTAGAATGGACAGGGGAGCAGGCGACGTTAGTGGGGCCGGGAATCGTGAGAGATTACAAATTAGTTTTCAATGACTGGACTAACATTGAACCATCTTTCCCAATGAGAGACCCATCTGACTTCCCAGACCCATTCCCACCCCATCCCCTGGCCCTGGCGGAGGTTACAGTATGATGCCACGGCGACTGGGTGACAGTACAATTCGAAGCAGCAAGGCCCGGTGCCCCCCGGGAGGACTGGTAAATCACTTCAGAAGCAACGGCCGCATTCAAAGGGAGGCAGGAGGACCGGAAGATACGGATGAAAGACAGGCAAATGTTTTGATTATACGGACTTTAGGGATCCCCTCTTAAGGAGAGACCCATCCAACCTCCCAGACTCATTCCTATCCCACCCCCTGGCCCTGATGGAGGTCATAGTGTGACGCCACGGCTATTGGGGGACAGTGCAATCCCACACAGCAAGTCCAAGTGCTGGTGTCCTCCGGGAGGACTGCTAAATCTCTTCATAAACAACGGCTGCATTCAAAGGGAGACAGGAGGTTCGGTAGAAAAGGACAATCGGGCGCCAAGCAGCAGGGCGAAGAGACCCCCTTTCCTCCCAAATCTTCTTCATACTGGCAGGCAAATGCTTTGGATGTATAGGCTATCTCTGCAGGCATCCCCTTAAGTATTTCTTAAAGGACGCTGAGCCTGATTCTCAGCAAGGTTAAAAAAAAAATAAAAAAAAATGTCAAGGGACGCTGGACCCGGTTTCCAGCAGGTGTTGCTCCCCACCAATAGATGGAGCCTCCCCGAGCATGCTAGTGGTGTCTGCGCTTATCAGCACCCCTAGCATTCACTCGGGTTGTTTTTCCAAAAAAATAAAATAAAAATAAAAATGGCAGTTAGTGAAAATTTGTTCCTAAACCGCTACTACCTTTCACAGGCGAAACCTCCTAAGAATGAGGTATAACCTATACCAAATTCTTCGGAGGCAAGGTGTCACCGGACTAAAATGGCTGCCGGTGCCAGACAAAACCTATGAATCCCCCCCAGAAGCGGCCATGCACGGCCATGGCCGTCGGGCGCCATAGCGGCTAGTCGGGGGGAGTGTCAGAGGTCGATGTGCAGGGGCCGTCTGCGCAGGCGCGGCCCTTGCCGCCCCCCCTCTCCCCTCCTCAGAATTACCAATTGTGGGGGTGTGTCGGACGTGCGAAGGTACGTGTCTGCACAAAAAAAGAAAAAAATTTCGATGACAGAGAGGTTATGTGGGGGGGTTGAATTTGAAACGGTGTTTGGAGTGTGTTAGCCGAACGGCGAATCGGGTAGGGTTTGAAATGGATGGGTTTTGGGGGGCGTGGAGTATGGTCTTTTGGGGTGCGGAGTTTTGGGGGCGTTTGGAGTGTGTTAGCCGAATGGCTCGTGGCACTCCTCTCTCTCTCTCTCTCTCTCTCTCTCTCTCTCTCTCTCTCTCTCTCTCTCTCTCTCCCCCCCCCCACACACACACACACACACACACACACACTGTTGACGGCAACAGCAACACAGTTTGTGTTGCTGCTTCAGATAGATCGCGACCTTTATCTGAAAAAAAACAGCAACAACAAATGTGTTGCTGCCCACACCAGTGCCGTGGGGCCACCAAAACCCAGCACAGGCCCTGGCGAAACGGGGCCATTTTTTATTATTATTTTTTTCATTCCTTCATTTTTCAGTTCACACAAAGCACAACGAAAAAAAAAAAACAAAAAACAGAACAAATCGAAGAAGACAAAGAACTGCCTACCAAAAACAAAAACAAAAAAAAAACAAAAAATCCAGCGGCCTAGCTCAGTTGGTAAGGCACGCAAGTGGCATTCAGGAGGTCTTGGGTTCAATCCCCATTGGCCTCATGTACCTTCCCGGGCAAGCTTGGCGCCCGCCACCTAGAGATATGCCGTTGGCCCCCCCAAGTGGCATTGAGCAGAGACTGCTGATGTTCACAGGGGGAGGGGACCGGAGGGGAGGCACAGTGACTGGCCCATCGCTTCTTCGGTCCTGATGCTACCGGCTGACCCCTGGCCAGTATCGCCCACCTGCTGTAGCAGGTATCGCACCTGCTGGTGGGTGCAGCTCCCGCATGTTCCCTCGTTGGAGGCTTGAGCAAGGATGTGGCTGCTACAGGGTTCCCCGTAATACTATAATGACAATAAAAAAGGCCTGAAAGGCCGTCCTGTCCAGATTTGACAGGTAATTGAATTGGTTGGATTAGCCTTTAAAAAAAAAAAAAAAAAAAAATCCTTCTTTTTTTCAATTAAAATTTAAAACCAGGAAGCAGGCCCGGCGACCCTCACATGAATGCTGCAACTGCACGGAGCTGAGAAAGGCACTCCCGGCCAGTCCCATCCCCAACCACAGCCATCTAGCCGCTGAGACCCCGGCCTCCCCCATGCCACAGGGCTCAATGTCGCGAAGATGAAAAAAAAAAGGAAAACCAAGCATGCCGAAGGGACAAAAAGAACAACCATCCTATAAAAAGCAACCTTATCCTTCTTTTTTTTTTCTTTTTTTTTTAACATCCGCTGAGACTGTTACCTGAGATGATATGAACATCATCAGGTACCATACCCCTGGGATGGCTCCTTTCTATTGGTGGGGAGCTGCACCTGCTGGAAAACGGGTCCAGCGTCTCCAAAAGTATATTGCAATGAGTGTATGATCAAAGAGATAGGAGAGCCTCTTCGGTCCTAGAGGGTCCACCAGATGCCACTTGTCAGCCAAGCTCCCTACCCATCAAAAATCTATTAGATCTTAGCATCATCTTACCCCTCCCTTATCTATTTCTCTTCTCCACCGTTTCCATTTTTTATTTTACTTTATTCCCAAAAATTATCGTTTTCGGGAAGAAAAAAAATGGGGTTGTAGGGTTTGAAAAACCCCACAACCCGCTTTYTTTTTTTTTTTTTTTTTCCCTTCCCATTGGTTTGTCGGGGAAAATTCCCCCAATATCGTGGCCACCCCCCAGCCACGGCCAAGGCCAAGGCCAGCCGCGGCTGCGGCCGTGAACTTGGTCATGCGTCGAGATCGACATAGGACAAAACCAAAAAAACAAGTCATGCTGGCGCTTCGGCAAAGCTCGGCGCACAGTTTTCCATCTAGGCAAAACGTGGCTCAGAGCTTTTTTTTTTTTTTTTTTTTTTTTTTTTTTATAGAACCGCCGGAGCTGGTGCTAGGGGTGATAGGAGCAGACACCACTATCACTCTCGGGGAGGCTCCATCTATTTGTGGGGAGCGGCACCTGGTGGAAAACGGGTCCAGTGTCCCTCAGCATCTTACCTGCTTGTTTGTACAGACATCTGATTGTACCGACCGCTAGCTGCGTGGTCCACCCTCAAAGAAGGAAATTTGGCAGATAGAGCTACACAACTACTGAGTAGCCTAAGTTGGTTGCCTACATGACAGCATTAGGGCCTTGTTAGACCCTCCTTGGAAAATCCTCAGGAATTAGGATGAAGTCCTTGGAATTTTTTTTGGTTTTCGGCATCGTTGTTACACCGCATCCTAATTCGATGGGTCCCAATGAAAACCCTTGGTGGTCTCCGGGGGCCAATTTCATACGCATACACGAGGCCACGGGGGTGGATATCCGTCATCATGCTGTGATGTCCGTGCGTCCTCAGGCATCGTCCAATGGCGGCGGCGTGGAGGCCTATCGGGCTGAAGAAAACAAAAGGACGCCAACATCCTGGTTCAAATTTCGAATTTCGATTATTCCGTTGTGACACATCTGTGCCTGAGGCGTCCTGGTGGTTGGACTGGAGACTGGGGCGAAACGTCTGCGCGGGGGAGTGATGGCGGCCATGGCTTAAAAGGCAGGCATTGGAACGTTGGGTGACGTAGCTTATATTCGTAACAGCTCTCTACTGCGATGTCGCCTTCGTGTTCCGCATGCTCTTCGGGCCGTCACAGCTAAGCGCGAACGTAATGCTTCCGCGAAACGTGGAGAGTGCGACCGCGGTCCCCATCGATGTGCAGAAGGTGCAGCGAGGGCGCGCAGTACCCCAGAGGAGGCCAAACAGATATCCCCCATCTCTAGGGTTAGGTGAAGGACAACCCTGGAAAGGAATGGGTCTCACTGAGGCTATCTGGAGACAGCGTAGCGATAACAAGTAGCGTTTGAAGTACAGGAAGTCTCACCACATCATGTGTCCTAAGAGGCAGGAATCAAAAGGGAAGAGCCAATACAAGTTCCAGCTACTTCTATTGCTGCTCTGAGTCTAGGTGGAGACTCTGCAGAGATAGATATATGTACACGTAGATCCTTTTTAAACTTGCGAGCACTGATGGCCAAGGCTGAGGCAGCCCCTCACTCAGCAAGTTGACCGGAAACTTTTTTTTTTTTTTTTTTTTTTTTTGAGAAAGACACCCCAGGGCATGCTAGGGACGCTGATAAGAGCAGACACCCCTGGCATTCCCGGGAGGCTCCATCCATTGGTGGGGAGCCACGCCTGCTGGAAACCGGGTCGAGCGTCCCTGAACATTAACCTTTTCCATAGCTGCCTGCCAACATTGATTACCCTGACACCAGGGGATCAACTGAGCAGGCAAGTAGATGAGCTTGAGGGGATTTTAACAAAGAGGCCTCTTCACCCTGCTGCTGGGCGCCCGACCAACCTGACTACCTGGTCCCTATTCTCCCCTCCATAGCAGCTTATTGTGAAACTAAGTCCTGACTCCTGGCTTCCACCCTTCACACTCCAAGAATCATCCATCCATCCCATACCACTGCATTCCTACTAGGCAATTCGATGGGGGGGGGAAGAAGTCGGGAAAATTCTCAGGGGGTTTCAATGGTATAGCTGTATCAGTCGGTAGTCCCTCACTATTTCCATCCTCCCCTGGCCCTCCCCGGAGGAAACTATAGTGTAGAGTTTCGCTGAGTGATTCCCTCGAGGACATGGGCAAAGGACCAATCAATCTTTGCAGTTCCCGCACTGCACAAAGAAACTAGAAAATCAACTGATCCTGTCAGACGTAGAAATAAACAAGAGTTGTTTAGATGCGTTAGCAGATAGTGGTTCAAGTAGGAG
Source organism: Chara braunii (assembly GCA_003427395.1). Lineage (NCBI taxonomy): Eukaryota > Viridiplantae > Streptophyta > Charophyceae > Charales > Characeae > Chara > Chara braunii. The sequence goes on from BFEA01000116.1 coordinate 2,096,198, forward strand.
TTACATTTCGCATAAGGCGGTGCTTCCACAGGCCACACCCAAACCGGTCCTGCCCGGTTTGTAGAGGTGGCCACTTACCCTAGGCACTTACCATAGGCAACGATTGCTCCGCAAATGTTATGCAGCCCACACACTGACTGGCCTCAGTGTGCCATTCTAGAGTGGTCTGACCCAGCGCTCGCTATTTAGAACCCTGTTAGAACTCCAACTCCCATTTCCTCCTTCTCTCCTCTTCTGTATTACTTTTTAGTAGTAATACATACGAATGAGAAGTTGGAAGATCTAAAGAAGAAATGAACAGGCATATGCCGCGAGCCTTGTGCATGAGAGGCATGGTAAAGGGGGAGCTGCAAGAACAAATGAAAGGGATACCCCAAAGAAAGCAAACGTGAACACAATTAAGAAAGGGGTTTACATGCCTCTATTCTACCCCATGTTGTGTGTGCTATAGAGCCTAATAGAGGTGAAACTGTTTCATTGTTGGATTGTCTCAACTCAAGGGCTTTTGTTGTCTGTAATAGGATTGAATATGCTTTGATTTTGGATCTCCTCATCTGGGTGGAATAGGGCCTGTTGCGGTGAAAATTCAAAACACACACACACACACACACACACACACACACACACACACACACATGCACGCACACACACACATCGTGGCGTTTCCTTTCCCGTTGACATCCAAGCTCTAATGCCTTCATACTTCGCCTTCTTCGCTCCAACTCAGCCCGAGTTACGTCAATCATACACTGACTCGAACTACTTGATTGCCTCCATGCGAATGTGTCTGGATAACTACAGATCCCGCGATAGATCATGCATATGGCCGTCTGTATGTCCAGGAACATTCCAGTCGATTCCAGGTCAATTCCAGTACATTCAGCTACCATCTGGGTACATTCCAGGTTCATACCGGGTGCATTCCAGTTACGTGCTGGGTACATGATTCCAGGTATGTGCTCGGTACACGATTCTAGGTACATGCTGGGTACATGATTCTAGGTAAGCACCAAGTACATGATTCCAGGTACGTGTCAGGTATGTTCCAGGTACGGCTCGGTTACATGGTTTCAGGCACATGCCAGGTACATTCCAGGTACATGTTTGGTACAGGACTCCAGGTAGGTCTCAAGTACCTGTTCGGATCCCAGGTACGTGACAGGTACATTCCATGCTGACAAACTGGTTGGGGCAACCATGACAGGTTTCAGAGATAATCAACCAGCCACAAGGTTTGAAACACACAACAAGAAGGGATACAATGATATAGAAGAAATAAAATGAAGAGCAACGACTGCTGATAGGAGCTGGTTGTTAGTCAGTCTCTTCTTTCCACGCCCTTTCACAGGGGGAGTACTTGACAGACCGAGCGGGCCATCATGCTTGGGACCAACCAGGCAAAGCGAGCGGGTCCAGGTCCAGAATGTGGTGTACCTGGTGCTTGTTATGAGTGGAGAGATTGAGCAAAGACTTCACCACAAGCTCCTTGACGTCCACTTCTGTCGATTTCATCTGTTTGTGGAAAACACAGAAAAACATAATTTTCAGTTTGCGAAGACGACTGAAACACAGGTTGCAAGAGCAATAAAGTGGAATAAAATTGAATACATTACAATCTTGTGAACCTTTAATTGTCGGTCACAGAAAGCATAATGCATTCAAAAAAAAAAAAATCAGAATGCATGCCCATACCTGAACTCCAAAGGTGGAGCCATCAGCTACAAAGGGACTGGGCATTGAGGAAGCCCCAGACACATGTGAAGGGTAAGGGGACTACCTTCTTCCCCCGAACACAACATACGGTCATTATAGCTGTATGCATTTGGTGTATCTTTCAGTCTAAATGCAGCTATAGTGACCGTACATTGTATTCGGGGGAATAAGGCAGGCATGAAGAAGTAAATCTGGAGGGACCAAAGATGATGGAACAAATTGTCCAATTTGTACAAACAGAGATTAGAGCCCAATGGGCGGCAGTCATATCTAAACTACGTAATTACCAACAAAAAAAAGACATCCAAAAGGCAATCCAGAACTTTACTCTGGACTGGCTGGGGGGTACTGGGGAAAGGAACCTGGGGCATGTAATATGGCCAGGAGAAGGGGAGAGGGAGGAATCCTTCAAAAGGGACTTCTAGCTCATCTTCAAGGATTGGCTCACTCTTCATCCAAGAGCTACTCTCAAAGCTCCATTCTTTTTTGCAGATTCATTTTCCCCTTCCGAACTTGCCCTTGTAGAAATACAATGTTTTGGCTTGGAGGGGAGTTGATAAATTCAGGATAATCTTATGAGGAGCAATGGTAGCTAGTGCTGATTGTGATTTCTGGCGGTCCTAAGGGACTGAAGAGGCAAATGTGGCTCCTTGCTTAACTATGTTCATCAGTGAATGTTATCATGGGACGCTGGGCCCGGTTTCCAGCACGTGATGCTTTCCACTAATAGATCGGAGCCACCTACAAATATAGCTAGGGGTACATGCTCTTATAATTACCCCTAGCTGTGTTTCATGGGCGTTTTCTCTATTAAAAAAAAAAAAAAAAAAAAAAAAGATGAGAAGATGAGGATCATGAGGATGATGGTAGGCAATGCAGGCATTTCATTCGGGTCGTGGGGATGGTAGAAGGCAACGAAGATGGGGCAGTGAACTTTTAATGATGATGACGTGCCATATAAGGGTAATCCTGCCAACGAGGATGGAAAGGAAGGGGGCCAAGCATGAGGAGGGGCAAATCTTCCTTTGTTCTTTTTCTTCTTTTTTATTTTTGGGAGGGGCAAATCTTAATGTAAATGACGAGGTGATTGAATAGCAGAGAAAATCAGGAGCGAAAACGAAAAAGAAAAAAGAAAAATAGAGAGCGAAAAATGACCATGCGGGTTAGGGTGGGGGAGTAGTACAGGAGGAGTTAGGAAAACATGACACCAAGGCATATTGTACTTTTGAGGAGACATGTGGCGTGCCACGACGAGCGAAACACGCGCACAACAGAATCTGTCATGAGCGCGCGCACGTGTGTGTGTGTGTGTGTGTGTGTGTGTGTGTGTGTGTG
>BFEA01000116.1:2137692-2155934 GCA_003427395.1 Chara braunii
GTTCCTTCGCCAACTGGGCAATCGGATCCAAGTTCCATGGTGTCTACCTATCTTTACTTTGTAGCTGAATGGTATGCTAGCTACCTATGGTGTCCGAACTTTGAAGTTTGAATATCCATGCTTGCTGCCACAACTCGACGTTTGAACATTGAAAACATCAATCCATAAGCAGCAGCATCCATGGAAGCTTCACTGCTGAGCATAGCATAGCACAAACTGGATAACATTACCTGATACATGCTTGCTGCTACAACTCGAAGCTCGAGCAAGCAACGTTGATCCCACACAACTGATCGAAGGGGCTTGGCGATTCCCAGAGTCAAGATTTCTCTCTCATACATCTCCGACTGCACATGCACGTCATTTGCACGTATAAGTTTGATGTAACCAGTTTCTTTTTCTCTTTTCTTTTTTGTTTCTCACCCAGCACACACACACACACACACACAATCATATATAACTTCGAAATAATGGTGGACGCGGCATGTTTTGAAACCCTAAAGGCGAAAAAAACTCGCACCGGCAAAGAAACCACGTGCCAACTCGAAATGAGCAATTTCGGTCCAAAAGTATCCGTTGGGCATTTTTTTTTTTTTTTTTGTTTCCCCCTCCCACACCACGGCCGACCCCTGTAAATATGACACCCAGTCTGACACCACGGCCGTCGGTACTTCCGTTGCCTTTCCGAACTCGGGGCGGTTTTCTTTACCGACTCGTGTTTTTTTTGCCCATCCGATACTCAAAGGTGACATGAACGTACTTACGTCTATAATTTATTTGTTCCTGTTCCTCTGAGTGTGTTTCCAAGTGCCTGTCTTCTCCCGTGTGTTTCCGAGTGCCTAAGTCTTTTACCTTTAAGATGTGCCAATAGTCAGTGCCTGTTTGTTTTGAGCGCCTGCAACAGGACTAGGGGAGCTGCTGGGTCTCACATGCCTGTGTCTCTGTGTGTTCAGGTGATGACAGACATTCACCTCTAGGTTTCGTCCTCCTGATGGTGGCGTCAACCCACAGTAGGCTGTGTCTTCCTTATGATGTGAGTAGGTGATAGTCTGCTTCAATCCTTGCTTTGTCCACAAGTTGCTGTGCTGCTGTGTGCCTTGCAGTCTTGGTGTCCCGCCCGCCCACCCGGCCGCCCACCCGCCTGCCCACCTGCCTGCCCTTCACGCTATGTGCTGCCTAGTGCTACTGTGCGGAGTGTCTTGCTCTGTTATTGTCTGCCCGCCATCTCGGCCGTCTGCCCACTCGCCAGCCTTGCTGCCTGCTGCTATGCCTCGCTATATATTGCCTAGTCCATGCTGCACTGCTGCTTTGCTGTGTTTGCCCATTTGCAACAGGGTCTGAACCCGGTTATGACGCAAAGAATTGTGAGGGAATCCTGTGTTTGCCCATTTGCAACAGGGTTTGAACCTGATTATGTCAAAACATTATGAGGGATCCTGTAGACTGTCGAGGGTTCAGCCTCCTGATGAGTTGGTGCAAGTCTGACGAAACAGTGCCACTCCTGTGTTTGTTTTGTGCTGTATCATTTTGTGTAGTCTGGCTCATTCGCAAACAGCACTCAAAGCATAGATGCCGCTCGTAAAGAGAGACGTATTGTTGCCAAACGACGACTCTGTTCGTTTGGTGATACAATGTGGGTATGAATATATATAGGATAATAAGAAGAGATCTCTGATACGGAGATCAACACCGGTCTTGTACATCACCCTCTCTCCCCCTGTTCCTCTTTTCCTACCTAAAAAGCATTCCACTTCCTTTATGCTCTCTGCACTCTGCACTCTCTCTCTCTCTCTCTCTCTCTCTCTCTCTCTCTCTCTCTCTCTCTCTCTCTCTCTCTCTCTCTCTCTCTCCTGCTACCCCTGACCTTATTGCCATAGCTCCACTACCATGTAGACCTTTGTTGTCGTTTTGGATTATCGATGCAATTGCAGTTACTATCATGTGACGTGTGAAGGGTATGCTTAAAAGACTATGTGATAAATGCTTGCATATGTGGTGTTGTTCCCTCTCTGCATTCCTGTACACACACACACACACACACACACACACACACACACACACACACACACACACACACACACACACTCACACACAATCACACACACACAGACGATCAGTTTTCTGTATGTCTTCCTTTCTAAGTCGGTGCTTGTTTGGAGTGCCTACAAAACTATCAAGGGGGCTGCTCTGTTTGGGATGTCTGTGTGTTCCATTGGTGACGATGTACATTCGTCGGAGTGACTCCCCGGCTCAGCAGGTGGTGGGAACGAACAATCTGCGGGGTTCTTCTTGTGGTGTCAGTAGGTTTTGAATGGCTTTGCTTTGTGTTGGATGTGTGGGCTGCCTTGTCTATGTTCCACGGCTGCCCTGCTGCCCATCCCGCATGCTTCTCATGTCGTTCTTTGCAGCTGGTGTGTTGCAATATAGCTTGGCTGCGTTGTTGGTGTCGCCTTGTGCTTCGCTGCACCATTGCCTTGCTGTCCATCTCCGTGCCTTGTCTTCCCTTACATTTTGCTTGTGAGACGTGCAGTTTTGCTGCTTCTACAGACTACAGCGCTGCTGTGTGCTTCGCTCTGTTGTTGCTTTGCTGCCAGTCCGCTTGCACTGTCGTTCCACGCAGTTAGCTTTGACGATTTGCAGTTGGGTTGTCCTGGCGGCGTTGCCTGGTGCTTCGCTGAGTCGTTGCCTACTGCTATGCTCCACGTACGATGTTGCCGGCTGGCAGTCTGCTTTCAACAAGGGTCAAATGGTTCATGACCCAAAGCATCATTATGGGATTCCACAGTTTGTCTAGGTTCAGCCTCCTGATGAGTTGGTGCAAGTCCGGCGAAACAGTCTGTCATGATCTTTCTTTTCTTTTTTTTTCGCTCTTCGTTTTTCGACTTGGTACTTGCACTTTGTGGCTTCTTCCTTTGCTGCTTTGTGTTGTTTGTCTGCCGACACTCCTCCCCCATATACTCTACCTTACATGCCTTGCAACCGCAATGCCTTGTTGCCTCGCCACCCTTTGCCTCACTGTGTTTTACCTTAATGGCCTTCGCATGACATTCCATGGACATTTGTGATGGGCGCAAAAGGACACCTCAAAGCGCTTTAGGGGATGTGTCATCCCTCCTCCGCTCATTACTACACCAACGTCGATGGCTCTACCGTCACTGCCCCCTGCTCCTCCTCTCTCCTCCTCCATCTCCTCCACTGTTAACCCCCTCTTTGAGGCCATTTCATAATCAATCTTTCTTTTTCTTCTTTTTTTTAAATTTAAACAGGCCCTTATGGTCCTGCCTCCATATCCATTCTGGGGAGCGTCAATCCGGTTCCTATTCCCCCGGCAAGTCAAAATGATTACATCATGAACCCACTCACGCTTCCTTCCGTAAGGCCGAAGGAACCCTGACCAGCATTGATTGCTCCTATTAGGAGGATTGACTGTCAGCTTGCCTTTCCCTGCAATGCCTCTCAGAATCCTCCATGGGAATCTGCCAAATAAACTTGTAAAACAAGGACAGTTGAGACCGGCCACTGAGTTGCTTCTTCAAAAAGTTGGTGTCTTGTGTATGTCCTTATGTTGCCTGTGGGTCTTTAGGACAGCCCGCAGCTTGTTGTAGTGAGCTTCTCCACCTGGTTTCCAAGTTATGCCAGTCTTTCCAGCGTATGCTGCCATCTCTTAGCTCTGCAACTTTTCCTCCCACCAGCCAAACTTTGACAAACTTGGAGAGGATAGTGCACTGCCTATCTTCATCCTCTGGCAAGGCCTGTTTTGTTGTGTGCCATCTGCATAAAATCTCCGCCTGAATCAGTGTCCTGGTTTCTGCCCAAACCTTTTCTCTTGGTGTTGATAATCCTCCAATTGTCCTGCTGCATCTCTCCTTCCATATAGACCATAGCGTAACTTTCCTGATCATATCATACCATGTCTTCTCTGAGTTGTTGAGGTCAGTCCAGATGCTAGTCCACAGTTGAAGTTGGATGGAGTGTTCAGGGAAGGGTTTGGTGAAAAGGGAGTCCCAGAGATCCGAAGCCCTGGCCCAGTATTTTGTTGCTTCTTTGCATCGGATTAGGCAGTGAAGTAAGTTTTCCAGTTCATTTTCTGAGCAAACTGTCCATAGGTCGGAACTGTTAGGATCGTTCTTCCATCTGCGAAGATGGAGCAACTGGTTAACCGGTAGCGCTACATAGGCTATCATCCATTCGAGACTCCTGATCTTGATCGGTCTGATTGATTTGAATTTCTTCAATGGAATCTGTGTGATCTGGTCTGCTTCTTGACCGATTACTTTTGCCCATCTACTTTTGATTATTGGTTCCGGGTCTTTGCAATAATCTGTACCCCATCTTCACCGAGTAGTCCTGGATTTCTGTATTCATGTATTTGTTCCTTCCTGATGTCCAAGCCCATTCTGCTGGGTCGAATTCCAAATCCTGGATTGCTGTGTCCATCATAAAGATTGTTTTGGGCCAGGATCCCATCACTCTTTTTTTTTTTTTTTTTTTTGAGACGATGCTCCAATCTATTTGTGGGGAGCAACACGGCTGGGAACCGGGCCCAGCTTCCCTTATCAGAATACAAAATTGAGCTACCGCGGCCGTTACCCGGCTTCGGCTAAGAACAATTGAAGAAAAGGGAAAACTCAGAAACATTCAAGGTCCACTCTACCAAGTCACTAGAATATGTGTGTCAAAAAGCCTCCCAACCATGAATCAGATAGGCTCACTTTCCTGAGAAGAAAGATGTCTAGATTTGTTCTTACTATGTCCTTTTCTAGGATGGATGCCGATCCATGCACCGATAAAGATATTGGATAGGAGGTAAAAATTGCAACAGTGTTTGACCCTTGTTGTTTATGTGAGAATTGGTAGGCCCCTGTGGGGGGCATTTCCTGGAACCGGATCCGCCATTCGCCTGTTTTCCATGTTAGTGGTCTCTTTGAAAGATATTTCCATCCTTCCAGAATGCTGTTGATGATGGTCTGCAGGTTTCTATCCCGTTGGTGGCAACCCTTGAGGATGACGGCAAGGTCAAGGTCTGTTACCCATTCCCTTTTCTCTTCATCCCATAAATGTTCGATTTTCCACACTCCGTGTTTTATCCAGGATAGCCAACATGTGCCTCTGGGCTGGAGGGAGAACGAGTGATCACTTTCATCTCTCAACCAGGGCTTGCCAAACAGGGGTTGCCTCAGTACCTCTTCTCTCGTCTTGGGCTTGCCGACCTTTTTTGGCATATGTCCCTCCAAATCCTTAGCTGAGCCGTCCAGTAAGGGGTAGGGGGTCTGTCCTCCGGGGGGTTGTTTCCTTGTTGGCGGTTTCTGCGTCCTGTGTTGGGTGTCCATTTCTTATTCATCACCCATAATAAACCTGACATGTTTGTTGGTGTCGGTACCGGAGCTAGACCTGTTTTTTTTTTTTAATTATATATTTCATTAATATGAGCAAAAGGAGGCCGGGAATCCCTCCACATGTCAACCCAGAGTACTGGGGCCAATACCCAGCTTGGGCTTTTACAGGAAATCGGGTTCAGTGTCCCATGCTTCAGGATCTCCCCTGGCTGATCCTCAACCAAATTTTAAAAGACGGCCCCACAATAGTACAGCCAACAAAAAGGGGAGAAAAAGTAACAGCAGACCAGAGGCTTCTTACTCATCCTGACTAATTTGAGTTTTACCCTCTAAGACCCTAGACCCCGTTCTTTCCCCTGCCTGCTACTCAACCTCTGCTTCTCCTGTGGGGACCTTCCTGCTGTGTCAAACCCCTTTTTAAAAAAAAACTTAGATCCTCTGTGATCTGGTCTAAGCCCACTCCTCTCAGCTGGAAGGCTGTCAGGTTGGCGTATTGGCAAGAGTGGGGTTACCCATGCCGGGGCAGGAGGAATGCTCCTTTGTTGTCCCTCACGTCTTGAGTTTCATGCTTCCGTAGATGTTTCACGCGTTGGCGAGGGTCTGTTTTGCGTCTGAGAGTGCTTGGGGAGCAGTCGATATGCGGTCGTCATGGCGTTGTTGACTTGTGAGGGTGCCCCAGGCAAGTCTGAGAGTATTACCCATTATGGTCCCCAGGTTACCATTGCCCAGCACGTCTCTTTTGAAGTTGTCAATAATGTCTTGTTCTTTGGTTGGGTCTTCTCGCATACGTTTCCTGGTGCAGCGCCAATCTGAGTGACACTCAATGAGGAGGGTTTGTATGAGGCCTTCCCATGCTTCTGCCAGTGTCACGGGCTGTTTCGCAATTGTTTGTTTGCAGCGCTTCTTCCAAATCGCCCATAGTGTGAGAGGACGAAGACTCCGGTATAGTGTGCGTTGCCACCTCTCCTGCATTCACGGTTCCTTGAGTCCTGTGAGTGTGAGTATCGGTGTCGGTGCGAATACCCTTACAAGGGTATCCGCCCTGGTTTTTGCAAATGACAGAAAATAAATGGTTCAAGGTTTAAAGGGCGCAGTTGTGTCTGTGGTTTACGATGACTGGATGGTTGACTAGATAAGCGAGTGTGTGGGCGCGCGGACTTAAGGCGCACATGATCTTTCCTTGCTGGTGATTGTGAGGGCAGCATAGTTGCCAGCCAAGTTTTTATTTTCTGATTAAACTAGCATTAAAAAGATTATGTCTCTTGGTTGGTGCGCTTGCCTGTGACTTGTGCGTACGTGCGGAGAACGACGTCGACAACAATGTGATTTTAAATACATTTCGGTAGATCTACGCGTCGGGCAATAGCCGCTTATTTAGGTGTCCGTCAAAACTATACTCAGACTTTGGCCTAGTATTATTGGTTACAACGTCGGACTTTTATCAAAGAGATTTAGGGATCGAGGTCGAGCGGCGACGATGTGGGGATATCAGAGTAGCGCGAAGGGACCGAGGGGTTGAGGGGCCGGCGGGGCTATCCCCCTTGGTTTTGTCGTCGGGTCAGAACGCTTCTAGCATTTTTTTTTCCCTCATTCGTCATATTCTGACGATTAAAAGTTTCTAAATATTTTTATTAATAATTGTCGTTATTATTATTATTTTATGCGTCGGGCATTCCTTGACTTGGACGTGACACCGGATTAGAGACCGTCACAGCGATCGAGGACTTTGAGAGCGCGCGTCCTTTGGTTGACCTACGGGTCCTGTGAGTTCGAAATGCTGACGAAATTCATCTATTCCACTGTCCTGGAACGCGGACTGAGGAGTTCAACATGTACGTGAGCCGAGAGGTGATTAACCCATGAGGCAGGAGAAACTGAGTGGCAGGGGTTTTCTGCGGATGCACCACCGTCGGTCACTATTTGCTGCAAAAGGGTTGAGTATGAGCACGCCGTGGGGACCCGGAAAAGTGACGAGTTGTGTCTAAGCAGGGCAGCTCAAAGCGCAGCAGCAACGGCCGCTGGCAAGGCACCACGCCCAGTTGCGTGGACTTCGGTCTTCAAAGTCCTCATTTGAATATTTGCTACTACTACGAAGATCCACATCAGGAACCACCTCACCTAGACCCATGCGTAATCCTTGCAGCAGGGGCCGTGCTCTTTGCTCTGCAATCAGCCGGCTGCGTGGGGGCTTGACGGTCGAGGGCCCTTTTACAGATGCACCGCCCACCAACCCATCATCTGCTGTGAGAGTTTTGAGCGCGAGTATGCCCGTAGGGATCGGTGAAAAGCCGAATTGGGCCTGAGTAGGGCGAGGCTGGAGGAGGTTGTGGTGGAACTCGTAGTGATACAAACGGCAAATCATTCGTCGGACTTGGGTATAGGGGCGAAAGACTAATCGAACCAGTCTAGTAGCTGATTCCATTCGAAGTTTCCTTCAGGATTGTTGGAGTTGTCGCTGTGAGGCATATTGGCGTCGAAATTGCACTGGCCGAAAAGGAAAGAGACGACGGGCGCTAGGAGGAAAACGACAGCGGGCGCTTACACTGAGAAAAAGGGAATAGGAAAAAGGGTGAATGCGGACGTGGAGCAGTGTCGGGTGCATGCGAACAAGGAGCCGGAGCAGGAGAAAGCCGAAAAAGAGAATCTCGCCCGTTGCTCCATGAAAACGGTTGGGTTAAGAGGCGATACTGGGGTTTTTACCACAGAAGAGCACGCTGGTACCGCTAGTTTCAATGTTAGTAATGTGAATTGAGAGTTAGATTGATATAGTGATGCGCGGTGATGGCGGGCAGCAGAAGTTATCGGACAAAAATCGTATATTTCACCCGATTCTTAGCAGAATCGGGCGAACCAGAGGTCGATCTGGGGGTTTTGAGGTAAGGTGAACTCAAGGGCGATGGTAGTTTTGACGATAGAGGGCTAGTCTGGGAGCGATAGAGGATAGGAGTTGCGCGAACAGAGGGAGATGACGAGCGGGGCAAAGCGAAAAAATGCAGAGCTCGCTCGTTTCTAAGTGAAAACGGGTGGGGTAAAAGTCTATATCGAGGGATTGAGGAGCTGCGAGTTGAGTAGCGATATCAAAATCGGTGATAGAACAGTCGTTTTGATGACACAGGCGTCTTGAGCTGCGCAAAGAAAGACTTTAAAACGAAGAGGATGAATCTTTTCACGTTTTAGTGAAGGATTCGTTCCAGTTTCGCCAGCTTGCTAATAGAGTTGGCTTCCCTTTATTCCACCGCGTGCAGAATTGAGAGGTAGCAGATGACCTCTTGTTCATTCGCGGATTCAGCTTCCGTTGGTTGAGCTCGTGGTTTTTCACCTCGGAAGTGGTTTTCTCCCTCGTTGCCTGTGAAGACAAGTATATTAGGACGATCCCCTGATAAGGGGCGTTATAAAGGAAAAGGAGGGAGGCCAAAACGAGGGTGGGAGCTTACCCGTTGATTGGTACAATGCTCATCTTGGTGAATGGGGAGCGCGAGACCAGCCACGAGGTTAGGAGGTGTATTCGACGACCGAGGAGCGGCTCTTCTCAACCAAGTAAGGGAACTAGGAGCGAGTAGCGGGGCAGGAGGATGTACCTATTAACCGATGTATTGCTCGGCTGCTGAACGGGGAAGGAAGGGTGTATGTACCTGCCGGAGGTACATAGCAAGTGTCATAGGTAAGTTATCTTCCTGTGTTTTCATAGGAGTCCTCATTTTGCACAGAGGGAGGTTGATCGGTCAATGCGCATGTTAGGTTGTTGCGCTGCAGTCGTGAGGTCGAATCCAGCCGCCAAGCCTAGTTGGTAGAGGCACTCGAGTGGCACTCAGGAGGCCGTAGGCTCACTCCCCATTTGGTTGTGTACGCATGAGCAGGCTTGGCACCCGCTATGTAGAAGAATACCAACTTGACATTTGAGCAACAGGCGGCAAGTACAGATGGGGCAGCGACCAAGTTAAGCTACCGTTGCTTCAGCTCGTGCGTTTTTCACTTTACTATTGGGGGTCGAGTGAACCCATTATTTGACAAGTGCGCTGCTCATTACATTGTCAAAGCAGCAACGGACCAGTTTGCAGGGCGCAAACTTGACTACTGGCTATTGGGCTGTTTATCCTCGCTGATGAGAGTAGTAGGAGGTGAGCCGAGGGGGGGGTCTTCACTACGATGAGAAGGGTTGTTAGGGAGTCAACAACAGCGGTTTGACTATAGTTGACCAAGTTGCTCTTGCGTGTTGGCCATCATTGCGGGGCCCTCAGGCGTATCAAGAGAACAAGGCCCTCTCCCGAGAGTTGAGTCAGTCCCCTTCCTGTATCTCGAGCGTCTGAAACCCCTTATCTTCTACCTTTCTTAATATAAGTCTAATCTTGTTCAGAGAGGAAGGCAGCAGGCGGGATTGCAACCCGTAGGACCGCAGCAAGACTCTGTGGGGAGTCAGCCCACCGATTGCAAAAGCTCTACCGAAACTCAGGAGGAGTTCTGGAGGAGGGAACTGAGAGGTAACCATTGTTTCCCCTCTACAAACCTGGTTATAACCCTTACCTGTACTTCTCGCTATGTTTGACTGAATATACAACGTGCATCCCTACTTTGACTTTTATATTGACTTTTAGGACAAACTAGACTTAAATAAAATAATGATTGTGTAAACTAAGTTTCAACTTTATTGTTTGGCTGAAAGAAGATTGCTAAAAGGGGTTGCATCTGGGGGAAATGTGGGAGGAAGGTGGTATTGTTTGTGTCTAACTGGGTCAACCAAAGGCTGGGAGAGTCTCCATAAGACTGGAGAGCCCAGTGTTATGTTTATTTTCGATTGCCTGAAGGACCAAACAGGTTCCTATAAGATTGGGTGGTCTGGTTTCTTTGACTTGCGAGGGCTGCCTGTGTTTGACTTTCAGGGACCAAGCATTTTTCCATAAGATTGGATGGTTTCGTTGCCTTGTTTTTGAAGGTTTTCTTGTGTTTTATTAGTTCTGAAAGAGAGTTGGGCATGTTCCATAAGATTGGATGACCTTAACTCTCTCTGGTTTTATTCTGAGGGGGAATTCAAACGAAGGACTGAATAGGTTCCCATAAGATTGGGTGGTCTGGTCTGGAGCCACGCACATGCTGGAACCAAAGGGATAAATCTGTTTATATTTTTATATTATTTTATTTATGATCAAGCTAGTTAGACATTTTTCCATAAGATTGGATGGTCTGACTATAGCTTATCATTAAATGAAGAGAGTATGAATTAAGAATAAAACTTGAGGTAAGAAGGGACAGGCTAAACCTTGATCTAAGATGATCGGTTCAGTCATATGTTATCTTAAAAGACTAAACAGTTTAGGGCGACTAGGTTGGACAGCCTAGTCATATGCCCAAGGAAGAGAAAAGTTGTAGTGCCCTTCGTTTGTGTATATTCAATGGCTGAGCTAGACAGGTTCCCATAAGATTGGGTGGTCTAACTTTATGCCTTATGTAAGTTGGGTATAAGGGATAAATCATTGAAAGACTACGAACTATTGTTTGACCAAGTTGACTTTAGGCAGGTGAGAGCACTTACCTTTGTGGTTTGGTCTGCCTATGGCTGAGTGGGATCACCACTTAGTTCGAGTTTCAGTTTGATAGGGAGTTGTTTTCGATGCTCGCCACGTGCTAGAGCTATAGGAGTTATTTTGAATTCCTGAATTTTATGAGCTAAGTTTATTTTACTTAGGTCAAATTCTGCATTTTCTGGGATCTTTTGTTATACTTGGTCTTGTATAAATATTGGTAAGTCACTTTCTCTACGGGAAGAGCTGTCGAAATTTCTACAAAACCAAGGAGTTCATCAAATTTTGACTTTTCAGAGTTCAGTTTGTCTAATTTTTATATTGCTTAGTAAAATACGAGAAGTCTCATTTTCTAAAAGGAGTGCTGCCCAAATTTTTGCTAGTTCAGGGAGTTAGATAAAAATTGGACTGTAGGCAGTCAAAGTTATTTGTAGATTTTGAACTTAGTTTTGTATAAATTTTGAAAAACTACTTTCTCTACGGGAAACGCTGCTGAAATTTCTACAAACTTAAGAAGTTAGTTAAATTTTGTCTTGATAAGAACTCAAGACTTATGTTTGAGTTCATACCTGATCCAGTATAAATCTGGGAAGTCTACCTTCCTAAAGGAGATGCTGCCCAAATTTTTACTAATCAGAGAGTTAGACAAAATTTGACTTTTCATAGTTAGATATTGTTTCAGTTTCCGTATTTAAGTTAGTATAAATTATGAAAAGACATTTTTCCTACGGGAACCGCTGTGAAAATTTTCTTAGTTTAGAGGAGTTAGATTATATTTTGACAGGTGGCGATTCTGGCAATCCACCCTAAATGGGGGAGATGCTGCCAAAAGTCTACCTTTTCGTTGAACACTGACTTAGGGGTAGATTTAGACTTAATTGGCAGATAGTTTAGGTAAGAATGTGCTATGGAGATTTATTCTCCATACACTGATGGTTTAGCTTGGGCATTGACCTATCTTATGATATAAGCTTTCTTTGGATGTTTGACTCAGGATTTGAACTAGATTCAGCTCAATCCCAAGAGGATTATTTTCTGTTATCACTCATAACAAGTCGGTTACCGATTCGTTGGTTTACGACTAAACTCCAATCCATTCTCGTCACCCAACCGAAAAGGCTTTAGCCCTTGTGGTCTTTATTGTTTTATTAAGGTTTTCACCCGGACTTTTATTGAATGACCATTTAACTAAGGTACTGAGTACTTATTTTGGAAGGTTGGACAAAGGTTGGGGTATGCATGGCTAAAGCAAGGGGTATGAGTATAGAGAACGGTTGAAGTTGACCCGTGTAGTGTGTGGACTTTTGGTTGATTCTTTGATGTGATTGCATGTATGTTTTATGGTTCGGACTTTGGAATTGACTGCCTGCGATAATAT
The DNA here is from genome assembly GCA_003427395.1 of Chara braunii. Classification (NCBI taxonomy): domain Eukaryota; kingdom Viridiplantae; phylum Streptophyta; class Charophyceae; order Charales; family Characeae; genus Chara; species Chara braunii. Next base: position 2,149,923 of record BFEA01000116.1, read on the forward strand.
ATATATATATGACTGAGAGGAGTTCCACTGTGATTGTGAGAAGTGATCGTCACATATTTATTCCCCTCTACATATATACATACATACCTATGTTTCAGTATTCGCGTGGCCTAAAGAGCCTACGCTTAAGGGTTTTATTGGGGCTGAGATTGAGAGAGGAAAGGAGACTCCCTTCCTTTACCGTTTTTGCTTCTTAAAGTTCTTTAGTGGGACGTTGGTCTTGGGTCTGGATTCGAGGTCCTTGTCCAGGACTTCCAGGTCCTAGACTCCGCGCGGACGGGATCACCGCCTGCGCATAGCCGATTTGCCCTGCCCACCGGGACACTCAGCCTAAGGGCCGAAGGTGCCGCGGGGGCCGAACAATTGTTCCTTCAGCCGTGCAATATCGTGAAGGGCTCGATCCTCATGATACTTTGAGATTGACACTTGAGTGTCATAAGCGGTACTCGGATCCACGAGGGACCGCTTGATTATGGGCACTACATAGTATGCCATCATTGCGACTGCTTGCATATTCATGCATTGCTGGTCGATATGAGAAGGTCCTGCGTTCGAGTGGTTTTATACTAAGTTTCGCGCGCATTGCCTATCCGATTTTCCGCATCGAAAGGTTATGGGATGGTTGAAAAAAGGGACTAGGAGTGTTGGTGCGTTGTTTGTTTAATGTCGTTCCATGTGTGTGAGTATTGTGGTGTAGCGCGTGGTATGCGGGATGTGTCCTGGGCGACCGACGACGATTCACACTTGGGACTTCAGCCCCCCAGGGCGTCGGTTCACGTGCGGGTTCGATAGAGGCGTTAGACCGCACGTACCCTCTATGCTATATCGAACGAGAAACGCCCTCGGCTGGTCCACCTCTGCGATTGCAACTGATTAACTTTCGTACTATGGACTGGTAGCTCGACGGGGATACGCCAACCGAAGGGAGGTGACAGCTCCCGCAGGTGGAGGTAAGTTGTACCTCGTTTTGGCCCTATCCTGTCGTAGGGGCTCGCGAGAGGTATGGCTGGCGCACTCGGCCGGAGCGGCTTGCGGAAGCTCCATGTGTATCGCGACGAGGTAGACCAACTCCTGTGTGACGCGGTCGGGAGGGTCCCGCCCTGCGCGGGACCAATGCGCTCGACACTGGGTCGTTTGGGAGGGGGACCGATGTGGCTGCTTCCCAAAGATTGGTTGCTCTGGCCCTTAGTTGGGTCGTCGACTCACGGGTTAGTAGGCAGTGTGGGAGGTCTTTTGGAATACCCTCTTTGCAGAGTGCACATATTTGATCGAAATTGACCCGAGATGTTGGAGATTGTCGTTTGCTGATCCATTGATTGAATGGTAGTGCGAAGTAGTAGATCAGCCACTGCATACTCCTCACTTTCGTGTTCCTGATGAACAACGACACTTACCAAGATATTGTGGTGTGGCTTCCGGTTCTCCCGGCGAGGTGCTTGTCCCATCGTAACATCGTTGCATGAGTATCTGTTGTATGTTGACTGGACGTCTTCCCAGTTTGTAGCCCAGCCTGGTGGAGTAGTTCAGGATATTGATATGGGGAGACACCATTGAGGTTGTGGAAACGTTTTCCAGGCCCACTCTGCCGGGTCGAATTCTAGATCTTTGATGGTTGTTGTCACTGCGTAGATTCTGTATTGTTCATCCTCGATCACTCATACTTTTTTGAGTAGCTGAGGTTTGGCCGAGACCATGGCTCGGATGACTTGGGAGACTGTGTTGACTGTGTGGGTTGGTTGTTCGATGTCGTGCATGGTCCACAGAGCCCACTGGGCTGAGGGGCCTTCCTTTCTGACGTAGGACATCACCTCTGTTGGCCGATTCTCCCAGGACCAAGTCGCCCAGTCCCCTTTCTTCCATTCCGTTGGTCTTTGGAGCAGTTTTTGCCACTTCGAGGGAATTGACGTGAGCATGTCGTTGAAGTTTGTTTGCAGTCCGTGGCACCCTTTGAGTGTCGCTCTGAGTTTTGTGAGTGTCTTCCATCTATTGCATTGGTGGTTCTAGAGATGCTTGATCTGCCACACTCCGTGTTCTTACAAGGTGATCCACCGGGTGTCCTGTATTGTGAGTGTCCATGGTTTCCCAGTGATCCTTCACCCATTGGTTGCAGAAGATAGGCTGGCGTAGTACTTCGTCTCTATTCGCTGGTTCTCGGACCTTGGCCGAAAAAATCTCTCTCCATGCCTCGACGAGGTATGGCCAATAGTCCTTGTTGTTCCTATATTCCTGTTTTTGTTGGTGGTCTTGCTGGTGCGGCTCCTGTTGTATTCTATTTAATCTAATTTTTTTCTATTTTTTGTACAATATTGATTTTTTTTTTTTTTTTTACAATATTGATTTTGATCAGTAATGATAAATTTAGAATAAAATATAGAGTGTATAGAATATGCTCGTCCTTGAGCTCTAGGTTGAAATCTTTTTATGGTTGTGCCTTCATCTACCTTAGCTTCACTTATAAATAAATCTTTTTTTTCTGAAGTCTTAGGTTATGATTTACATTAGATGCAGATATTAATTGTGCAATAGGTTGACATGCTCGGTACGGCATAAATTCTAAAATCATAAGTGCTTTTTCGTATGAGCAACCACGGATTTGGTTAATGCAAAAATGAAAATTTCCATAGCAATCAAAACTTTTCCAGTTTAAGCCACGAGGATGCCAAATTCAGGACAATATCTTGCTGATAAATGAGGTCATTAAAATCATAAAATGTCACGACAATCTAAGCATAATGCAACCATTATCTTTGTAGACTTTGAAAAAGCGTATGATCGCATTGATTGGTTCTTCCTAGACAAATGTATGGAGATAATAAGCTTTGGGCCGACCTTTAGAAGGTGGATTGAGATCCTACATCAAAATGCCACAACGACGATCCACATGAATGAAAGACTGACACCTGCCATCCACCTGGAGCGGTCGGTGCGACAAGGGGACCCCATTGCCCCCTTCCCTTTCGTCATCATCATGAAGGCCCTAACAGTGAATTTGAGGGCCCATAAGAACCTCTGTAAAATACAGATCTCCTCCATCCCAGGGGATGCCATTCCGGTTTGTTCACTCTTTGCAGATGACCTTACCATAATGGCAGATGCATCCCAAGAAAACATGTTGGAGGTCCAAACACTAATGGACCGTTTTCAGATATGACAGTCAACTGGGGCAACAAAACACAGAGATGGTGGATACACTTTCAAGGAGGGGGGGGGGGGTCGGAACCCCCCAGTATTAGATGGATGCCTAAAGAAGCCATAATCAGAATATTGGGGTTTCATATGACAGCAGAGGGGCGGCCACCCTTGAATGACAAGTGGCTCACTCAACCGGTCCTCGAAAAATTGACCCATTGGAAGGACCGATATACCTCACTAATGGGTTGCTCTTTGGTGATCAATAACGTACTCCTGGCAACCCTCTGGTACAAGACGACAATCTGGACTCTCAGCAAACTTGCAGCCACTTCCCTTCAGAGATAGGTGGTGGCCTTCTCATGGAGAGGAAACCATGAGTGCCCTAGAGTTATTAGCAGAGTGGCTTGGTTGTCAGTCATACAACCTAAATCTAGAGGAGGATTGAGGATTATCGACCCAACTACCCAAGTGATGGCCCTAGCCCTCCAATAGGTGAAAGGTTTGTTGTTCTCTACGCAGGCACCATGAAAACCCCTGGCATTGCAGCAAATCATTAGGCTGGCGCCACTTGCCCCTCCTGAGGTCGATCTAGAGACATGTCTTGAGGACAGATAGTGGACTATACCCAGGAAACCAACGCGGGGCAGCAATGACGAGGAGTCCGATAGATAGGCATCCGGACATGACTTAAAAAAGGACCCCCTTTGGACCACCATAGTGAGGACATGGCGCAAGCTGCCCTTACTTGATAAAGTCTCACCCAAGCGCTGAGAAGAAGTGGCTTGACAACCTCTTTTTGGAAACCGATGTATAACAAACCAGTATAGCAGGGTCCTCCACAACAACAAGAACCCCTGGAGCGGTTGGGTCAAGCATGGGATCTTGAGAATCAAAGACATTTGGGATCAAGAAACCAAGGACTGGTTGTTGGAGACCGAATTGAGGGAGAAACTGAGACATTGTCATAAGGTGGGAGAGGCGCTGGAAACGGTTATCTTTGCTATCCCCCTGGATTAGGTCCGGATCCTTGGGAAAGGGTCGTCGGTGGAGGAAGGGGATTGGGTAGGGTTCTGGGGGACAGAAGGGGCGATTGGAAACATAGTATACACCCAACCAACGGGTGTGGGGGAGGAACAGGAAGTGGTTGGCAATCGGTTCATGATAAGGGTAGATAGCAGTTTGAAACGGATAAACCAAAAGAAACAGGATGGTACCCAGGGTCTGGGGTTTTCCATATTTGCGTCCTCAAGGAGAAAGACCAATGGTGGGCATACAAACCAAATAAACCAATTCAGGAACTCTTCATGGATCCCAATGAATGGGTATGGACTCTTCAATATGGTAGGGGAAGATTCAGGGAAAGGCGGCTGCATACGCTTTCGGCCAAATCCACTTGCCAGATGCTGCGACCAAGAGTTAACTTGAGGGATATGGTTGAGTCGCGCTGGATGAAACATCTTAACATAGGGAGGGATACACTGCGATCAGTAAAGTGGTTTAAGGCAAATAAGGCTATGCCATCAAAACTAGCCTCGTTACAATGGCACGTGGAACACAGGTGCCTGCCGACCAATGACTGGTTAATAGACAAAACGCACCTAGAACAAAAAGGGTTGGTGCTTCCCTGGTGCAGACTATGTACATAATCTTTTCCATCTAGGAAATGGCCTGTGACCATAGAACACATGTTTCTGCAGTGCCCTTCAACGATATGGCTGTGGAGGTGGTGGGACCAACTCTGGCGACAAATGGGCGCTTCACAGCCTTGCCCGTGGGACTGGAGGGCTCTCCTCTGCGAAGCATGGGCCCCGGCGCAAGCCACCACCTTTGAGGAGAATATGTTTAAAGTGGGGCGCTGAGCCATTATCTGGCTATCTGGTGGCAATGGTGCAAACTGGAAATAGAACGGGTTTGTCGGGATGACACATAGTTCATCAAGTCAATTAAGGAACAAATACAAGAAGACATCACTATCCAATGGGAAAGTGTAAAACAGAAGATCACATTTCTACACTCCAAACACGAAATCAGACAAAATATTAAAAGCTTCAGCAAAGACTGGCTGGAGGGGAACAAGGGGGTTGGATTGCAAAGGTTGCGTGGGGAAGGGAAGGGAGAGGAGGGTGACGAAGTAGGGGACGGAGAAAGGGACTACCATCTATGCTTTCTGGACTGGACAAAGATCGACCCCTCTATCCCGTTTCGACCTTTTTCAGATTTCGTTGAATTTTTCCCACCTTGACCCCTGGCTTTGGTGGACATGGAATGGTATGGGGGAAGTAGTGGGTAAATGGCAGATCAGGGGTATGAGGGGCAAGGAGGTAGGGGGCTGGGCAAAGGTAGGTCTAGGTAGGGGAAGGAAGCCCAGGCAGGTTGGGAGATGCCGGAGACCTTGGGGTCAGGTTCATTTGGCTGCGGGTGATGTACTTACAGGAATCTCTCTTCTGTTGAAAGGGATGCTGGACCCGTTTTCCAGCAGTTGATGCTCCGCACCAATAGATGGAGCCTCCCTCACACACACACACACACACACACACACACACACACACACACACACACACACACACACACACACACACACAACCTCCTTTCATAACGTGCAAGTGTGTCGTTAAACCACCAGTGCATCCAAGCCTCTTTCGTATGAGGCGGATTCCCACTGCACGGCAAGCATTGCCTAAACGCCACTGCGGCGTTCTTCTTCTAGTTTTAGTTGGTGTCGCCAGCCATTTCGTCCAGTTGCCCCGAGCCTCCGATTTTGTCAGAGAGGCTCAATCGTGATTCTCAACTGGGATGGGGCCATGTACTGGTGGTTTAGGGCACACGGGGATGTGGCCCGCCCCCGCCACCACCACCACCGGACCCTCACCCCCGCCCCCG
>BFEA01000116.1:2159938-2172067 GCA_003427395.1 Chara braunii
TCTCTAGGTTGACCTTATACTTGTGTTGTCGCAGGAGTGAAAGTACAGTCTCAACGTGTTGTGCATGCTCCTCGACAGACTTACTAAAGATAAGAATATCGTCAAGATAGACAACGACAAACTTATCTAAGTGGTCATGGAAGATCCTATTCATGGCATGCTGGAATGTACCCGGCGCATTGCAAAGGCCAAAGGGCATCACTACAAACTCATACAGACCATATCTGGTCTGAAAAGCCGTCTTGTGCTGATCCTCAGGTCTTATTGCGATCTGATGGTAGCCGGATTTTAAGTCTATCTTGCTATAGTACTTACATCCCTGCACCCTATCCAATAGGTCGTCTATGCAGGGTAGAGGCTCTGCGTTCTTCACTGTGATGGCATTGAGGCCTCTGTAATCAATGCACATCCTCAATGTACCCCACTTCTTCGGTACAAATAGCACTCGAGATCCGTAGGGGGAAGTGCTCGGCCGGATCCATCCCTTTTCTGTCAGCTCTTTCAGTTGTCGCCGAAGTTCATCCAACTCCGCCGGAGCCATCCTATAGATCCTTCCCTTTGGGGTTTTACTCCCTGGAATGATTTCTATGGCGTGGACAACCTCCCTATCGACGACTCCTGTGGGCTCTGTGAACAGATCAGGGAACTTAGCAACGACGTGTTCTATCTCTGGGGGTGTTTTAACGGCCTTCCCTTTTTCAGAGACATACAGTAGGTACATACCCTCCTCTTGGTTTGTTTATAATAGTTATAGAACGATGATGCACACAAGCAGCCATAGGTATCGATTATACTACTGGTTTTGAACTTAGTCAGTCTCACTGTTCTTCCATCAGGCAACTTATGCTTTAGCACCTTCTTGTCCCAGTCAAACTGGGGCTTGACAACCTCAAGGTAGTACGTGCCTAACAACATATCGAATGGTAAGTCGTCGCTAATCAGGAACGAAATCTTATGATTAAGTTCCCCTCCTCCATAGGAGAAGGTACAGACTACATCCTTGATATAGTCCGTGACAACCATGCGCTCCTTATTGGCCAGAGTAGATGCCACCGGTCTACTAAGGTGCTGTACCCGATCCTGTAGGTGCAACCTTTCCAAACAGTCGGGACTTATGTAATTCTGTGTGGAGCCGATGTCTATGAAGGCACCACATTTGCGGTCTCCTACAACAACTTCCACAACAAAATGTTCCCCTCTAGGACCTTTCCTTAATGCCACCCAAGATTCGCGAGGGTCCTTGCTCAACCACTCACTTTCTAAATCTTCTAAGGCATCAGACACATCCAACGTACAGAGCATAGTTTGGTCTGGATGAGTCTGCAGGGTGACTAAAGAGTCATTAGCTATGGCCTTCTCATGAAGTGGGGAGGGTATCTGACCTACTTCACCATGAGTAGAAGCAGCTAAAACTTCCACCGGCCTCACATGTTTCCCGAGCTAGAAGCTTGGGAAGAAGGTACCCCTACCTTAGGGGGTATCTTCTGCGTGACCTTGGCGTTCTTGCACTTGTACTGGGTGTGACCATAATCACCAGAGTTGATGCAAGCACCACGCACTCTTCCGTCCCGCCACACATCTTGATCTAAACCAGCCTTGACCCAATCAGCAACTTTGGACTGATTGGAGGCGGTCTTCCCTTGACTCTTTTGGTGACCCTTCCCTCGGCCACCTGCCTTACCTTTTACTACCGCGGCAAGGGTGCTACCCTCAGCAGATTCCTCGCCGTCATACTCTGTGGTGTCCATCAGGTCAGAAAGGTCCTCAACCTCGGTTTGAGTCCCGTCGGTCTCAACCATCATAAGTCGACTCCCCTTCTTCTTCCACTCCTGTGGACTCTTCKTCTTCCTTCCGTMTACTGGAGTAGTAGGTTGAGCACTTMCTAGAGTAGCCTCTAAGTCTAGGGCCTTTCTAGAGAAGGACTCAAAGGTGTGATACTCGAGGCGTGCCTCGCTGGCCAACTGTGTTCTGAGATTCTCTGGGAGACACCTCACGAACATGGTCAATAAGACCTGGTCATCATAGCGAATGCCTGGGACTACGATGAGATTCTCCACGGTAGTCGTAAGCTCCCTAACGAACTTGTATCGTCGCTGGTCTAGTCTTATTATGGCGTCAGTGGCAATCTGTGCCCGTTGTGGATTATGCCAGCGAGCTTCTACCATGTCTATGAACTCATCTAACGTCATGGTCTCTGCCATGCGTCTCCCAAACCCAGCTTTCGCTATAGTCCCGTCTAGCCATTTGGTTGCCTTACCCTCAAGGTAAGATGCAACAGTGATCACCTCCTCCTCTTGCAAAGTCCTTTTTTCCCTTACCCACATTGGAACCGTTCTCAACCATGTGTTGAGCTCCTCGTCCTTCTTCTCACCAGAGAAGGCGACTGGTGGTTTCATTGGGGTTTTTGGGTACCATTGGCCTTGTTGCTGTCCCTGTGGTGGAACAGGTTGCTGCTGCGGTGATGGAGTAGCTGCCACCGCAGGACCGGAAGAAGTAGAAGCAACAGTCTGGGACGCTGCTGCTAACGAACCGCTTGGTTGTGTGCCAGCATGGGGGTAGGTGCCTATTAGCGCCGACATAGGGAGCGACGATCTTGCAACTGCGGGCAGCCTTGGTCCTAGCTGCTGCAACTGAGCCAATATCTTATCCAAAGTGTCTTGCATGAAGTCCATCCTACTGTCTACATGCGCATGCAACGACAGCAAGCTAGACCTCAACACTTTTACGTGGTCGTTCATAGTTGACTCATCCATTGCTTCTAGTGCAGTTTTGTCGGCCTCTACCGTTTCCAATCTGACTGTCCTATCTCTAATCTCCTTTTCTCTATCAGCAACTTCCTTCAGTTCCCTCTCTAGCCTAGTGCGAATCCTTTCAACTTGTTGGAGTTCCCTCGACTCCCGCTGGCGTGGGGTCATTAGGCTTAACTGCGAGCCCGCCATTTGACTGGTGGAGTTACTAGAACCTGCGACACTGGAACTACCCGCGGACCCAGTGGGCATTCCCAACTGAGTGGCAGACAAAGTGGCACCATTCGTTGCTGCCGCGGTAGCCATTGCTGCTGCCGCCGCTTGCCTTGCTGCTGCGTTAGCTGCTGCTAACTCTTGTGCAACAGCTGTCGTTGTCCTCACGCTCGCTGCTCGAGCACGGGCTATAGCTTCGGCCCTAAGCCGTCTCTCTGTCTCGATGTCCAGGTACTGAAACACGTACGGGATCCTACGTGATCTCGATCGTGTTACTCTACCATCGTCAACTCCACCCTCATCGTTGTCTGATTCACTCATGAGCTATGCATACACTGTCTGCACTAGAACCTTCTAGAGAATCCTACCACAACATATGTTCGACCGACACTTAATTTTCTAAAAATAGTCTGTGTCCGGCAGGAAACCAAATGCTACCACTTCAAGCGGTCGTCGACAACATTATCACTGACTGTACACATAATCTAATCCTACCATTGATTAGTTCACTTACAGCAGCTTGATATAGAACCAGCTATGGTAGTATACAACGGTCCTACTCTAAGCTGTCTGTGAGGTGTTAGCAATCTGTCCACCAACTAATCAAAAAAATAAAATTAAATCATGTTGCAGATATATGCATGATGGAAATGGTTGTGTTTACAGCTGAGCACTGATTAGAACCTCCCCTCCCTTCCATTCAACATACCGAAAAGCATCTTTGAGCAGCAGTGTCTTCGTGTGTAATGTCGGCCCACCCCTGTGCCCCAAGTCACTGCCGAACAAGCCAGCCCATCCACTCTTATTTACCCTCGTACGGAACGAGCCTTACAACCCGGTTTGATCTGGCTGATCAGGAGGGATTTAAGGAGAGCCCCCACCTCCTCAGAAATTATTTAACGTCGCAGACAGGACGATTATCACAGCCAGTATCAAAACCGAGACCCCAGCCAGAAATATTTATAGACGGTCTGGTAAGCGTCTCTTATGGGCTGGCACACCCGGCACGACTTCTATGGCGCAACAAAGTGCCAAAATGGACAAGCAGCCATCGCATGCGTGACCTACTCCCATTGGGTTGGCATGGTGACCGTGACCCAAGTGCTTCGACCAGGGCCCTTCAGAGGCACCGCCCTTTCTCCTTCCAGATGCTTCCGGAAAGATTGTCGTCTCTCACGGTAGCTCGCATTCGACACCTCACCAATAAGAGAGGACTCTCAAGTTGAACTCACTTCCTCACGGTAAGAAGAGATTGAGAGGGTAGATAAGGTAAGGGAACAACGTACCTGGAGATAGCTGCCCCCAACCACAGATTTCTCACCAATTGAACTGAGTGTGCATTTGATGACCGGTCGTAGACTCGGTACCACTCACAACGCAATGCAGTGCCACCTCAGCTAAATGCCACATCAGCATGCTCTCATCACCAATCATACATTCCGCTGTAACCACGGCAACCCATGCCGTATAGCCTTCCGGCGCGCGCCTCTCTACCCAGGCCACGCGCCTATTTTTGTGCCCACGTCACAAGTACCAACTGCGAAGAAGCATCGTCAACGCACCAAGTCTGTATAACGCGGCACACGAGGTAAGCAGCGAATCGAACCAGCTCCGATACCAAAATGCAAGGAACATGAATGTGGACGAAGCACAAAAATCCAGATTGCAAAATCACACTGAAGTCCAAGTAGTCAAAGCAAGAGCAGATAGCACAATGGAACCGAGTAACCATCCATTTGAGAACGATACAAAAGAATCGTGAGTCAATGTCCAAGCCCAATCGGGCAACACCAACAGCATAACCCAATGTAGCTCTCTCTCTTGAATGGCGCCAGGCGCCCTACCTACTCTACAGCCTATCACTACAACTACAGCATGGAAGCAACCAGACAACTTGACGACCAGCAAGTGATGATGTCAACACCAATGCCGACCTCCTCTCCTCCAGGTACGTCTCTCTCTTCTCCCTCACTCTCCCTTGTTATCCCACACAGCGCCCTTCACCTCCGAAGAACCACCTTCGCCCTTCACCTCCTCTGCGCCCATAGGCAGCCCGGCTATGGCCGCCAGCGCCCTACGCCCAGGCTGCGCTCCACCGCTTAGCGCCAGCCTGCCCTCACTCAGCCTAGCGCAACGCAGGCACACTCGCAATGCAGCAGCGTGCCGGCCTTGCTCGCAATGGCCAAGATCCCTGCCCACTCGCCCTCTCTGCCTATATGCCAGTGTTGCGTGTGGGCGGCCTCCGTTGAGCCTGCGCCTGGGGCCCAGTACCTGTACCCAGGTCCAATGTGGTTGGGGCCCACGAAGTACAGTTGTGCCTCTTTCATCCAGGCCTGCGTCCAGATTCAGATAGTGGACCGGTTTCCCATTGGCATCTTCGGCCTCTATTTCCGGCATGCAATGTCGGCCTCACGTATATGTGCCCATGGCCTAACCAACTTTGAGAGGCCCTGGTCCTTCTGCATTTGCAGAGATCCGGAACTCGGTGCACTCCAACCAACTGGCGTGCGGCAACTGTATGGACCCTACTTCGTGAAATGTTTGAACAGAGGGCTCTCGTTGATTTGCTGGCCAGCCTTCACTTACGGCGGGCACGATGCTTGCTGGGGGCCTTGGCCCAGAACATGTACATCACGGCAAGGCCCCTTTGAGGGCTCAATCCTCACACAACGGATGAATAGTGGAATTCGAATTACAAAATCAAAAGAAGTAAGCCTTTCTAGAACGTGGATTGGTTGACCACCCGGCCTGAAACTTCACAGTTTCACAAACAGGCGGGCCGTGGATATCAATCTCCATCCACGGACTGTATGTGTCACGAAACGCCGCACGTGATTGAAAACGCCAGCAAGTCGTTGTAAAACGTTTCTAGTGGGTCCCGACCCCAGAAGACACAGCAGCCTGCACCGCAAGGTCCTGTTGAGAAAAACAAAAAAAGAACAGAGCAACCAAGAAATATCATTTTTTTTGGCCCAACGGATTTTCTTATTATAAACAGCTCGGTGCCCAAGCCTATATAGTATATCGTGTATATACAATAATCAAGGTAACCAGTATGCGCAAAAACAACAACGTAACGAGGAGCCGATAGGCCTCAAACCCTCTCTACCTCAGGCTGAGACCTGCTGCTATAGTACAGGAAGGATATTCCAATTCTAGCCATGGACATCAATTCACCGAAAACAGAAGTCCTGCCGCATCACCAAGTCAACCTCTCTCTATTTTAAAGATAACTCTCTCTCCCAAAGCCACACCCACTCTCTTTCAAACATAGAAAAAAACTTAGAAACCGCTATCTATGGAAGAGCTACAGTTCGCGATCGAGAACATGAACAATAATAAGACCCCTGGCATGGACGGACTGACAAAGGAATTTTGGGAGAAATTTTGGCCCCTAATGGGACTGGACCTCATGAACTTCTATAACAACAGCTGGGAGAAAGAGGGCATGGCCAAACTCTTCAGTACCAGTGTGGTTACACTACTTTACAAGAAGGGGGACCAAGAAGACATCAAGAACAATAGACCAAACTTGCGGCACACTTCTGCGGTGCGAGTGCGAGTGCGCGTGCGCCATGCGCCGTTCGCAAATTGGTGATGCGCTGAATTTTTATTATTATTATTATTTTTTTTTGTGTGTGTATACAGAGAGAGAGAGAGAGAGAGAGAGAGAGAGAGAGAGAGAGAGAGAGAGAGAACAAAGGATCCCGTTCACACGTATCAGAGGGCCCATGCCGGTAATCTTTTNACGGCCCAACTTTTCGGGACCATCTCCACCACGGAGGGATTTTCCCGTAACCCGTCGCCCACAGTGTCCCGGCCCCTTCGGACTGTGAGACCCTTGCGCGCACACCCCTCATTCGCCTAATTGCATTCATACCCTTAAGACTCCCCCACTTCCCCAAAAATCCTTGGCACACCCCTTTTCGCACTTCCAGGCCCACATCCCACTCCGATCAGGAAGTCGCGCTGGGCGTGAGGCTGGGCGTCACAGTCTGCTGGGAGAGACCTGAGTCCATCATCCCATTACCTATCAAAAATGCTGAAGTGTACTGTTTTTTTTTTTTTTTTTTTTGAAGAATTAGCCCCTTGTATAAACCCTCTATCCTGGCGGTGGTAAGAGAACAGTCAGGATTGAGGATTTCTCTGTCGGGCTGCTCCATGTATTGGTGGGGAGCGGCACCTGCTGGAAACCGGGTCCAGCGTCCCATTGATACATCTTATCAAACCACGATGGTGTTTGTTATTTTCATGAGGCTGTGGACGTTTCTCTACTCAGACCCGGGTCTCCGTCGTCCCATGGGGCTACTAGGGACACCCTTCTCCTCATAGAGCACCCCTTTGTCTATTAGCCCACCTCACTTCAGCACCCCCCCTGTAATAGTATGCCTAGACCATTTAGAATCCCTTAGACCCTACACTCTCTCTCTTCGTCCTCATGCGGCGCATGACCTTTGTGGTGCTTGAAACCTGAAATGCAAGCCTTCTGAGACTCATCCTTGTCCGGTAATCTTTTTTTTTTTTTTTTTTTTTTTTTTTTTAGTCCTTGCCAGTGTTAGTGGTGATGATAAGAGCAGACACCGCTAGCACCTGGGGAGAGGCTCCATCTATTGGTGGGGAGCATCACCTGCTGGAAAGCGGGTCCAGCGTCCCATTTACAGACTGAGTTCAGAGCACCTTAGAGAAACAATCGAGGGAGATTCCTGCCAGCATTGATTGCCCTGAGAACCAGGGGATTGACTGAGCAGGGCCTGGAAGTAAAAAGGAACCTCTTCGCCCAGAGCTGGGCGCCAGATACTTGCAGCTCCACCCTAGTTCCTCTCTTCCCCTATCAGACCCAATCCCAACTGTCTTTTTGGAGTATCTTTTAGGACACAGTTTTGGGGTCCTGAGAGCATTGATTACCCTGGGGTCCAGGGGATTGACTGAGCAGGACTTCTACATACTGGACCCACACCCTTGAAGGGTCCTCGCAGCAATTTAGCAAGGACCCTCCACCAAAATCAAGGCAGGCAGTGAATACGAAGTGGAGCACGAGCTTGCTGAATATATACTCAGGATTCGTATTCAGGTCTGTGTTTCAACAGTAATGGGTTGCTCACTTCGCGAGGCCCTGTTGGTCTCTGCACGTGATTCTCAGGGCTTGGCTGCAGTACTCACCAAATGTGCAGAATTAGAATGAATCTTCCGCTAGAACGTGGAACAATACGCCGCCATATGTTTTGTCTTTTGTGCATGTGGTGAGTATAGGCCCTTAGGGGCCACTGCACGTATTCCTAAGAAAAGAAAAACGAGAAAACAAAAGAAAAATGAGAAAACAGAGAATTAGTGACCCATAATTGTGATGCACAGACCTGAATTCGAATCCGGGCTATATATTCTTGGCCCATGTAGACAAACTACAAGTCTAATGTCCATCTCTGCTCCACGAGGGGTCCTTGCTAATTTGTAGGGCCCCTTCGGAAATGAGACAGGACACAATTAGGGCATGCACACCTACACACACACACATGTGCTCACAATGTTGGGGTATGGGGTGGCCCCAACTGTTTTCCTTCTTGCAGTTTGATTTTCTGGAGCGAGGGGCATGTTTGGCCACCCCATCCTGTCCTTTCAATTTTATTTTATTTTATTTTTTGGTGATGCGCCGCATCACGTGCGCGCGCGTGCATGCGTGTACGCTCTGCGCCGCATGTGCCGCGACCCCGCGCATGGGATGCGCCACAAGTATGCTATAGACCAATATCCTTACAACACCCAATAAAATACTGGCTAAGGCCTTAGTTTTCCACATATTGGATGTAATCGACAAATGCTTTCACATAGACCAGCCGGGCTTCATACCAGGAAGGTATATCCTTGACAATGTAATGACTCTCAATGAGGCCTCTAAGAAAGTGATGGAGAAAAAAATCAGCACAGCGATTCTTTTTCTTCGACTTTGAAAAGGCATACGATCAGGTAAACTGGGATTTCCTTGATGCGAGCATGGAAAGAATGGGGGTAGGTCCCAACTTCAGGAAATGGGTGCGAGTCCTATACAACAACACCTCAGGTTGCGTCCAAGTTAACGGGATGCTCTCCAAAGGCTAGTCAATCTCCATATCAGTGAGAACCACCTATTTTCCTTCCTTATGGAAGCCATAGCGTCCTTCGTCCATAAAGACTGCCTGAAGTGAATGTGGGGTCCTCACACCACTTGTCATTTCCTACAATAATCATGTCTTCAGATGGTTTGACGGTGTTGATACGAGCCTCCAACTCGTCCATGGCAGCGATGCAGCGTTAGTCAGAGCAATGGAACCATGCAGATTAGCACAAAAAATGAAGATAAATTGGGTGAGGACGTGGTTATCTGATGAACCCATCCCACAGCTACAAGGACCGACGAATCGGATGTCATAGGAGACCAGTGACACCAATGAGATATCTAGGGATTCGAATCATTCGAGTAACGAAAGACGGGCCTGCACCTCAGATGACACATAATCTCCTGGCCAGTCAAATCAACAGAATGGGAAAATGGAGTCAAGTATTTACGTCGCCATTGGGCAGGGCGCTTACCATCAACACCTCCATATTCTCAATGATATGGCACATAGCCTCGATCTGGACCATACCAGAATGGACCATCAAAAAATAGGAGAGCCAGAGCCTATTTGTGGACAGGAGACACTAACAAAGAGAACTACATTCCAAAGATAGCATGGCACTATATCAGAAGGAAACCAACCCATTGAGGACTAGGTATTATTGACCCCAGACAAGAAATGAAAGCCCTTCAGATCAAGTGGATAGTGAAGCTACTGACCAAACAATCACTTCCCTGGAACAAGTTAGGACAAGATAGCATCAGGAATCTGGTCCTGACGGAGTCCCCCGCTAACATGTCCGGACTTTTCTGGGTCATGAACGAAGACTGAAGTCCGAAAACATGAAGGAGAAGACACAGAAGACGTGCACCTCCTAATCGCAACCAGATCCCCCTCCCCTACTCGACCGCCCTGTTACGAATCTGGAGAGAGATCATGCCCGAGATTCCGAGAAGCTAAATAAACCCAGGCCCAAAGAAGAAATGCTCAGGCAGCCTCTCTTTGGAAACCCCTATGGACACTTTCCTGCAGAGGCAATAGATAGCTATCACGGATCAAACACAGTGTCAGGCGATTAAAGGACTGCTGGAATGAGGAAAGAAAGAACTGGTTGGAACAAAATGATCTGAAAACCCAACTGAAAGGCTGCCACCACAGGGACGAAAATCTGCAAAAGATCATACAGAGCATCCTTGGAAGCTGGGTAGAGCTACTTAAGGAGGAATTTACGTGGAAACCGGGCGAGTGGGAAGTCCTAATCCAGGACACCTCCCCTGAAAGGGCCTATCAATTCTCCCATCGGCTATCAGTACCAGGTCCATGAAATGTTTTCAACTCCTTCCCGATTCTGAAGACCAAGCCAGATGAACCCTATATCCAGAACATCAATCCTGAAAGGGTAGTGCTAAATGCTTTTACGCTCTGCCAGCTAAGAGCACTAGGCTTCTTGCCAAAACAAATATTTCAAATTGGGACATTAATTCAAGATCTCACCCTTCAGAATGGGCATGGCCCCCTGACAGAAACAAAACTACCAAACAACCAATTCCAAGTACACAGTCAAGCTAGGTTACAAGATGCTGTCAAAAACAAAGGACCCAGACCCAACAAACAAAGGAAGATCGAGTAAGATAATTGGTTCAAATGTAGACCAGATAACCAAAATTCCATGGAAGAGATATAAAACGATAAGACCAATAAAAATCAGGAGGATGCAGTAACATATGCTGCTCTCTACCCGTTACGTGGCTGCATGTTAGAAGAAGGAAGAATGATCCAACCATCTCTGATGTCCGCATAGTCTGCTCAGATCAAGAACAGGAGGATTTGACACGTTGCCTAATCAATTGTAAAGAAGCCACAGCATATTGGGAGAGAGCGGCAGCCCTGTGGGACAGTCCATTCTCTTCTTCCCTCGCTTAAGACCGTAAAGCCTCAACGACTGCACACCAGACATCCCATACCCCTTAACTTTGGCAGACCAGAGAAGACCTGGTTTGGGATGATACGCAAGATCACGCTTTTGGCCATATGGAAAGAGAGAGGCAGCAGAACACTGGAAGGCACGAAGAACTCACGGGAGAAGGTTTGGGCATCAACCAAAGAGATGATTGAAGCGGAGATCGTCTGTCATTGGAGGAAGGTCAAACTGTGGGTGCAGAACAGTCCAGAGACAGAACAGGTGATACTTGCCAAATTCAAACAGGTTTGGTTGGCAGGAGCCAAAGTGGCATGGCTAAATGGGCTAGTTTTAAGGTGGAGGATTGGGACAACTCTGACAAGTCTTTAATTCAGCAGAATACCCAGGCACACAAGGCGCCAACTCCAATCTGGGCTTAGAAGAGCATCCAATGATGGCGCTCGACAGGCGAGCCACATGGAACAGATTGGCAGCAAGAGTACAGGAGAGTTTACGTTACAGGGTCCATAACATACGGAAGGAACGGATGATATCGGCAGCCCATCCTTGAGGAATCTCGTTTCACAAGCTCAATATGGCAGCAAGGCTTAACAGTGGCTGAGAGGATTCCTCGAGGGAAGGCAAGCTGACAGTCAATCGTCCACGTGATGCGAGTAATCAGTGCTGGAAGGAAGCGTGAGTGTGTGAATTATTGTACTTTATGACTTGCTGGGGGAAAAGGAACCGCACTGATGCTCCCCATAATGGATATGGATCATTCTTGCGGCGCATCGACATGCGCTGCACCCCGCACACGCCTCTGAAAAAAAAAAGGGGGGGGCAGCTAAAGTAAGTTTGTTTTTAAAGTTTTGAATTCGGAATGCTGCCCCTCGCTGCCTGGATGAACCCCCGTAGTCCAGCTTTGTGCCCTTCGCGCCAGCCGTGCATTGCCCGTCGCATGGTTGCCTCCACGTCTCCTGTGCAGCAGCAGCAGTCCAGGGCGTCGTCGTCCAGCCATAGCCAGGGCACAACAGTCATCGTGAAGGAGCCGAAGAAGCAGCGGGAGGAGGCGTAGGTGGGTAACCACCAGTCCCTCTCTCTCTCCCCTCCTTCCTCTCTCTCTCTCTCTCTCTCTCTCTCTCTCTCTCTCTCTCTCTCTCTCTCTCTCTCTCTCTCT
>BFEA01000116.1:2201057-2223789 GCA_003427395.1 Chara braunii
GGGAGAGAGAGAGAGAGAGAGAGAGAGAGAGAGAGAGAGAGAGAGAGAGAGAGAGAGAGAGAGAGAGAGAGAGATGCAACTGGGTGTCATCGTGGTAGAGATCTTACCAAGGGCCCTCCGGTTTGTTTCATCTCGGGCCAAGCACCACATTGCTGCAACAGCATACAGAACAACTTTGCTATTCTTTTCGAGCCAATCGGACCGCAGGACGTTTACTATGGGTACCAATTCCTGCATCAAGCATGTGGGGACCACAGTACGGGACACCAGATATAAGAGAAGGGGAGAGTCGTGAAAAATCTGGAGGAGTTTGAAAGCCCGTCAGGAGGGAGAAGGGGTCTCCGGAGAAATTCATGATCTCAAAATCCCAAAGAGAACAAACTTGCACGTTCAGATTTCTCTTTCTTTATTTTAATTTATAGATCATTGAAGTGCCCCACATAATTCAGAGTTATTTTACCTTGGTAACCGACCGGACATCCGGACCGGGTTCCAGACAGTCCGGAACAGCATGTCGGGGTCCGGTGTCCGGTCTGTGATGCCCGGATGGAGGCCCCCAGGGCAAAAATGGGACCTTCATGCTATCAGTTTCACACCTGCTCAGTCAATCCTCTGGTCTCCAGAGCAATCAATGCTGGCAGGCACCCTCCAGACACCATCCATTTTTCTTCTTTTCTACATACCATTCTGGATCATTCTGTATCATTTTGTATCAACTGTGTAAGGGACGCTGGACCCGTTTTCCAGCAGGTGACGCTCCCCACCAATAGATGGAGCCTCTCCCCGGGTGCTAGCGATGCCTGCTCTAAACAGCACCGCTAGCACCAGAGGGACTGTTTTTTTTTTTTTTTTTTTTTTTTTGAAAAAGGTCGTTATGGCCCTGGCTCCATGTCCATTCTGGGGAGCATCAGTCCGGTTGCTATTCCCCGGGCAAGTCAACATTTAATACATCATAGTACACTCTCACGCTTCCTTCCGTCTGGCCAAAGGACCCCTGACCAGCATTGATTACTCCTATATGGGAGGATTGACTGTCAGCTTGCCCTACCCTTGTTTTCCTCTCAGAACCCCTGTTGGTGCTGTCGAATAGGCACTGAACCACAAGAAAACTGGGAGAGATTAATGTCAGTCTCAGGCTATAGCCTCAATTTGCCCTTCTCGGGACCGCAATCCTTGTCGTTGTTGGAGTGGGCCACGTCTTCCAAATCAGTTTGTTGTCTGTGACTGTCGCGATCTTTCCCTGTAGCAGCCAGTCTCTCATGAAACTTTGTCTCCTGAGTGTGAGTCTTTCAGGTTTGCCTCTCGTTGCTGCAGTCACACTCCTCCATTTGCATTGGATCTCTGTTTCCACCATCCTCAGCAGAAGGATCCACATTTCTTCCTTGGCCACTTCAGAACCCTCAATTGTCTTGGTGCATCTCCTTTTCCATACGACCCACAGGGCTAGTTTCCTGAGCATGTAGAACCAGGCCGCTTTCCCCCCTTTGAGACTGTCAGGGATGTTAGATAGGAGAAGGATATTCTGAGGGGTGAAGCTAGGGGGGGGAGATAAGAAGAGAAGGGACCACAGTCTACGGACTTTGTTCCATATCCAGACGGCCTGACTGCAGTAGAGGAGGCAGTGGGGTATGTCTTCTGGAATGCTGTCACTGCATAGTACACAGAGCTCCGAGCTGTCAGGGTTCAAGTGTTTTCTCCTTCTGTGGAGCCACTGGTTGACAGGGAGTGCTGTGTGGGCTAGGAGCCACTGCATGCTACAAATTCTAGCTGGTCTGATGGGGGGGTATTTAGGCCAGAGGATGGATATTGGGGCTGTCGGCTCTAGGTTCAGTGTCTCTTTCCATCTGCCTTTTAGTTTGGGGTCCAGGTCTGTAGTCTGTAAGCCTAGGTTGTACCCGAGTTTTACGTCGTATTCAAGTAACGTTTTTTTTTTTTTTTTTTTTTTTTTTTTTACAACAGTACATAACCTACCATTCTGGGGAGCAACAGTCCCGTTCCTATTCCCCCGGCAAGCCAATAAAAATACATTTAAGACTCACACACGCTCCTCTCCATTACGGTTGAGAGGTCCGAGTGGACGGCATTGATTACTTCCCTGGGGAAGGATGTACCACCCCTAACCCCTGCTTAAGTTAGGCTATTTCAGATGTCCCTTGGTCTTTTGTGACTCCTCACTCTTGGCTCCTCTCAGCTGAGTAACTGTCTGATATTCGTGGTAATCAAGAACTAGAGTAAGGAGCTGGCTTCTACGGATTGTGTTATGGCTTGTTTCTGTCAGGGCCCAATCTCTACTGGCGGCTGATCCTGATCTGTTCCTTTGTGAGCTTCCTCCTATCTCCTGATCCTAAACTGAAGTTCCTATGGGTTGCTGGCTTAACGACCCTGCTTTCCTAGTTAACCCTGGCTTCTCCATCCAGTTAAACCCTAAACCCTAAGCCCCTCAACTAATCCTATCTTTTGGGTTCTGGGTACCTGATCAGAACGGGATTGTGCCCCTTATCTCTGTCCAACGACTTTACCGGGATGGTGGTCTTAGTCTGAGGATTGGTGTTGTCTATCTGTCTCCTTTATGGGGGTCTATGCTGGTATTGTCCCCTTCATATCATCCCTATTGAAAAGTCTGACAGGTGACTCCTACTTCTAGGAGATTCTATCCCTTGTATCCTAGTTGGTTGGGTGTGTCTCCATTGGGCGAAGTAAAGTTTATCCTGTTCTATTCTTGCTATCTTGCCTTCTCCTAACTGATGTTTTACGAAGGATTCTATTAACTTGTCTTTGTTCGTGACAATCTCTTCTATTTTCCTGTGAGTTATCTTCCACCTCCCTCTGTAATCAACCTCTAGTAGATACAATACTCCTTCCCAAGCTTCTTGGGGTGCCATAGCTGATCGATCGATCGTTTCTTGGCATCTTAGTGTGTGGAAGAAGGAAACTTCAAATCTCTGCCATGAATTGTGAGAGAGTAAGCCAAGTAAGAGGGAGGCCTGATCCGTTGGTAGCATTTTGATGGTAATTGAGTGCCATAGTAGGGAGGCGGCTGTCCAGAGTTGTTTGGCTTTTCGGCATTCTAGCAGACAGTGATCTGTATCTTCTGGCAGTCCCTCCGGACTAATAGCACATAGTTCCTGCATGGGAGATCTGGACTGTGTGTTCCTTCTCTTGTTTAGCCATTTGTTGACTGGGAGGGCTCGATGGGCGAGTAGCCATTGGAAGCTTCTTATTTTGACCCAGGAGATGGCAAGTATGTTACTCCACGAGGTGATGAGGGTTTGGTTTGGTGGCAGATTGAGGTGCATTTCCCATCTTTGGTTGATAATTTGGGCTATTGGGGCCGACCTCATTCTTAGTGTATATCCCAACTTGGTAGAGTACTCAAGGATGTTATTTCGTTTCTCTATTCCTAGTCTGCCTGACTTTCTCTTCCAAGCCCATTCTGCTGGGTCGACTTCCAAATCCACTATGCATAAAAGAGGTTCACATATGCGTCATTCCTTTGTTTCTACCACTCTTACTTTCCTCATTTCAAGTTCTGGAAGGGCAATTTCCCCCGACGTGTTTCGACCCAAGAGGCTCGTGGTTGTTCCCGGGTCTTCGATCGAATATATGTCGCATACTAGCCATGTGTTTCCTGGTCCCTCTCTTGAGCGGAACTGGTAGGCTGCGGTGGGGATGCTTTCAGACAATCTTGTTGTCCAGTCCCCTGCTTTCCATTCCCAGGTGCCCTTCAGCAATACATGCCAGCTCTTTGGTACTGCGATTAAAATACTGTTTAGATTCACTTGCAGATTATGGCATCCCTTCAAGGTTTCCCTTAGCTCTCTTACCGTTTTCAATCTCTTTTACTCCTCTTGCCAGAGGTGTTTGATTTGCCAAACTCCCTTTCCTACCCAGGCTCCCCATTTTGTGTCCTTTGTGGTTAAGGTCCATGGTTTCCCTTGTGAGTCCAACAGTGCTTGATTACAGAAGATCGGTTGTCTGAGGACTTCTTCTTTGGTTGTTGGTTCTCTTACTTTGGCTGGTAGAATTTCCCTCCATGTTTTCAATAGTTGTCGCCATAAGTCCTCCCCTTGTTCTTCTTCTTGGTCTCCTTGTTGCTCTGTTTGCGACCCGCCCTTCATCGCCTAGGACTTAGTCATGAGCTAGAAGAGGCCTCGCATGTTGTTAGGGGGGGTGTATTTGACTATTTGTTGAATTATGTGAAGACCTAGTGTTCTCTAAGGTAGGTTGTTATTGGTTATCATTTTGATGATCCACTTCGTTTGAAGAGCTTTGATTTGAATTTCCGGGTCCAGTATTCCTAAACCTCCTTGCGTTTTCTTCAGGATGACGTACTTCCATGCCACTTTTGAAATGAAGTTGACTCTAGATGGGTCTCCTGTCCACAAATAGGCGGCCGCTATTCTTATGAGTTGTGTTCTTCACTGCTTGGGTGGGCTCCAAATCATACCACATCATTGAGAAGATAGATGCATTCAGGATAAGGGCTCTGCCAAATATTGAGGTATAAACATTGGACCAGCTGCCCAATCTAGCAATCATCTTATTCATTATGGTCGGAGCCATTTCTTGGTTAGTGCCATGTTTGGACACTTGGATTCCTAGGTATCTGAGGGGTTCATTGCCTCGAGACCAGTTCATTCCTGCCAGAGTACTTTGAGGGGGGTCAGTTTGAGGGTATGTTAGCCACCAACCTACTGTTTTGGGCCAGTTGATTTTCATCTCTGATGCAATTTGGAAAGATTGCATGGCACGTAAGAGCTTGGAAGGAAGAGTCCGATGCTCATATTAAGACCGTTAAGTCATCCACGAAGAGGATGGTAATGGGAAGGTTGATTGGATATTGTCTATCCTCCACCAGTCTTTCAATCGAGGGGTCCTTCCTTAGAAAGGAGGCAATTGCCTCCATGATGAAGAGGAAGATTGGTGCTGCTAATGGGTCGCCCTGTCTTATTGAGCGGGACATTTGATATGGTTGTGATAGATGGCCGTTGACCTGCACTCGACCGTGGGCTTCCGAGTATAGAACCTGAACCCATTTTCTGAAGTTTGGACCTACCCCCATTTTTTCCATACATTGCTGTAGGAAGTTCCAGTTAACCTGGTCGTACGCTTTTTCGAAGTCAAAGAACAGTACGGCCACGTTCATTTTTTTATCTTGAATGTATCTAATTGTTTCGTTGAGGGTCATTACATTATCCAAAATGAATCTTCATGGGATAAATCTTGTCTGGTCGATATGGAAGCAGTTCTTCGTTATTGTTCTAATTCTGTTGGCTAGTAATTTTGCTAAAATTTTGTATGTTACAGGGAGTAGAGAAATTGGTCTGTAGTTTCCAATGTCTGTTGGGTCGCCTTTCTTGTAGATTAGGGAGACTACGCCAGTGCTTTGAAGTTTCCCAAGTGTGCCCCTATTCCATGCCTTCTCTAGAAATTGAAAGTATTTTGTGCCTACAGCTGGCCAGAACGTGAACAAGAACTCCTTAGAGAGTACGTCCAGACCTAGGGTCTTGTTCGGTTTCATTGATTGTAGTGCTCTGTAGACTTCTTGTTCTGAGATCGACATGTCCAAAGCCGCCGTCTGTTCTGTTGAGATTGTCTTGTCTAAGTGAGTCAAGAATTTGGCTCTTGCGCTTGAGGTTTCCTGGTGTAAGTAGTCTTGTTCCTTTGATGTGTATAGGTTTTCAAAGAAAGTTGTTGTTGTTGCTAGCATTTGTTGTGGGTTGGATGTCAGTCCCTGTTCCGCCTGTAGTTTTTCTATGTTTACGTTCCTTGCATTTGTCTTGATAATGTTAAAGAAGTGTTTGGTCATCTTCTCACCTTCTTCCCATTCCTTTATTCGAGCTCTCGTTCTCAGGGCCTTGTTCTTCCATTCCTCCCAGTCGGACATCTCCTACCTGGTTTGTTCGACGACTCTTTCGTATAGGTTATTCCCTGGGTCAGTTAGGAGGTTTCTTTCTGCTACCTTTATTGCCTGCTGTAATTCTTCTTCTCTTGCTTTTTTCTTGGACGCTATTATTCTAGAAGCTCTTTGTTGTGGTTTCTGTCAGAGTTGCGACCAAGTCCGAGAAGTCTTGGTTCGTGTCGTCATGGTTAATACATGCGGACATGACTGCCTCCCTTATTTCTGGTGTATTTAATAGAGAATTGTTGATTTTGAAGGAGCTTTGTCCTCTGTTGGGTGCGGTCCCTAGATTAAAAAACAAGCTAATTGGTTTGTGGTTAAGGCCTGCGTAACGGGGGTGTTCTCCTATTTCTGTCTTATGGATTGCTCCTATGAGCGATCCTGATGTTAAAAAAAATCTATTCGGGATGCTGAGATGTGATGGCTTCTATTCCTTTTTAGATAAGTGATTTCCTTGTTGTCTGGGTGGAGAGCTCTGAATGGATCTATTAGATCTTTTTCCATCATCAGCTCGTGGATGGGGAGGGCTTCATTCCACGTGGCGTGCGTTGTCCCTGATGTTCCTCCTGAGTAGCGGTCTATAGTTGGGTCCAATGTCGTGTTTCAGTCCCCTGCCAAAATAAGTTGCAGATTGGAGTCGCACTTCGGTAGGAGGGCTGCAATTAGTCTAGACCTTTGGTTCAAGGTATTCGGACCGTAGACTGTTATTATCCGAAAATTCTCCTCGCTTATTTGTATGTCTATGCTGGCCCACCTTCCTCCTTCTGTGTCTATGCTTTTTCCCAATGATTTTGTTCGATGCTCTAGATTTAGCATGCAATAGGATAGCTACACCTGCTGAATTGGGGCGAGGGTCGGAGCCCAAATTACTTCTTTTACCCATTTCAATTTTCTTATTATGTGTGCTTGGATTCTTCAGTGTTCCTCAGTGTCGGTTAAGTGAGTCTCTTGGATGCATAGAAGGTCAGGTGGAAATCTCCCAAACCAGTCTGTGCCCTTGATTAGGTAATCCCATTTTCTTGGATTGGTCATTATAGAGGACATGCCATATTCAAGTAACGTTCTTGTTTTCCCGGATTTGCTTTTCTTCCATACCCACTCCTTTGGATCGAATTCAAGCTCTGAAATGTTGTGGTCAGGTTGAAAGATTAGCCATGGTTTGCTTTTCGATACCCTCATTTTTCTCAGTCGGAAAGATTCGATCGTCTCCCGCTGAGGTTCTCTATTGAGGATGGCCAGTTCCTGGAGGTTGTGGTTGGCAAAGGGATAGGAGTGAGATTTGGTGAGGTAGCTGGTGGCTGAGGTGCGGGATACGAATTGGTATGCTTTGTTGGGCGAGATCTGGGATATGAGTGTACCCCAATCCCGTGATTCCCAGGAGAGTCGTCTTTCAACAGGGGGAGCCAACTTGGTGGGATGCTCTTATGGATTTGGGTTAGGTTATCTGCGAGGGAGTGACACCCTTTTAGAGTGGAGCGGAGTTCTTGTTCCGTACGTCAGTCGCCCCGTTCTTCGGCCCACAGGTGTTTTACCTGCCACACCCCTTTCTCAACCCAAGATAGTCATCTTCTCTCCTTTAGACGAAGTGTCCAAGGATTGCCCTCGATGTCTTTGATCCATGGGTTGCAAAATAGGCGTTGTCTCAGGACCTCTTCTTTGTTCTCCGTTGTGCCCTGTTTAATTGGCATCATTCGTCACCATTGTTTCAAAGTCGGGTTCCAGTGTGTCTTGGTTTTCTGAGTCCTGTGTGGTGCTCCCACGGGATCTGCCTGATCTTATCATCCACTCCTTTGCCGTAATCCAGAAGTAGTCAATCATGTTAGGTGGAGAGCTTCTCGGTGCTAGGTTTCTTATGTTGTCCAGGGCCATCTTGGTCCATGGTAGGTACTGTCTAGTCAGGATCTTGACGATCCATTTCATTTGCAGTGTTGTTGACTCTTGTTTGGGGTCGATTAGGCCTAGGCCTCTCTCTTGCGGCTTCCTAATGATATGACTCCATGCTACCTTATCTATGCATGAGGTTCGGTTGGGGTCGCTTGTCCATAGGTAGCATCCTGCTCTGGCCTTTATAGTTTGGAGATCAATATCTGGGAAAGACCAGATAGATGCCATGTACCATAATGTAGAAAGATAGTTGTGTTTATTAGTAGTGCCCTCCTGATCAGCGATGCCTGTGCATTCTTGCACGGGGCCAGGCGGGTTATTGCTTTGGCAATTAGGCCCTGACCCATTCCCGGCCACACACCGTCTTTGTTGACCATGATACCTAGATATCGAAGCTGGAAACTGGGTCCAGCATCCGTTCCATCAATGAGCCCCACACGGCGCTTCCCTCTGTTTTGGTTGAGGGACCTTGCGACAGTGGCATTTATTGCTCTCTTCCAGAAAGCCTCAAAATTTGTTGTTGCAAGGGTCCCTCGATTCCGACTTTGAGGCTTCCAGGAAAGAAAGCAACCAATGTCGTTGTCGCACGGTCCCTCGACCAATCAATCCCTCGATTTTAGGAAGCCTCAAAATCCATTGTCGAAAGGTCACTCGACCCCTGTCCCATTCTGCGAGACTGCTTACTAGTGTCAACCATAAAGTCTGTATTGATACCCTCTCAATCGTCATAACTGCCAGATCTTATCTTTAGGTACCAACAAGAGTACCACGGTCCCGGTCGTCCCTGATGTGTTATATTTGCTACTCCATCTTTCCTGGAAGCCTCAAAATCTGATCCCATCTGAACCACCAGTACTGTTGGCCAACATTTTTCTGAGCCTGGAAACGCCCTGCGCTCCAAAAGAAAAATGAACAGGCGTGTCGCCAGCGATTTTGCTCTAGTAGGCCGAACCGAGGAACTTGCGGCACATTAACGGCTGCGTCGGAGAACAATGGCTAGGCGAAGTACAGGCGATTTAATTGCATCTCTGTTTTGGAGTCTAGCGCCATGAGCTGTAATTTTCCAGTGTACGACAAACTAAAGCCAGTAAACTCTAAACCCTAAACCCTAGTACCCTAAACCCTAGTACCCTAAACCCTAAAATCCTAAACCCTAAAACCCTAAACCTTAAACCTTCAAACCTAAAACCTAAAACCTAAAACCTAAAATCCTAGACTCGAAAACCTGACCCAATGCATGTCATGCAGTGGCTCATCGCCTACCGACCGCCTTCACCCGAATAGAATGCCTAGTCTGGTCCTTTTAGCTGTATTTGGGGCAACTTGCAGGCTAGATAGCGCGGACTGACTGTGCATTCCATTGAATCTATTGATTCTATTCAGATGAAGACGGTTGCATTGCCAGTGAATGAGTGTTTGAACAAACGCAGGAGTAAGGAAAGAAGGAGCAAGCTAAATGAACTTTTGCTCTATATGTGAAGAAGGAAGCGTTATATTTTAGAATGCCTCCTCGGCGTTCTTTGGGACATCCGTTAAAATTGGAGCGATACAGAGAAGATTAGGATGGCCATTGCACAAGGATGACACACATAAATGGAAAAAAAAAAAAAAAGAATGAATGGAGTCATTGCCTCCTAGACTGCTCTAAATGCCAGCTAGCTTTGGGACAGGACTCACGACCTATCGGAGATAACAACTGCAATCAGACTCGACTTATTCACACTCTGCATGCACGTGAACAGCAGAACAACAACTGGCGACATGCGCCCACACGGAACTCAGAGATATGGCTTCCAAGTAACAGTTCGCATCCACTGGCTATGGCGACTGTGCGCCTCAACACTCACTGTTCACACTCGGGATCACCCTGGATGTCCCACACGCAACACTCTGTGTTCAAACGCAACACACACACACACTACTACAGCTATGGCAGCGCTAGCTGCCACTACCCTATCGCTACACTACACTTCTGTGCCCACTTCGTCTTCGGGCGCACTGCAGACCTCCTCGCACAAGCTGCTGAGGCAGCGCTTCCGCATGGCATCCGCAGGAATGAATGAATGGCTGGATGCAGCCTCTTGATTTATACTTCTGCGCTGCGTTGGTCTGCCCTATGTCCCTTGGCCCTTGGTGCACACAGTCCCAGACGATACTTGCTGGACAGGACCGGACTGCCTAACTGGGACTGTTGACTCAGCAGGGTGGCCTACCACCACTTGACCACTTGCCTCTGTTCAACGTAGGCTCACTCCGAAAGGCCACTTCTAGAAACCTCTGACTTGGCCTTTCGGTGTTGTAGCAGCTACGACTTTGCCCCTTCTACAGCTACGACTTCGGAACTGTCTAGACTCCTACCCTACAAGTCTACAGTTCGATTCCCTTCTAAGCTGTGACCTACGACAATCTACCTACCACTGGCGTTTCGACAGGTCGCAGGTTCAAATCTACGGGTTGACATCAATACTGTACACAGGTAAAATGGGGAACTAGGGATCGAGCCCTGGGATCTGCATTCGCTACTGCGAACTGGTGAATACCGTTTCACTCCCGCCGGCCTAAATTCGAGGTCCTCCGAGAAAATTTCAGTCCAAGGCAGGACCTTTACCCCTCTGCTGTCTCTCGTAGGCCCGGACTATACCGGGAGCTGTTTCTAGAAGTTCAGATCTGGTAAACCAGCGGACAGTTCCCCGGAGACCCCTTTCTCTCCTGGCGGGCGCAATGGTCCCCCCTTTCCAAAACAATTGTTTTCAAAAGTTACAGCGATGTAGTCTGTGACTCTGTGGATGATTCAGAAAAGAAGGTGCCAGGTAAATTTCGATCTGAGATTCTGAATTTTTATGAAATGGAGACAGATATCAACTGACATTGTGATAATCAAATCATGATTAGGAAGGTTTCAACATTTAACAACAGAATATGGAACTCTAACAAATTGACGGTTTGCAGTGGTTCCGAATTAAACCACCAGTGCTTGTTGGTAGGTTTATCATTGCCACCCAGTAATCGATCCGCAGCCAAACGGAATTGAACCGGTGACCTCAGCTGTAGCAGCCAGATGCCTTTACCACTGCAACGATGACCCAGTGTTCAAAACTGAAGCCATACTGGTCATGACATTCAGCCCAGCCCAGCACCATTGGCCCAGCTATCGGCCACCCAAAAAAATAGAGTAGAAACATTTCTAGTCAGATGAATTTGGGCGCTCCTGTAGTGGCCCGTATGTTTCCTAAAATCGTGGCTTGAGAACGGGCATGACTTTAGGAAGTACTGGTGGTTTAATCGCTCAGGCTCAGCTCCATTTCCATTCTGGAGGGCATCAGTCCGATTCCTATACCCCCGGCAAGTCAAGAAGATACAGAATATACCCACTCTCTTTTCCACCTTTTCCCTTTCTCCTTTCCCCTCCCCCCTCTCCTCTTCCTCCTGTCTTCTCTGTTCTTCTTCCCCCTTTGCTCTTCTTCACTCCTTCCTCTCCCTTGCCTTTTCCTCCCGCACTCCTCTTACCCACTCTATTGTGAGAGAGAGACACAAATTTCATTGTGGCTGATGAGCAGCAGGCAAGAGGCAACCGCAGCTCAGCTGGCCAAAAAAAGAAAAAAGAAAAGAAAAAGAAGCCGACCTCAGCTGGCACACTCAGAGGTACGCCTGGATCATCAAGCTTAAAACATGGGATCTCCATATCGCGGAATGTATGCTGACAAAGGAGGGAGCTCTTTGACTGGTCATCTGTAACAGCTCCAGGATGTCACAAGGAAATCAGGCTGACTGGTAGGGCTGAGAGGAGAAGCACAGGGTTGGGAGATTCAGGAGAAGTAAACGGGCAGAGAGGAACAGGGGTGGAGCAGGGGTGAATCCTTCCTTCCTGAAAGAAACAGGGGTGGAGCCTGGGTGGTGAACCCTAAGCCCTGAGACCATGAAACCCTACACCTCAAACCCTAAACCATGATATGATACTCTTTCACTGTAAACCCTAAACCCTAAACCCTAAACCCAGGAAACTGCCAGCCGTAGAGTTCCATTTTGATTTTTTCCTTGTTTTTTCAGAGTGTCAATGTTTCATGTTATTTATTAACCTTTGATCTAATGTTACTTCTTCGGTAAGCGTAGAAATGTTCATAGCCGCAAGATGAGTTGCCCAATCGTGCGTGTGGAAACATTCATTCCTATGGACAAGAGGTGTCCCACTCCTTGTGAAGTGTGGAGTGCGGCACCAGCTTGGCTTCTTGAGGTAACAAACCGTTGACATCAACATCAAAGTTTGGCCCAAGCTTTTTTCGGAGGGCCGGTTTAGCACTAGAGCGACGTGTACCTTTTTTTGTTTGTTTTTGTTTGGTTGTTTGTTTGGTTGTCTCTTTGTTTGTTTGTTTGGGTGGTTGGTTGGTTGGTTGGTTGGTTGGTTGGTTGGTTGGTTGGTTGGTTGGTTGCAGACATGCAAGAGCACGCCGTGGGGAAAATTGCGGACGTACAGCACGCACGGCAACCCACAGGGTCTGGCACACAGGGAAAATAGGCACCCAGAAAAATGAAATGGTCACAGGCCTGATTCAGTGGTCACCTGCACCCCATTTGATGGATGGGAAGAAAAGAAAAAAGGAGTGAGAGACTAATGTCGCCGGACTCGCCACCTAATGGCCAAGAGTCAAGAAGCCCAAGACTGATGTCCCGGACACCTTTTTTTTTTTAATTTGCAAAAAAATAAAAATATGCACGACTGTACTTGAAAAGGATCCGTTCCTTAGGTGGTGCACTCTTTGGCATCTACAAAAACAGCAAAAAAAAAAAGAAAAAAAACTGCTGCTGGTACGGTTCATGGGAAAGTGCCGCGTCGCACCCCACGTGGTGCCCAGTGCGGTTGCACGTATGGTTGGTTGGTTGGTTAAAGAAGAGCCACATGTACCTCGTCGACCTTAGGGTCAGAAACTGTAGACAGCAACATTAAAGTTGCACAACACAGTTCCGTCAGCATAGATCCGTGCAGTTGGGACCCCGATGGAGGGATACAGAGCAGCAAGCATAGCTCCCGATAGACGCCAAGCTCGACCAGAATCTGGCGGTAGGGTCCTCCCAGTCCATAGTTGATCTCCTGAGAGGCTTCTTCCTGCAAGGACAGTGAGAGTGAGAGGCAGTCTGGTTAATAAACTTCTTCTGGTGATTGGCACTGCTCGCAATGGTGAAGGACTTCTTTTTTTTTCTTCTTTTTTTCCGCTTCCTCTGCTTTTTCTGAAATAAACGAATATAGTAATAAGAAGTCTGATGAATAATACTTGAGCCTGGTGAAGCAAATTTTTTTTTTTTTTTTTTAAATAACATAGTAAACATACTGATGACGACGGTGATGAGAAGTCTGGGTAATATTCTGGTGAAGGAACCTTTTTTTTTGCTTGGTTTGAATTCTAATCTTGATGAAAGATCTACCACAGACATCATTACAGACTTAAAAAAATTCCGTCTCATCCCTTGTGTGCAAGACAAAAGAGAATTCCAAGTTAACAAAATGAAGGGTTCCTAAAAAATATGGGCATGGAATGTCCCTATTCTTCGCCGTGTGCACTACCTCACAGCCAACTATTCGTTAATGAAGAGTTGCGATAATAATGAATGAGTGAACAAGAATCAATGTCCGAATGGCCCCCTTTACTGCCAGTGTAGAAAGAGCTCTCCTTTCGTGCACTTCTCCCCCTCCACTCCACTCCACTCCACTTGGTATAGCTAATAGCTATGGAGGAGCATCCTTGCCAAGCACGGATGTTCAATGGACCATTGCAACTACTATCATTCCTCTTCTTTCCAGCTCTGTTATGAAGTCCATGTCCAACCGGTACCCCAGTGGGGACCTTCTTGATGCAGCGCCAACCAGGAAGATGAAGATGTAGGTCCATCATAGCCAAAGGTAAGTTCTTCTTCTTCTTCTTCTTCTTCTTCTTCTTCTTCTTCTTCTTCTTCTTCTTCTCCTTCTCATCCTCCTCCTGCTTCTTCTTCTTCTTCTCCTCCTCCTCTTCCTCCTCCTCCTCCTCCTTCTCCTTCTTCTTCTTCTTCGCATCCTTGGCAAGGTTTGCAAAGGTGGTGGGTGGTCCCTGGAGATCTTTGATTTCCCAGGTCTACCCTCACCTGATGCTTAGGTGTGTAGGGGGTTACATGGCATCCATGATGAACTGTAGGATGGATAGGCTGCTGCACAAGGAACAATGTTCTTCTTGAAGTATTTAGGCCTCATTCTTTCTTGAGGATCTCGTTTTTAACCCGACAATTTTCTCTTGCTCTCTTCAATTTCCTCCTGTTCTCGGCAAACTTTCGGCAAATTTTCAGCAAATTTTCAGCAAATTTTCAGTAATTTTTCAGCAATTTTTCATCAATTATGCTTCAATTCTCCTGCATATTTTGACGATTCATAGCCTGTGCATATGGGTTAGCACAACTTAGCAGGCTTAGACAGGAAGAAATATTTGGAAAAAAAACAAAAAATGGGAGCCTTGCCGACATCTGACCCTATGGGCTTTTCTTGGGGGGCCACTGTTTACGAGTGTACGAGGACGAGTAAGTGACTGTATGGCCCAACTGTAAAGGTGTACAGTAGGGAGGCCGGGTGTTAGAACATATGTTTTGGGCATGGACCCCGCCAGGGAGCACTATGATCCTGACAAACAGACTGGGGCCTGGTTCAGGAAAAAAGTTGGGAAGTTTGTACGGCGAATTGTGTATGAATGCAGCGTAATTGGAGCTGGTTTTGGGGCACTTCAAAGTCCCAACGAACTCGTGGCGGTTTGTGGTACAGCTCTGGGCGCAAGCCGCCTGGTACAGATGTTGTGTGGAAAAATGGACACCGAAGCCAGCTTGAGTCCAGAGTACGGATATATCACTATCGTGCAGTCTGGTCCCCTCCTCTTTGCACATGTGGGCTGCTGCATCGGACACTCATCTTTGGAGGGTGTGGAGCATGTGGTGATGCGAGATGGGGACATGAAGACATATGGAGAAGCGAAAGATCGGAAGGATCAGGTATGGAATAGAGCAGTGGACAGAGGGTACATGGTAAGAGGAAGGAAGTAAGGATAGGTGAAAGTGTGGAAGGGAGTATGGTAGATGATGATGCATTCATGGGCTATAAAGGAGATGGAGGTTTTCAGGCATCTCCATTTTGATGGGTGATATTTGGTCCTCCTAAAGAGACTTGGGTACGCACAAGTCAAAACGCGTAGAGGGAACACGTATTTTTTATGGTGTTGGTGAAATCAAATGGTTGTGAAGCTGTATGATTATCTGATTTTTTATATTTTTTTTATATTTTTTTTTATAATTTCAGAACCTCTTGGTTCTGGCTCCTACCATTCTGGGGAGCAACAGTCCGGTTCCTATTCCCCCGGCAAGTCAATGGAAAGTACAAGGTTGACTCACCCCACGCTCCTCCCCATTATGGTTCGGAGGCCCGAGTGGACGGCATTGATTACTTCCAGAAGGAAGGATGTACCACCCCTCACCCCTGCATGTAGCTAGTCCTTTGTATGGCTTTGTATGTCTAATCCGTCGCTGGTTGCTCCTCTCAGCTGTGTGGCTGTCAGTTATTGCATGTATCTCTAGAGCAAACTGCGACTGTTGATCTCTGTGGGTTTCACGAAAACTCCTAAGCCCTCCAAAAGGCTTGTCTGTCCGCATCACAGAACTCCCCTAAACCCTCCAAAGGCTCTTCAAACTGCATTACAGCACTCCAGGCTGCGCCTATTCTGCACCATACCATTGCATATCCACGAGTGACAGTTGATGGGGAGGGAACGGGTCCGGGAACTCGGCGGGTGAGCGCAACGGCACTCCTTGGTCCACATTAGTCCATTCCTTGAAGCAGATGCAATAGTCTCTCTTGAGGTCACCCTGCTCCTACCCGGGGGACTGTCCACCTTCCCATCAGATATGGGCAATCCAACCCCCTTTTTCGCTACCCAGCCAGCCCCTTGAGAATTGATTGATTGCTTGTGTGATATCTTTCTTTGAGTGATATGTCTGTAATTGGTTTTTGACCTTCTGCCATCGTGAGAGGAGTTCTTGCTGTACATACTGTTTGATTATTTCCGTTACTTCTTCTCCTTCCATGCGAACTCCCTCAATGGCGTATGTACAGCGCTTCCTCCGAAGTGGCCACATAACCGCTCTCCTCCCGAGCTGGAACATGTTGTTTTCAAAATCGCTGTCCGTGGGGGAGGTCCATGCTTCACAGAGCAGCGCCCTTCAATCCCACGGCCAAATCGATCCGGTGCCCAGGAGGCTCCATATCCTATCCCAGCAGCGCCAAGTGAGGACCGCCCCTGGGCACTGTAGGAAGATGTGTTCTATGGTTTCCGGGATCTTACGGGAGGGGAAAGCGTTAGTGCAAGATTTGCACCAGGGGAGCGCCAGGCCCTTCTGCTCCAGGAACGTGCGATCTATCAGCCAATTATTTGTCGGGAAGCAGCGATGCTCAATATGCCACTGCAGCGAGGCAAATTTGGCCGGTTTGGATCTCATGGTTGAAAACCACCGGATAGGGCGGACGGTCCCCTGGCTTATGTTCAGGTGGGCTATCCAGCGGGCTTTTACCATCTCCTCAAGGTTCACCTTTGGCCGCAGTAGCCGGTAAGTGGCCTTCACTGATAGGCTAAAAAAATATATGGTCGGGTTGGCTGGTGTTCTTCGTGCGGGTGCCCAGCGCCACTCCTCCGGGTCGAAAGGGAGTTCAACAAGGAGTGTTCCGAGACAAAATGCTATCCATTTGTCTTTGTGTTTCAGTACACGGATTCTATGCAACTCCTCGTTCTTCCACCACCTCACTGCGTCCGGCGTATACTTGATGAGGATATTGTCCTTTCCCTTATGGAAGAGGTTGACCAAGGCTTCATCTGCCCTTACTTCCACTAAATTGCCAATGGTTTTTGTGTCGTCCAGGGCTGCGACCCAGTCCCCTTCCGCCAGCCGCGGTCCTTTGCGAAGAGTGCGCACCCAATTAAGAGGAATGTCAAAGATCAGTGTTTCCAGGTTCCTTTCAATATCATGACAGTACCTCATCTGAACCCTCAACTGTGGCGCCGTTTTCCAATCTTTGTTCGTCGGGTCCCATATATCTTTGATCCTCACTATGCCGTTTTTGACCCAGCTGCTCCATGGGTGGTCCGAACTACGATGTACGCTGCCATTTCTATGAGTGATATTTCTGTTGCCAAAGAGGGGTTGCCTCATCACCTTTTCCCATCTGTTTGGCGTGGGTTTTTCTGGTAGCTGTAGCTGGCGCCAGGTCTTCAGTACCCGGGGCCAGGAATCATCTCTGGCCAGGTGACTCCTCGTCGCTCCCCTGGTGGAGCCTCTGTCAACCCGAGGGTGCCGTGGTATGGGCCAGTATCAGTCCTCTAGCCGGGTCAAGGGGCCCACTCCTCGTGGCGCTTGTGGTGCCAGTTTGGCAATCTGTTCTAGTGCGAGGGTGTGCCAGGGAAGGTCTGGCGTAAACACCAGTTTTCTGATCCATTGCACCATTAGCGCGGCCACGTGGGTGTCTGGGTCGAGGATGCCCAAACCCCCTTTGCCCTTGGGTTGAATAACCGATGACCATGCCACCCGACTTATGGCATTTGGAAGCTCACTGTTGCCTCTCCATAGCAGAGCAGTGGTTTGTCTCTTGAGAGTTCTAACCGGTTCTTTATCGAGGGCCCAAAGCGCAAATCTATACCAGAGGGCTGCTAGGACCGCGTTGTTGATTGCCAGTGCTCTACCGATCAAAGATGTGTGCTTGTCATTCCAGCGTGTCAATTTTTCCAGTGCTGGTTTGATGATTCATTCGACATTCGATGTCGGCTTCCCCAATGTCGTCAGCATTATGCCCAATACTCTGACCGGGGCGTTTTCCGGTAGTCATTTGACCCACGACTGTTCCGGCGGACGCACTCCTTGGTGGTGGATCCACCATCCAAGTGTTTTATTCCCCCAGTTGACATTCATATCCAAGACTGTCGTGAATCGATCCAGCAATTGCTTAATCTCTTCCATGTTCTCGAGGGTGGCGTCCACCATAACCGTCAGATCATCCGCGAACATCGAACATACGGGGATCACCTCCTCGGGGATGGCGGGGATGTGTAATTTTCTAAGGTCTTTGTAAGTACGAAGGTTTTACTATATCTGGGTAAAAAGTACAGATAATACTCAAAACTGTTAATGTATCAAAAGAATCAATAGGAAATGGAAATTCATAGCCGTCTCCAACAACTCGAACAACAGCAACATCCTGAAAACCCCCAGAGTCAAGCATCTCCAAACGAGTTGTCCGAACTACAATCCCTACGACAACAACTCCAGACTTTCGCAACACAATGCTGGGAGGGAACACGTATCAGAGGGCGAATGACACGCTATGAAACAGAAGATCAATGGACAAAAAATTCTT
Organism: Chara braunii; assembly: GCA_003427395.1. Lineage (NCBI taxonomy): Eukaryota > Viridiplantae > Streptophyta > Charophyceae > Charales > Characeae > Chara > Chara braunii. Next base: position 2,219,246 of record BFEA01000116.1, read on the forward strand.
CAGCCTGGCCCGTGCACGTGCACGTGCATGCAGAACTACGATACCCGGTGGTACTGGGAACAGTTATCGTGGGCTCGTTTAGGGACCTAAAGACAAATAGGACTGACATGGACCCGGTCAAAGCAGTGTATGGGAAGGGTCGAATCTGGCATCAATGCCAGCGGGCAGCAGACTTGGATTTGCGGTCCCTAAACGTCAATGGTCTGACCTCCTGCAAAATGGACAAACAAAATGCAATGGGATCTGATGAGGGGAGTATGGGGCAGAAATTGGCCAGATGTTGTATGTAGTCAAGAAACACACTTAATGAACACCCCGGAACACAACCGCATCCATAAAAGGATATGGCCATACCAGGCAATCAGGGCATACACCCCAAGACCAGGGAGCGTCGGGGTGGCCATCTGGATCCCCCCAGAATCTCGGGCGGACCTGGTACATTGGGTGGTTGATCAGGAAGGGGGCACCAATTTGGTGTCCACTCTATGGACTGGTGACAAGTCTGGCATAAAAGGTATGGGACGTTTGTTATAATGACCCTGAAAAAATCCTGAAAATTTAGGGCTCTGTTAACCTCTTCTTGAAGGGGGCTGATGGGTGTCAATTTTGGTCACCTTGGAATTGGAGATTGTTTGTATATTGTGCATCTACGCCCCGAATACTGCGGGGGAGAGAAGGATATTTTTCGAGAGCCTGCAAGCACAAATACCGGCCGGGGCCCCGATAATTATAGCAGGTGATTGTCACGCGGCCCCGGACCACTGGATGGACAGGTGGAAGACACCCTTCCCGGCCCTGTCGTATATAGAGGAGGACGAACGAATGATAGAGGATCTATGCCTCTCGCTAAAAGTTTTCGATTCCTTCTAGAGACTCAACCTAGACGCCCGATTCTATTCGTGCTTACGTAAAACTGGGACTGATGCCCAATCAAGGTCTATAATAGATCTAATCCTAATTTCAGAGGATATGGGGGGATCGCTGCTATTGGCAGCAATCCTACCCGCTAGCCCACATCCGGGCTTGGACCATAAAATGTGCACCGTCATTTTGTCGTTCCGCAAGAAACCTGATCATGGGCCTGACTTTTATAAACTTAACGTATCCACCTTGCAACAAAAGGCCTTTCAAAATTACATCAAGGGCTGTTGGGTGTTTTGGCACACACAAAAACAACACATACCGCACGAAACAGACTGGTTCAACAATAGATCACTGTATTTGGGTACAAAGTGCAGAGAATACTCAAGACTGTTAATGTCTCGAAAGAATCAACAGGAAATGGAAATTCATAGCCGTCTCCAACAACTCGAACAACAACAACATCTTGAACCCCCCCAGAGTCAAGCATCTCCAAACGAGTTGTCCGAACTACAATCCCTACGACAACGCCTCCAGACTTTCGCAACACAACGTTGGGAGGGAACACGTATCAGGGGGCGACTGGCACGCTATGAAACGGAAGGATCAATGGACAAAAAATTCTTCAGCCTGGCGCGTGCACTTGCACGCAGAACTACGATAGAGGCACTATATGTTCCACAGTCAGAACATCAAGAAGTAGCGACCTCCACGCTGCAGTGCATGCAGATAGCAAGATCCTTTTTTAAAGATCTGTTCACTTCAAGATGTGTTGGACGGGAGGGGGCCGCTAGGGAAAAGGAAACAGTTGACTTTCTAGAGCCAATGATGAAGGCCCTTTCGGGCCAGCAAAGAGAACAATTAGACAGCCCCCTATCCAAGGAGGAAATCTGGACAGCCCTGATGCAGATGGAGCAGGAAAAAACCCCGGGCGTGGATAAGTTTCCAAAAGAGTTTTGGGAAACGTTTTGGACACTAATGGCCCCAGACCTCATGGGGTTTTACCACCACGTGTGGGAAACAGGGCACATGGGGGAGCTGGTAGGGCAGGGAGTCCTTACCTTACTACACAAAAAAGGCGACCTGATGGACATTAAAAACTACCGTCCAATAACTTTGCTCACAGTTGTCTACAAAATGCTAGCAAAGGCCTTGACAAACCGCTTGATTCGGTTCTGGAGGACATTATTCACCCGACACAGGGCGGGTTCGTCAAGGGACATAGAATCCACGATAATATTTTGCTGGTCAATGAGATCCTCAAGATAACAAGGCAGGACAAACAAAATGCCTCCGTGGTCTTCATCGATTTCAAGAAAGCATATGACCACGTGGACTGGACTTTTTTAGATAGGTGTATGCAGAAAATGAACATCGGGCCAACCTTCCAACGATGGACTGAGATTCTCCACCGCAATGCTACGACGAGCGTCCAGGTCAAAGGACCGATGGCACCAGTGATCTCGCTACAGCGGTCGGTCCGCCAAGGAGACCCCTTGGCTCCCTTTCTGTTCATCAGTATGATTATCTGATTTTGCCCTCCGTGGGACAGTGCTTTCTGTTTGTGTCCTTCAGACTTCTTCTACTTGTTGTTGTTGTTGTTCTTCTTCTTCCTCCTCTTCTTCTTTTTTCTTATTCTTCTTATTCTTCTTATTCTTATTCATCTTATTCTTATTACTATTAATAATTTATTATTATTATTTCCGCACCATATAGATGTAGATGTTTTGAATTAAAGGCAACCAACCGTCAGGTCAGGCGGCCAATAAGACACTAACCCCACCCCCGCGTCCGGGAGGACGCGTGGATGAGCGCATAGTAGCCGCATACATAAATAAAATAAGCTGCTTGTTTTGTTGTGGCGGCTGCATTGACTCTTTTGGGTGAGTTGCATTCTTAACTCAGCTGGATAGAGCAACAACCTTCTCACGGCTTGTCACGGTGTGACATGGTGCGAAAAATCACTGTCGGACAGCTCCCAAAAGACCTAGCTTTTGCCCAGCACCAGACGCAGCCACAAGTCTTAAACCACCCCTACCTAGGAGCCTCCTTTTTCTCGAAGCAGAGAGTGCAATAGGCCCCAGGTTTTCTCCTCTGCCTCATGGAGGCACTGACAGAAACTGGTACCTTGCCTCTAACTTGCCTGGCCCATTAAGGCTTGGCAGGCCATGTCCGGAGGTAGTGGTGTTGCAAGATTAAACCACCAGTACTTCCGAAAGTCGTGCCCGTTAACATGCCACGATTTTAGGAAACGTATGGGCCACTACAGGAGGGCCCAAATTCATCTGACTAGAAATGTTTCTACTCTATTTTTTTCCCCGGCCGATAGCTGGGCCAAGTACTGGTGGTTTAAGACCGTAAGTGTGACTCACGCTCTTGATGGTGCTACAGTCATATGTTGGGACTCAGTGTTGACGGAACCAAGGCAAGCTGGTGTAGTCATTGAAGCGCGTAGGAAGACATATTTGGTGTCACTCTTGCAGAGCATAGATAAACCACGTTCAGCCCGATCATTGGCCGTATAATTGGCCGCATCACCCTTCTGCAATCACTACCGTCTTCCCCCGAATACAACGTACGGTCATTATAGTTGAATTAGGGGTATCTTTCAGTCTAAATACAGCTATAATGACCGTATGTTGTATTCGGGGGAATCACTATCCGATTTTGAAACATTGGTCCTCATGCTCGTATTGTTTGGAGATTTGGAGTGTTCTGGAACCAAGTCATGGTGTCTTGACTCTAGAAGTAAAGAAAGGGGAAAACAACAAAAAGGAGGAGGAGGAGGAGGAGGAGCGGAAAGATGCTTTCCCCATGCTTCCCCTATGCTTCCCTGGAAATTCTAAAGACGTTTGCAGTGTGGCTTGGGCTGTTGGGTGCGATACGAAAAATAAGGTCACGTCTTTAGGGGAACGAGAGAACAAAAAGATAAAAAATCCAAGAGGTGTACCGTGTAGGAGTCCCGACCCCGGTATACAGAATTGCCAATCACATGACTAACCATGCACTTCATGAGCCCGAGGGAAGCAATTTCCTGCGAATGAATTTGAGTAACTTTGAGTTACCTTACACATGGCGAGTAGCAGGGAGGGAAAGAGGGAGCACATGTCTACGTGCAACTACCAAATAAGGCTCGGTCAATGGTACGCACCTGGCATGGACAGACAAAGACAGGCTTGAAGCAGCAGTACAAGCCAGTTATTCGCCGCGGGGCCCCCTTTTGGAGGCCGCCCGCCGCCGATTCATTTTATCTACGGCGCTCGGCCTCCTAAATTCTACGAGAGGCTCAAAACACAGGTTCTCCAGTTGCCTGGGGCCATGTACTGGTGGTTTAAACCACGAGTCCATCCGAAGCTAAGTTGACGAACCAAAAGTTGCATTTTTCCGAGCCTAGAATCCACAGTGCCACACAACTCAGAAGCAGGGTGGCTAAGGCAGAGATCCCAGCCAGCAGAAGGACAACATCCATCACAGGTCACATAATATTGGAGGGCGAATCCCCAGACTGCAACTTCCGTAGCTTCTCTTACCTTTCTTGCTCTTCATTATTTATCTGGCAGGTTCATGTAGTGGACCTGAGAGGAAACTGAGGAAAGGTGTAAGTAAGGCAAGCTGACAGTCAATCCTCCACGATGCGGGAGTAATCAATGCTGGTCAGGGTTCCTTCGGCCGGACGGAAGGAA
>BFEA01000116.1:2234381-2249985 GCA_003427395.1 Chara braunii
CTCTCTCTCTCTCTCTCTCTCTCTCTCTCTCTCTCTCTCTCTCTCTCTCTCTCTCTCTCTCTCTCTCTCTCTCTCTCTCTCTCTCTCTCATACTTCGGACCCCTTAACCTTCTTCCCTTCCACCACTTGGCATATAACTAACACTTCCCACTCACTTGTTACATTGCCAGGGGACGAACGGTGAAAAGAATTTGTCCTCACTTGGTGGAGAAAGTGGGCAATGGAAGGGTTGTCGGTCCCTTGTTCCACCGAGAAGGAAAAGGAAGAGACACGTGAGCAATTTAGGGGAGTCAAGTCTGGGAAAAAGGGCTAGACCAAGTTGGTACTTGAAGCAAGGTCAGTTTGACTCAACCATTTCCCCGACTGCATGACTATGAGAAGAGGATGGACTGATTGAGCAAACGAAGGAGAATGAAGAGAAGTCAAAGGAAAACAAAACTTAGGCATGCGGGAAGGGTTATGTGTTGACCCCAATGGGGGATTGTATCGGTCTTTGCTTTTGTGTGGGATTGTGCAGGTGAGTACACCTTTGGATGCCTTGAGCGGGACCGGGCCGGGAGAAACCGGGTGGCAAAGGAAAAGGGAAAAGGGGGCAAAGGGACTAAGGGGCCCTTAGTGTAAAACCGACCCATGAGAGAGACCTTCGTCCCCATGAGACTTGAAGGGTGAATGAAAGAAAGGAGTGAGACTTTTGCTGATCGGAATGTGAAGTGGTTTGTGCATGCGTGTGAAGGCCCCGAAAGGACTAAGGGGCCTGGTCCAATAACGATGGATGGAATGTATGAGACACGAGGAGTGTGTAGAGGCGAGGGGAAAGACGGCGTCGCAGCACCCCGATGACGCCATAGGATTGCTATGCTTAGGGAAATGGTGCGTGGCCTAAGGATGACGCTTAGCCTGCGCACAAAAAGAAGAACTCTCAAAGAACCCCTGGACTGCTTGCGTATTGGAAGGTGCATTTGCTTGAGAACACAACTAAGAAAAAAAAAAAATTCAGCGTTTGCGGAATGACCAGCGAGACTGCCACCTGGCGCGAGGGCTAAGCTACATCCCCAATGTCAAAGCTCTCTTGCTCGATGGCCCACCGCCATCCATCTCAAAGCACAAGGTGGGGGTGACCCTGGGACGAACGGCCCGCGCCCTGAGCATGAGCATGGGCGGGCCGAGCCAACTGGGACCCGCAGTGGGGTCGACCAAGGCTCGAAAGTCTACCGTGGTTTGGCCCTACAAAAATGATGGAGGTGACGGGCACGGGGTTAAACTGACCCTTGCGATTCCGAAAGGGGCGCCTTACGCATGGCCGTGTACACAACCAAAGCGAAAGAAATTGGACTTGAGCTTGCTCTTCCCTTTGAGAGAATCAGATTTGAGATTGGCTGGGCTGCATGGCATGGCCAGGCCTGGAGGTATAACATGCATGCGAGAGGAGGACATTTCGCCCAAGCTGTTGCCGCGTTATATGGGTTCATGGCAGGTTTTGGATACAATGGGAGCTGACCCTTTTGGGCCATCTTATCACGTGGATGTCCCACTGCATCTACAAACCTACCCTGTCTTTCATGCATCCAAGTTGTTGCCGTTTACCCCAGCTGATGCATTTCAAGACAGGCCTCCTTAGTTTGGTCCCCCTATCCCTGGGAAGGGGTACGAGGTGGAATCAATTGAGGATGAGTATGGTACAGGCCCAGATAAGGAGTACCTTGTGAAGTTTTTTTACCAGTCCCATAACGAGGATCGCTGGTTCACTCGCAAGGAACTTCTGAAAACAGCAAAGTTTGCTATCCTCAAATATGAGGCGGCGCAGAAAGGGATTATCCCTCGGCGCTCTGCACGCCTACGCCCCTAGCTCGGAGGTCCTCGCTCCGGGGGAGGGTAAGTCTGCAATGACTTGCTGGCTCCAGGTTGCCTGTAGCCTCTCTCTGACAAGGTTGTACCATAGGTAGGGACAAATCCGTAATTTTGTTTGGCTGAGGGCTAACCGAGAGACCTACCTATAAGGAAAATTTGTGAGGGACGTATTTGTAAATATAGGAAATATGGGCCGAGTACCAACTCGAACTTCCTATAGCTGCCCTAACTGCGAATAGCAGACTCGGGCTACCCCTAGGACAGACAGGCCCAATGAGCCTACGCTGATAGACGGTCCTATAGCCTATAGTCGAGTAGGGAGCAGCCCTAAGGGCCGAAACAAAAACAGTACCGGTCGGTTAGTCAGTCCGGTCTAGGTCGAGTCTAGGCTAGGGTAGATTATAGATATGTTGAGAGAATCGCTCCAGGGCTTTGGCAGTTGACACTTCGTGGTGGAAGTTGCCGCACACGCGGCATCAGGTTGTGGTGACTTATACATGCGTGGGAGACGACGGACATAGCCAGACCTGCCGAGCGCTGACGAGACTGGGGTCAACGTTGTCCGCTCTGACTCTCTGGGAGTCAAAGCGGTCTGGGCTATCAGGGGTCTGATGCGTTGGAGCACGTGGTGCACTGCTGACCCTCCTCAAGAGTAGGGTTTCAGTGGCGATGCAGCCATAGCTGCATCTTCTTAGAGAATATCATCATCTGGACTTCATCTTCATCAGGCACTGTTGGCGCTGAGCTTCCTCTGCATCATCTGGGTGGCGATTGGCTCTGGGAGCCTGTTTCATCTTGGCGCAGGCCACTAAGTTGGATGTCAGGGTGGCGCTGGGTGTTACCTGGGGTTCAGGTGCTATTTTTAGTTGTCCAGAGTGTGTGGGGTTGAGGTGCTACCCCTTTGAGGGTAGCGCAACAGGGTTATGAGGTTATTCAGTGAAAACGATGCTCTGAGTTTTATAAACAGTTGTAATACTGTGTTCGAGTTGTCCTCTCTTCATTGATTTTTGGTTGTGATCTCTCGGTTATCTCTATGAATGATTGTTGGGACCTATGTGGAAAGAATTCATGGTGTTGTGTGTTCTGTCACTTCGCTCCTCTGAGTCTTCCGCTGCGTTCTTTCTGTTGGGCGGTGTGACACTCCACTACCTCTCCCCTTCCTTCTGTGCATGTATGGGCGTGTACGGGAGTTCCCGTGAGTGAGCGTTGACAAAACTTCATCAGCAATCATGCTCATAACAAAAGCATTTGTCTATAACATTCCTTATTCTGTTAGCTAGGGCTTTGGCTAGGATTTTGTACACTGTTGGCAGTAAGGTTATGGGTCTGTAATTCCTTATGTTTTCTCGTTCCCCTTTCTTATACAGCAAAGTAACTACTCCTGTGCCGAACTCTTCACGTATAGATCCTTTTGCGAAAGCTTCCTTGAAAAAATCAGTGACTGTATCCCCTAGTAAGTGTCAGTTGTCTTGCCAGAATTCTTTCGGGAGGCCATCCTTCCCTGGAGTTTTGTTGGGTTGCATGCTCTTGAGGGCTCCCAAGAGCTCATCCTTGGTGATTTCCTTTTCCAGATAGTCCATTGCTTCCTGCTTGAGGCTTTTGTTTGGATGTTTTAAAATTTTCTCTCTTGCTTTCTGTACATTGCCTGGGTTTTCCAGAAAGGTTTTGGAGGTGTAGAGATTCTGATAGAAGACTAAAGCGACTTTTAATATTCCTTCTTGTGTGGTCTGTAGGTTGCCCAATGAGTCTCTCAAGGCAAGTATTCTGTTGTTCCTGTGATTTGCTTTAATCCTTTGAAAAAAAAATTTCGTCATGGCTTCGTTGCTTTCCCAGTTCCTTACTCTGGCCCTTATGGCTAGTCCTTGCCTCCTCCACTCCGCCCATTGTCGCAACTCTGCCCTAGCCTCCTCTAGGAGTTGTTCATGCAGAGTTGCTCTCGGGTTGGCAATTCCGTTAAATTTTGCAATCTCCACCATGGCTTCCAGACTTTCCTGCCTTGCTTTCCTTTTTTTGGCCTCCCTTCTTGAGAATAGGCTCACCCAATCGCTTACCTTTCGAACAACTGGAGGAAGGTCCTTTGAAGTGGCCCCCTCCGCGAAGCTCTCTTTTAGCTCCTCCCACTTGGCTTTGAATTCTTGCTTAAAAGAGTCTAGTTTGAGGAGTGAGGTGTTTAACTTAAAGAAGCTCTTCCCTGGCGAGTTGTCTATTGAAATAGTCAGGTTCAAAGCAATTGGATTGTGGTCGAAGCCATCATAATGTGGAAGCCTTCCTATTGTGCTATCTAAGACTGCCCCCTTCTAAAGACTCTGAAATTAAAAAGAAGTCTATTCTGGAGAAGGAGGTTCTACCCTGAATTGTTTTCCTGATGCAAGTGTAATCTTTTTTTTCCGGATTAAGGGTCCTATGTGGGTCTTTGAGATTGTTCTCCGCTGCTACTTGAGCTAGTGTCGCCACGGCCGGATCTTGGGAGACTTCTTTCGCCCATGAGATTCTATCCAAATGAGTGTTTTGTGTTGTGTTTCAGTCCCCCGCCAATATTGTATGCCTATGAGGTTGAATGAGGTTCCCAATTTCCTCAAAGAATGCTGCTCTCTCTGCGGATGAGTTAGGGGCATATAAGTTAATTATTGTGACGTCCTCTCCTCTAAGTGTCATCTCTAACTTGTTCCATCTCCCTCTTATAGTATCCGTTGTTATCGAGTTAATTTGTATTAGTTGAGCTGCTTCCACATTATTGTGTACTATCGTGTTGACGCCTGTTGAGGATGGTGAAGGACTATATGCTGGTACTGTTGTTGCACAACTTTTTAGTCTCCTTATGATTTCCATCTCTATTATTCTGTGTGAGGGTGAGTTGGTTAGGTGGGTTTCTTGGAGGAGCAACATGTCTGGGGGGTTGAGACCATTCCATCCTGTCGTGTTTATTAGACTATGTCACTTTGCTGGGTTTGATAAAATTGTTGCTAGTTCCCTTACGTTCCAGGATTGAATTACCAGATCCCCCCTTGATACTTTCATTGTTTACTGGAATTGCTCTCTTGTTGGTCTTGGAGTTTTTTGTTTAGGTGAGAGAGTTGCACTCTGCTTCCTCCTCCTGGGAATAAGGAGAGAGGGTAATTCATTCTCTTCCCGCAAGAGGACCCCTGACTTCACCAATGTAGCAAGCACCGCTGCATTGTGAGTCATAGAATTTTCGTTGCCCAGTGTTGTGATCGGTTAGGCTGCCACCCACCACCAAGGTCTCCATTCCATATCCTCAGGCAGTTATGTTTCCTTATCGAAACAGACTAGCAACGACCTTGCGTCATAAGGCGCCTGGTCTTTTCTGCCTGATTCCCCTGTGACTTCCATTTGACTTTGCTCAACGTCACCCGTAACTTCACCTGCCAGCCCAAAGAATTTTGGTTCTTTTCCCTTACCGATCCTCTTCAGTACATCTTCCCTTTCTTGCCCCAATTGCCATCTGGCGGTTGAAAGATCCTTGTGTACTGCCACGTTCCATTTTTCTGTCAGCGGATCCACCTGAATGGGAATTACCGCCTTTGTCGGTAAGAGCATACTTGCTTCCTTTTTCGCTCTTTCCCAAAACTTTTCGTGTGACTTGTACTGTAGATCCTGTACCGCTACTGTGCGTAGCTCTATTTCTCTGTTCAGCTCCGCAAGTCTGTCACATTGTGCGTACAATGCTTGTGCCTAGATGCCCGATTGCATTAATGTTGCAGACTTTTTGCCCTGAGTTTCCTGATCCTTTTGTTTCTCCTGGTCGTTTAGGGGGTAGGCCGGCTTGTAGCCTGGCATTTTTTTCCCCTTAACGTGTGATTTCTCTTTCGCCTCGACTTCGTTGCCCCCATCTATTTCCATGCTCTGATCCTCCTTGGTTGCGCAATACTTCTCCGCATAGAGGGCTGCAAGTTCCTCTTCTCTCTCCAGAGGTGCAAAGGGATTTTCTGAGAGAGGAATGAGTTGGGATGGGTTTGTGACGTCCGTTTTCTGTTTGTTTTTCTGCTCCTCTTTGTGCAGAATCAGTTGCAACTCGAATTCGTCTTGTCTTAGTTTTTCGTAGACCTGAATGAGCTTGAGGAGCTCGCTCTCCTCTTGTTCAGACCACGGGTAGCTGTTTTCCATCCATTCCTGTTCCTCTTCGGTTTCCTCCCCGTCATCCAAACTTTCGATGTGCTTCCTCTTTTCGCCCCCTGTCGGTTTTTGGGTTCCTTCCCCCTCTTCGTGCCCTGTGTCCCCTGCTCTCCCTTCCATGTTTTCATTCGGCCTTTCTACGTCCGTGCTCTGTCCCCGATTGGATTTGCCCTGCCCCCTCTGCGTTCTTCTGGAGTATGTTTTTTGTTTGGGTTGTTCCTCCTTTTTCCTTTCTTCCTCCTGTCTCTGTTTTACCACTTCCACCCCTTTCCGTTGTTTCCTGCACCGCCTGCAGGTCCGCACATAAATCCTTTTCCCAAATTTCTTGGTTCAGAGACTCAATGTCTATTACCGGGTCTCTGGTGAACCATTTGGGTGATTTATTTTCCATTTTCAGTTTTTGCCGCCTGCTGTCAAACGGTGGGTAGACCTCCGATTTGGGGGTTGGCTCTCCCTTGATCATCCATACCCAGTCAGGTGTGTCCAAGTTGTCATTGAACACCCAGCCTGCGTACTGGGCACCGGGGACATACCAGTATCCTCTTTTGTTTGCTACTTCTTGAAGGTTTGCTATCTTGAGCGGTTTCGGTTTTGCGTTTTTTTTTGTCTTCGGACAGTTGACATCCGTTTCTCGGTGTCCCCTTTGTCTGCACTTGAAGCACAGGGGATTGTGTTTGATGGACACCATTATCCTTATGACTTTGTTCTCTTGAGAGAAAAACCATTAATTCGGAATGAATGATAGCGGGCTGTCTCCCGTATCCAATACCACTGTCATATGATTGTGTTGTGGAGTGAGGAAGTCTGGGGTCGAGATGATCCAGTGTGCTTCCTTGAAGTGACCATATTTCATCCTCACTCTCTCTTTTACACTGCCGCGCATTCCTTCTGGTACGTTATCAAATTGAATCCAAAAATGCTTTTTGATCAATTCTTGCCTGTATCTGAAAGGTGTTTGTTGATAGTTCGCTGCTTGTTTCCATGGGTGCACCGTGACCACTGACGAGTTGCAGGTGAAACATTTATTCTTCAGAAACGTGGCAAGTGATTCTTCCATACACAAAACCATGATGACATTTCTTGATCTTGGGTGGAAGGATACTTTGGGTTCCTGTCCCTGTACTAGCTCCAGACTCTTCAGCTTTTCCCAAATCCATTTTAATTTGGCTTGCCTATCCAACTCCTGACTCTTTTTGGAAAAGGTGAATAGGACAACGTGTTTTTTGTGAAGCTCTTCTTGTTTAGTCGTCAGTTCTTTGGGACATTCGTAAATCACCACCTCTTCTTTGTTGTTACCTCCGTGATCAATGAGTTTGGTGGTTTTGATGAGTGATGTTCTGGTCTGTTCCGCGAGCCAATGTTGTGTTTCGATTCTGATTCCTTACGTCGTTGCGACTGTCGGTGATGCAATCGTTCAGGTGAAGTGAATACTACTAATTATTGCCCCAGTGTTTGCTTGGTCTGTGAGGGGAAAGGTGAGCGGATGGAGGGGGGGGATCGAAGACGGGCCGGGCCCAGGGTGGATTCAGTGGGGGGACGAATTATAGACCAATAGAGCTCAGGACTCAGCTGGGGGCGGCGCCGAATGGGGCAGACAGTGGGGACGGGGCTAGGCCCGGAACAGGATGAGGAAAGGAAGAGAACAGGATGGGGAAGGGGAAGGGAAGTGGATAAGGGTCGGGATCAGGATGAAGATGGAACTTGGGAATGACTAGGTCAAGGATGAGCAGGGGCGTTGCTGGGGGGCGAATCGGATTGAAAACTGCTCAGGGTTGGGGAGGATTCAGCGCGGGAATATGGAAGGGACAGGAGCAATGATGGACCAGGCTCAAGAAGGGATCAGCACGTGAACGGATTGGGTGCGGACGCAGATCAAGGTGGGAGTGAACCGAGGACGAATCGGGCTTGAGATGGGGACGGGGTCCGACTCAGAATGACAATGCGATGAGATCGGGATTAAATCGGGGTGGAAATCCTGGCCTGGATAAAGATCTGGAACAACTCTGGTTGGGGACCGCTATCAACTTGGGATGGAAACCAAGATCAAGTCGGGATGGAGATCGGGATGGAGATCGGGATCGAAATGGGACGGGAATTGGGGTCGGATCGGGATGGATGTAGGATCAAGATGGAGATCAGGCCCTAGTCGAGATGGAGATCGAAACTAATCGGGATGCAAATCGAGATTACGTCGGGATGGGATTGGGACCGGAGTCGGGATGGTGTCAGGGCGTGATCGAGATCAAGTCTGGATGAAGAGTTAGGATAGAAAAGGTTGGCTCGGGATCAGGATACAGTCGTGGCTGGAAAGAAATCGGGTCAGATTAGCGAGGTAGGTTAGAAAAGTTGGGATGGGCTCCTATAGCGGTCGGCTAGGGTCAGGGTGGAATCGCAACGGGGAGGCGGTGGGAACGAATCCGGATCAGGAATATTTCGACTATCTAATCTGTTGATTGTCCTTCTATGTCGACTTGAACCAGTCGTTACTCAGGAACTTTGTATCCCACGTTACAGCGGATCGTTGTGTAGTACCGTTCTTGTTTACTTCCGAAATAAGTCGTTTCTCGGATCAATAACGAGTACGCTGCTGCTCCCCCTTCTCGCTGTCCGGTTGTCCTCCGCTCTTGATACAAGCCCCGTGTCTTCTTCCGTCTGCGCGCTGCCCTTGTGCTGTCTCCTACGCACCGTGGAGGAAGTAGGATGATGTTCCAGTTTTACTTCGAAGATGAACGCAATCGCTCGAACCTTACGACCGCGTGGTGATGATTGGCCGCAGCTGAGGCGCTCCCTTCTTCCGCTTGCAATGCTTCTTTGCACGACCTGCTTCCGCGAATTGCTCTCCTGCACTTGGTAAGATTCTTCTCGCCTCTCTTGATCTCTCTTTCTTTTCCTGTTCTTCGATTGTCCGCATATTCCTTCCTTCCTTAGTGATCCCGTCCTTTTCCCTCACCTTTTCTCCCTTTTTCCCTTCTCTCCGTTATTCCTGACTGTTCGCAGTCTAGCTTGGGGTAGCCATGCCCGAAGGCATGGCTTAGCTTGGCGTCCGGTACTCGCACCTCACTTCCGATTTCCCCCACGTAGGATTCAAAATTGAAACAGGAGGAAAGCGCACGAACTGATCGTGCTGTGGTTTCCCGCTGTGAACAGAAAGTCGTGGCGACGCGGGGTTGCGAGTTAGCGCATCGCAATAGCGCTCACCCGAACGGCGCTACCGCTCTCGGCTTGCAATGCCCTTCTTCTTCCGGCCACCAGCCTGTTGACTTTAATGATTGCTTCTGAGTCATTTTCCTCTTTCAGATGCAGTCATCTGGAAATAAATTGAATTACGACGTAGCAGTTTTCTATTCTATCTATCTACTAATACCTAAAGGAAAAAGCAGTCCTCGTAAGACGCTCCCTCCGGGCCCAGCAAAAATGAGGCCCGCACGAGGTGTCCCGCGAAATTCATTTCATTGGCCACAGGAAGTTTTTTTGCCCAGTGGCCGCGAGGTCGAGGCTGTCTCCCGTTGCGTTTCGTGGGGAAACGCTGCCAAAAAATGTAGTGAAAGGCGCGGGTTTGAGTCAGGGAGGGGCCAGACCGCTTTTATGGTACTTTGTCTGGCGGGCGGTTTTTCACATTTTGCCATCGATTGCAGAAAGTGTTAAACGGCAGGTGTCGGGCAGATTCAACCAGGCAGTGTATACTTCCATGTTCTAGTGGAAGATCTGTGACTTGTTTCTCTCAATGGCACAAGTGAACTGCAATTTGTGCAAGGGATGGTAGTCATAGGTTTCACGGCTTTGTGTAAAATGCTGCTCAGGTCAGGGCATTTCATGCCAGTAGATAATGGGAGTCATGTCACCTCTGATTTAGAAGGTGGACAGAGAGCAGTTATGAGGTCGAGCAGACCATTGATCAAGAGATGAGTGTATGCGCTCAGTGGGGGAAGAGGACGCATGAAAAAGGAGAGAACCACTGAATCCTTGTGCTTCTCTCTCTCTCTCTCTCTCTCTCTCTCTCTCTCTCTCTCTCTCTCTCTCTCTCTCTCTCTTGCGCCCTTTTTCCTTTTTTTCCTTTAAAAAAAGGGCGGCCTTGAGATATCATCATTGAGCTGACCGGTCCTAGAATTCAGAACTATTTTATTCAGCTCATCTGATGACAACTGGGTTTGAACTTGGGTATGTATTTCAACAGTGCATTGGGTGTACCAACTCAGCTAGGCTCCATCGGACTTGTCATCGACAGCCAGCCACATTCCACTGGCTGTCTCCCCATCTCTCTCTCACCCGCGTATCCACTCCCTTGCTCGCCGGAAACTCCACCTTTCTTCCACCAATGCTCCATCACCGTGTTCTTGCATTAGATTGAAATGGACAGAGAGAAGTAGAGGGCTCTGTCGTTGGCAGCACGTCTCGTCTTGGCCCTCCCCCTCTTCCGCATCAGGTGCCATGGCATGATGCTGCACTGCTTCTGCCATCTCTTTTGCTCATTCATTATCCCGCTGATTGAGTGGCTAGTCAATTGATCTATCCATTAGGTCCATGGCTGGTGTATCGTCATCCACCCTCTGAATGGGTTGCTTGCGAATTGCTCCTCTAAGGGCGTGAGTCCAGCTATCAGAGTAAATTTTGTGGTGAATTGATTCGAAGAGTCTGATTTAGAAGTAAACTGCTCCCCCAGCATTTCAAGGCACTTAAAAGCTTGCTGATTAGTGCAGTCCTTGCATTTTTCTGCCCATCAAGAGCCTTTTTCCTTTAGGGGACCATAGATGTTGTTGCTGTGCTGAACATTGGGGAGGAAAATGACGTAGGGGAAAAAAAAAGAAATTCCAAAACTTGAGTTTCAAAAGCCACAACTCCGATCTTACACCTATTCAGAGCTCGCCGCACTTCTTGTTGTGGTCAAAATGAGTTTGATCCGAAGGCTGAATCAACAACGATTACAAAAAAGAAACCTAACCTACAACGACCAAACGACAACGCTGACAAAAGACATTCACCCGACAAAGATCCCGTCGAAAGCCAGGGCGATCATTAGTAGATGCTCAATCTCCGCTTCTCGCTTCTACGGGCCGACTTAGAAACAAACCGGACCACCACATTGCCCATCCTGTGATGAGAGAAAATAAAGCACCTGACATCAGCGAGGGGTCTCCAGGAAACGCCCTAGCAGCAACTTAAAGCACGTGACCTCGGTGAGAGGTCTCCAAGATAACCCCGAGCAGCGGCTTTTCTCACTTCCCTAGGAGCCCACACATCACAAAGAGAGAACCACCACCTTTTCCCCTTTTCCCCTCCAACTTCGCCACGGTGAACCCAATGGACCCATTTCGCCATGGACCCATATCGCTGACATCGATGTCCGGAGGTGTTACTCCCATGTCGTAGTAGAGCACCATAATGGGTCCGTCACGGACCCCTAGCTGTGGCTGTGTGGGTGACATCGATTGGAAGGAGCATGTTCGTGCATCCCAAATGTGGTCGGCGAACCCCACGGACCCATTTCACCATGGATCCATTTCGCCACGGACCCATTTCGCCACCGAACGCGAACATGATGCTATGTAGGGTAGAAGGTCGCATTGCGCCGCTTGCAGCCCTCCGCCCTCATTTCCCCGACATCGGTGTCTGGAGACATTGTTCCCATGTCGTAGCAGAACTCCATCATGTGATGGATCTGCGGCTCCTCTGCTGAGTAGTCTGTGAAGGCCGGTGGGGGTTGGCATCCTCTCCACCAGCTGTCCCAACGCCTGCTTCGGCAGCATCCTCCATGGGTCTGACGTTTTGCAGATTCGTGGGATTCCCTCCTTCTGGCATTGAACCTTCTTCCGTCTGATGCTCCACCTCGATTGGTGCGCTTCTCTTACGAGCGCCTTGGCGCGTGGTCTGGTATGGTGACACATGTGTAGTCCCGTGTGTAAGGTCTCGTGCTCTTGCAGTTGACAATGCTACGGCGAGTCCAAGTTGAATTGACTGTAGGGCTGTTCCAACCTTCTTCTCCCCGCGACCATAGCCACATTCCTCCTCAATGGAGGCGCAGGAGATTAGGTCAAACGTTGTCGTCACTGCGATAGCGGGGCAATGTGGAACAGGCCAGCCGAACAAGCGCACTGGCAGCAGCGGGACCGAGTGCTAACATTAGCACCGTGAACCAGTGGCCCCTTTCGGGATCTCCTTGGTACTTTTTGTTTTCATTTCCGAAAGGCTGTGTGGCGAAAATTGCATTTTCGACAGTGGTGTGGTGAGCCCCCCAGACTCTACGAATCTAAAAGACAAACGAATCCAACAAAAACACAAAACACGCGGCCCACTTTCGCAAATATTCAGTCCGACCTATGGCCACTGGCAAACGCTCACGGGAAGGGAGATCCCACTTTTGCTGGCGCTCAGTGAACTCCCACATTTGCCGGTGTGAACATTCAGTTGTCGTATGTCCTCTGTGCCCATCTCCACCACCCACACTCTCCATCCCAAGGTCTCCACGTGAATTTGCGCCCGATTTCAGCACGGAGTGGGCCATCCATCCCTGCCCCGCAGCCAATGCCGCTGAAGGGTTAGGATGATACTCTACCCTATAATACTCTACCCTATGATAGTCTACTCTACACTACTCTACTGTACTCATCGCTACTCTACTCGGTACTCTACTCTACTCGGTACTCTATGATACTCTATGATACTCTACGGATTCCCTAGAGGCCGCGGTGCGGTATTTGTGTGTGGTGAACCAAAATATGGATCACAGTCCGACGTGGGCGAGGGTGTTGGGGGGGGGGGCGCTCCCCGCCCCTCAACTTGGAAAAAAAACGGGTTTATGTGTGGTGAAGTAAGATATGGATCCAAGTCCGCAACTTGCACAAAAAAAAGAAAGTGTATTCTTAACTATGTATTAGGCAAAAAAAAAAATAATGAACACTTCTTATCGGCCGCCGTGTGGGTTTTGTGTGTGGTGAAGCGAGATATGGATCCAAGTCAAACATGGAGAGGGGGGGACCCAACAACTTGAATTAAAAAAAGAAGAATGAATATTCTTAACTTTTTATTAGAATATGTTGTTTAAGTTAAAAAAATGCACATGAACGTAGAGTTTTGCAGTCCGTAAACATACATGAATATTTTTAAATATTTTTTATGAATGTGAAAGTATGTTTAGGTTGGGGTTTGTGTGTGGTGAAGCAAGATATGGATCCAAGTCCAACAGCCAACCCCCCGGGAACTTGAAAACGAAAAGTCCATTTAAGTCTGTGTGAGTACTTTCTTTACCGTTTCGGTAGTTTTTCATGTGGGCGTAACCCGCACCGCCCACACCGCAGGTGCTAATCTAGTCACCATAAAAGGCCAGGCATAGGTACAAAGGTATCTTGTGTTTGTTTCTGACGAAGAAAGTTACTCAGCAAACGACAACAATTACAATGGAGAAGAAGTCTAAATCATTGAAGTGCAAGAATGAACTGAACCATTCAGGGAGTCACAAAAGACGACAGCAAAACTTAAGCAGGAAGAGATTTAAGGGATAAAAAAAGTGTGCACGAGAAAGGAAACAAGCAAACCAAACTGATCTTTTTTTTTTTTTTATACCATTTCTCGATTTATGAGTGTCATCCTTGTGCAGGGACCATGCTAATCTTCTCTGTGTCGTTCCAATTTTAACGGATGTCCTGAAGGACAACGTTACTTCAAACTTGACATGCTGATGGATACAATTACGGCGACGGCCTTGATATATCATCATCGAACCAACCGACCCTAGGTAAATGCAAATTGTCGTATCGTACTCACCTGCTTCCCAGTGGAGCTTGAACGCAGGTCTGTATTTCAACAATTCAGGGGTGTACCAATTGAGCTAGGACAGCTGGTAATTGGTGGATACAATTACTACTGGGGCCTAGCCCCTTTTTTTCTCTTCTTTCTTCTTTCTTTTCTCTTTCTCTTGGAAAAAGGGAAACCTAGACCATACCATTTGCAGAATACTTCCGCCAGAGGACCTTGCGTGCAATCAACACAAGCACGTGCACTTTCTCTTGCAGAATGTCACCTCCTTGAACATCGAATTTCTCTCCAGCTGCTGCAGCGGTCCCTTCGTCTGCAGCTTTTCCGGATGCTTGTTCCATCTGCCGACCATCGCTGCTCTTCTCGGGTTGAGATCTTAAGGGTTTGCTTGTGTGGCCATTCTCACTTGGTTGTGAAATGCTAATTGCTCCCACCTTTGTTTCCTCACTATCGAGGGCCAGGCTGTAGGCACTTAGTAGACCCTGGCCTAAAACAAACTGCTGCTGCTCGTGCTGCTGGAACGCGTGACCGATATAGGTTGCCGAAGAGGTTTTGATGAGTGCTTGTGCCCCTCTGGCAGCAGCCTTAACACCGTCTGTAGAAGGCGGCCCACCGCTCCGCCCAGCAATCGCTCTTGTTTCTGGTAATGAATGTTTCAACTCTTTCGATACTCCAGAGTCAGAGACTGCAGGCGTGAGGTCTGCAAAATCAACCCCTGGCTGGGAAGTCTGCTTGTTATGTATTTCATTAGGTGCTTCGATCACGCGGAGTGGAGACTGATGATGATGTTTACCCGGCATGCGAGCCCCTCCAGCAGGTGACGGATCAGGATGTCGACGAAAGCCGCGAAGCGCTCGCTCTAAAGACAGGTGTACTTCAGCTGCAGTTGTAGCGGCACTTGCGCCAGATGCTGCTGCCGCGTTCGAGACAGACAAATCGGTAGACTTAGGCCCTCTGGGACTTGGAACTGGTTCCAATAATTTGTTGTTTGATGCTGGTGGCTGTTGCTTTGTAGAAAGACTTGCAGCTGCAACTGGTTTGCTCTCATGGCCTATCTGTAGCTGTAAGCTTGATTGCAACCTTGCGGGTGATGGATCCGTCTTCATCCCTGGTGGGGCTGGTTGTACTGGATGGCACTTGGCATCAACAGTCTTTATCCCTACGCTGTGTTGTGAACTCGCTCCTCCTCCTCCTCTCCGACAGTCCATCATTATCAAGGTGCATGCATAGAGTGCAGCTGCAACTGAGTTGAGGTGGACGGAAAAGCCGAAAAAATCCCCTGTGGATTATTGACACCAAAATGACCAAACAAGACAAATATCACTCAAGTAAGAGTTTTGAATCTGTCTGGCATTGAGGTTGAGCTTCCGTTTTTCAAGTCTTTTTTCTTTGAAGGGAAAAAAAGAGCAGAATTCTGGTGTTGCTTCCTGACCTGTCCAAACGCGGACCAGTGACGGGAGATGGTGAGAGATATCTGGAATGCGGTCACGGAAGTAGCATTTGAAAGCAGTCCAAAGTGCAGGCCAATGAGCTACACTCAACAGGAATCGTACACAACCTCCCAGAATTGGCTCTTTTTCCTGATGCGTAAATCAACAATATGCTGAGTATTGGCAATATGGAAGGGAAGGTGTCCGATTACCCTAGGAGGGTCCAGAGCTGCTATCGGAGAACAACTTCAAGAGATCAATGGTCCGGTAGATACGGAGATATTGGTCGTCTACGATGTGTGGACTCTCTTAAGAAGGAACCCGGACAAGAGAAGGAGATAGTAAAGAGTACCAAAGACTTTTGACAAGCAAGACTCTCTCTCTCTCTCTCTCTCTCTCTCTCTCTCTCTCTCTCTCTCTCTCTCTCTCTCTCTCTCTCTCTC
>BFEA01000116.1:2250005-2262298 GCA_003427395.1 Chara braunii
CTCTCTCTCTCTCTCTCTCTCTGTATCTATCTATCTATCTATCTATCTATCTATCTATCTATCTATCTATCTATCTCTGGGCTTTGTTAGACAGTCCTCAGGGCGTCCTCGGGCTCCGAGGATGAATCCTCGGTGAAATTTTGGAATTTTGGTGGTGGCGTTCCACCTATCCTCGACGAATGGCTCCAAGGGCGAATCCTCGGGGGCTTCCCGTGACCAATTTTATACGATTATACGCGGCCGCGGGAGGTGTGTCCGTGGTGCGGTTCGGGATGTCCGCTCAAGAGGCGTGTTGGTACCCAGGCGACGGGTGTGAATACGTGGGGGGCCGCAAAAAAAAAAAAAAAGGTGGGAATGTCCCCGTCCAAAATTTGAAATTCGAGTTCCGGCGAGGGACAACGGCTAGGCAGCACAGGCATTCACAGTGCGGCGGCTAGGCAGTGGATATGTTGTTTTCCTCGCAATCCCTTTCGCACTCTCCTTCTCGACTCGCTGAGTGATGACGACGACGCGCAGTGTGTGGTGGAAGGTGCGTTCGGCGAAGAGGTATGTCGCCAGGTCGGCTCCTTGAGTGACAGTGCGTGGCACCTTGGAGCGCGAGCTTTGGTGGTCGAATCCTCTGTTGTGCCATCATCCGTTCCGATCGCCCTGAGGACGCGTACACAAGGAAGGAGGCAGGCTTGTGGGTGACCACGTCTTTTCGTAGTTCATGGGCAATGGAGGGTGGGGGGGGAGATGGGCGTGCAGTGTTGATGTCCATTGAGAAGATGGCGGTGGTGGGGGCGGCGCTGGCCGTCATTGGCCGTTGTCAGGTAGACAGAGTGTCCAGCCGCATGTAGGCAAAGCAATTGAGGCACAGGAAAAGGATGTTGATACAAAGAGTGACAACTCGACGCCCCAGACTGTGTGGCAACTTCGGAGGCTGTAGTTCAATCGCAACACTGGGCTTGATACAAAGAGTGACAACTCGACGCCCCAGACTGTGTGGCAACTTCGGAGGCTGTAGTTCAATCGCAACACTGGGCTCCGGTGTGCCCCCTCGAGCGACGCCAAGATGGTGGATGAAACGAAGAACGGACGGGATTTTAATTTTGCGAAGATCTGCGGGTGTGTGATGAGGAGACGACTGCCTGCGTGCTTCCATGGGAACACTTCGGTGACGTGATGACCCCTCCCCCCTTGCAGGCGTTGTACTGTTCGTCAATTGTTTGTCCATCCTGCTCCCCTTCTTCGTCGACTGCCTCGTCTGATTCCTCTCAAGAAGCCGCCCAGGAAACACAAGTGGAACACGAAAACCACAAGATAAGCAGCCTGACGATGAGCAGCAGTAGCGGCATCCTGCGGTGCAGGTCAGCCATGAACAACACAAGAGAGAGGATAGTGTTATGAACATGATAGTCTGTTGAAATTTTATCAACACTCACTCACAGGAACTCCCGTACACACCCATACATGCACAAAAGGAAGGGGAGAGGTAGCGGAGGGTCACATCGCCCAGGAAAGAAAACGCAGCGGAAGACTCAGAGGAGCGAAGTGACAGAATACACAATTCAGTGAATTCTCTCCACAGAAATCCCAACAATCATTCATAGAACACAACCGAGTGATCACAGCCAGAAATCAATGAAGAGATGACAACTCAAACACAGTATTACCACTGTTTATTAAACTCAGAGCATCGTTCAACTGAAATGACCTCAGAACCCTGCTGCGCTACCCTCAGAGGGGTAGCGCCTCAACCCCACCACCCGGAACAACTAAAAATAGCACCGAAACCCCAGGTAACACCCAGCGCCACCCTGACATCCAACTCAGTGGCCTGCGCCAAAGTGAAACAGACTCCCAGAGCCAATCGCCACCCAGACGATGAAGAAGAAGCTCAGCGCCAACAGTCCTTGATGAAGATGAAGTCCAGACGATGATATCTCTGAGAAGATGCAGCTATGGCTGCATCGCCACTGGGACCCTACTTCTGAGGAGGGTCAGCAATGCACCACGTGCTCCAACGCATCAGACCTCTGATAGCCTAGACCGCTTTGACTCCCAAAGAGTCAGAGCGGACAGCGTTGACCCCAGTCTTGTCAGCGCTCCGAAGGTCCGCCTATGTCCGCCGTCTCCCACACTAGAATCAACAACCACGAACTGATACTGTGTGCGCAGCGACTCCCACCACGAAGTGTCAAGTGCCAAAAAGCCCAGGACCGATGTCCCCATCCTATCTATACTCTACTACTAGCCTAGACCGACCTAGACCGGACTAACTGACCGACCGGTACCGTTTCTGTTTCGACCTCTAGGGCCTCTCCCTACCCGGCTATAGGCTATAGGACCGTCTATCAGCGTAGGCCCATAGGGCCTGTCTGTCCTAGGGGTAGCCCGGGTCTGCTATTCGCAGTTAGGGTAGCTGTAGGAAATTCGAGTTAGTACTGGGCCCATATTTCCTATATTTACAAATATGTCCCTCATGAATTTTCCTTACAGGTAGGTCTCTCGGTTAGCCCTCAGCCAAACAAAATGACGAATATGTCCCTACCTATGGTACAGCCTCGTCTGAGAGAGGCTACATGCAACCTGGAACCAGCAAGTCATTGCAGACCTACCCTCCCCTGGGGCGAGGACCTCCGAGCTAGGGGCATAGGCGTGCAGAGCGTCGAAGGGGTTCTCCCCTCTGCGCAGCCTCATATTTGAGGATAACAGACTTTGCTGTTTTCAGAAGCTCCTTGCGAGTAAACCAGCGATCCTCAGTATGGGGCTGGTAGAGAAACTTCACAAGGTATTCCTTATCCGGGCCTATACCATACTCATCCTCAACTTTTTCCACCTCATATCCCTTCCCAGGGATCGGGGGACCAAATTGAGGAGGCCTGTTTGGAAATGCATCAGCTGGGACAAACGGCAACAACTTGGATGTGAAAGACAGGTTAGGTTTGTAGATGCAGTGGGACATCTACATGATAAGATGGCCCGAAAGGGTCAGCTCCCACTGTGTCTAAAACCTGCCATGGACCCATATAATGTGGCAACAGCTTGGGTGAAATGTCCTCCTCCCGTGATAGCTCAGAACTGAGTACCCAGATCCAGTCACCAGCGCGAATGGGGGATGGTCGACGATGCTTGTTAGCCTGCTGGATCATACCCTTTTGGGCTTTGAGCAGGTACGTTCTGATCCTACCTCCTCCTAGCACACCTGGCTGATACCTTGGTTAGATCCACACACTCGTCTCAAACCCCGTGTGAGGAAAACAACCCTGGCTCATTCGATATCCCTCTCGTACTGTCTGGTGAACGCTGCAGTCCCAGGAGTCAGTCTGGGGGAAGCCTTATCGATGATGTCATCGAGAGGCTGTCGTGGCTCATGTCCCCAGTGCAATCGATAAGGGGTGAACCCTGTGGAGGAGTGTACAGACGTATTGTACACTAGCTGTGCCCGTCCTAGATGGAGATCCCAATTCTGCTGATCAGGGCTGATCACAGGACGCAGCAACTGGAAAAGGATCTGGTTCATTACTTCAGTCTGCCCATTGGCTTCAGGATGACGACCAGATGTCATATCCAGTCTAGAATGAAGGTAGTCCTGACAATAGGACTGTCATTCATTGTTGCAGAACCGCGGATCTTTGTCACTGACAACAGAGGTGGGTGGTCCATGGTGAGTAACCCAGTTGTCAGCAAAGGCCGCCCGCACGGCTGGGACTCTGGCTTCCTCTGGCAAAGGAATAAACTCCGCGTACTTGGAGAACCTGTCTACACACACCATGACCTAACACATACCGCGAGGAGTAGTCCTCCCCAGGTCAGTGAAATCAATAGCCACTGACTGTGCTGGTGCATTAGGGATGGGAAGTGGCTGCAACAGGCCAAGGGGAGGTCGACGAACGACCTTGTTCCTTTGGCACAACTCAC
Organism: Chara braunii; assembly: GCA_003427395.1. Lineage (NCBI taxonomy): Eukaryota > Viridiplantae > Streptophyta > Charophyceae > Charales > Characeae > Chara > Chara braunii. The sequence continues at coordinate 2,253,909 of BFEA01000116.1, forward strand.
AGGTCTCAACATAGTGCAACATGTCTTTCCTCATCTCTGGCCAGAAGAACTGCTGCGACAGGGCTGCCAACGATTTTAAGGCCCCAAAGTGGCCGCGAGCATCATGACACTCAGACATAATGAGCGTTCTCAGTTGGCGGTCCTGAGGGATGCACAGACGTTCCTCTCCTCTGCTGCAAGTGTACAGCAGAGCTGAAACCAGAATGTATCCTGGTTCAGAGGCAGGATCAGTCTGCAGATTCCTGACAATCGGACAAAAAATTGGGTCCTTTGGCAATAACTGGGCAATGGTCTGACGGGTGCTCTCTCCAAAAGTATGAGTAGAGGAGATCAGGCAGAGAGCGTCAGGCCTACGAGAAAGGGCGGCTGCTGCACAATTGTAGCAACCCTTCTTGTGTTTCAGTTCAAAGTCAAGCAGATCAGTGAACTGAATATAGTGCGCAAGCTTGTCATTCAGTTCCCCCTGGGTCTTCATCCACTGTAAGGTGGAGTGATCTGAATAGATCTGGAAGTGCCTGCCCATGAGGAAATGCTTCCAATGCTTTAGCGCTGACACTAGAGCATATAGCTCTTTCTCGTACGTGGAATCCTGCAACTTCTTTACCTTGATTTTCTTACTCATATAGTCTACCGGTTGCAGACGATGCCCACCATCCTGCTGAAGTACTGCCCCAACCCCATACTGGCTAGCATCAGTAGTTAGTACGAAGGGCAGGGTAGGGTCAGGTAACTTCAAAACAGGTGCACACGTCAAGGCCTCCTTGAGGCGTGTGAAAGCCTGCTGACAGTCTGATGTCCAAAGAAAGTGGGTGTCTTTCTTTGTAAGGTCAGTCAAGGGTGCATCAATATCAGAAAAGTTCTTGACGAACTTTCTGTAGTATGAAGCAAGACCCAAGAATGACCGTACATGACGTATTGTGGTAGGCTGTGGCCAATCCTGAATCGCAGCAACCTTTGTTGCTTCAGGAGCCAGCCCTTCCCCAGAGATTACATATCCCAAATAAGTCACAGAAGTCACTCCAAAGGAGGACTTTTCCCTGTTGATCTTATACTGGGCCTCATGTAGTGCCTGGAGAACCAGAGTCAGATGATGTGCATGCTCCTCGACAGATCGACCGAATACCAGGATATCATCCAGGTACACAACTACAAACCTATCCAGGTGAGGCACGAGTATGCGGTGCATCTCTGTCTGGAATGTGCCAGGGGCATTGCAAAGACCGAAAGGCATGACTAGGTACTCATAGGTGCCATATCTGGTCTTGAAGGCAGTCTTGTGGACATCGCCTTCAACCATCTCAATCTAGTGGTAGCCAGATTTGAGATCGATCTTGCTGAAAATTGTGCAGCCTTGCACCATGTCCAACAGATCATCAATCCTAGGAAGGAGCTCAGTAGACTTCCTAGTGATTTTGTTGAGACCCCTGTAGTCGACGCACATCCTGAATTCTCCATTTCCCTTTGGGACAAAGAGAACTGGAGCCCCAAATTCAGACGTGCTGGGTCTGATCCAGCCCTTGCTGGTCAGGGTCTCAAGTTGTCTCCTGAGCTCATCGAGTTCAACAGGTGACATCCTGTAGATACGGCCCTTGGGAGGGACCGCACCTGGCAGGAGCTCAATCCTGTGTTGGGTTTGCCTATGGACAAGTCCAGTAGGCTCCTGCATCAGGTCTGGATACTGGTCCAAAACCTGCTGAATCGGTGAGGGACAAGGAGCAACATCCACACCAGTCTGTTTCACATATGCAACAAACAGACGTGTGTGGGCAGTCTGGCGAGATAGCTGGAAAAACTCATGTGCTCTCATACAATAGCAACTGCTGACTGGATGGTACTCATCAGCCAGCACACGAGGCTGATAGTCCCCTCTACAGTCAGGGAGCTCTACCCTGGGGATCTGCCAGTCGATCCTAGGGTTAGTGGCCTCTAGCCACTGCATGGAGAACACAAGATCAAAAGGCACGCTAGGGAAAACATAGAAGTTCAAGCGCTGCCTGACCTTCTCCTGCTTGTTAAAGATAACCGGTAGGTTCTTGACAGCAGTAGTAATCCGAACTGTGGAAGAGTCCCCTATACGGTCTTCCAGCGGCTGCTGCAACTTCACTAATCTTTCATCCAGATGCAGCTTGCTGACAGCCTTGGGAGAGATGAAGTTCCTCATAGCCCCACAGTCCAATAGGCCTTTGATCCTGGCTCCCAGGATAGAGGGTCGCAGCAAGATGAGGTCTGATTTATGCTTCTTCTTTTCCTGTAAAGACAGGACAGCAAAAGTCTGACAATCATCTTCTTGCCACGTCTCATCCAGGTCAGGGTCCATGTAAGTAAAGGAACCTGACGCAGCAACTCCAACAGAGTCAGTGAGGGTAGATGCAGATTCAGACTCGTCAGAATCTGAATCAGCACAATTGGAGGGAGTTGCTAACTCCACTTCCCTCTACTGGTCTAGTTTTTTGGACTAGCACCAGGTTTGCGAGGCATGTGGGGACAATCCTTCAGGAAATGGTTCCCCTCGCAGCGAAAACAAACCTCTCGCTCCTTCCTTTTTTGCCATTGCCCTTCCTGGATCCTGAGCGATCTTCAGGGAAGGGTGGAAGGATCCATGACGTTAACTGGCTAATGGACGTCTCGTGGTAGGTTAGCTCTCTGGACCTGAGGAGAAGTGGCACGTCCCTTCCCTTTCCCCTTCTGGCTGGCTGAGCCCTTGCTGCTGCTGTTGCCACTCTTTCCCTTAAAGATGGCAGCAAGGTTCTCAGCCAGGGCAAGAACGGCTGGTTCAACATTTGATACTGATGCAGTCTCAGATGGAGGACTGCCATGCTGAGATGCATCAGAATCAGAACCTGCATCAACAGCCAATAGAGCACCCTTCTTCCTGCGTTGTCCCCTGGAAGAGGGTCTCCTCCTTCCTTTAGAAGGTTCCTGAACCTTGAGTCGAGACTCCAGGTCCAGGGCCGCTTTGCCAAAGGACCTCCAGTCCTTGTGGCCCTGAGAGTACAAAGCAATGGAGTAGTCTGGAGGCGCTGCGCGCAGGAAGTGAGTGAGCTGGTCAGACTCACTCATCTCCAGACTGGGTGTAACAGTCAAGCTCTCAAACAAACTGTAGAGCTTGGACAGGGAACCCTCAAACCTGCTTGAGCCCTGCAGCAGTATCTTATCTGCTGCTTTTCGGACCTGCTCCCTGTCTGCAAACCGTCCCGCAGAGCTTGCAGCAACCCCTCCACCTTCAGCTGCTGTGCCCATTTGTCCATGGGCAGATTCTGTTTCACTGCAGAGGAGGTGCACCACTTTAGTGCAGTCCTCTCCAGGCGACCCAAAATCATTCCTACCTTTGTCACCTCTGGACAAACGAAGCTGCCCAGGTACGCCTGCATAGCGGTAACCCAATTTGAAACGTCCACCTTGGGGTCTTCCCCGGAATACATAGGAGGTGGCGACAGCTTGGGCTGCCGCTGATCAAATGTGCCAGAGGGAACAGAGGTAGTGGACACATGGGAACCACCAGGGTGAAGTTGGATGATTGTGGGATGGTGAAACCGATGTTGGGACAGGTTGGAGAGGTTGGGGAGAAGGCACAGGAAGTTGCAAATGTTGCAGAATCTTGTTGACACTCGTTGTTAGGGAATCAAGGCTTGCTGTCAGCTTATCGGCCTTGCGGTCGATGGCAGAACATTGATTCTCTACAACGAGAATCCGCTGATCCCAGTTAGAAAAGTAAGACCTATTGAGGGTGTTTGTTAACCGCACCAACTCAGCAATATCCTTACTATATTGACTGGAGGTACCACTGGCAACAACTTTCTCAACCTCTTTACGTAACTGTCTCCTCCTCTCCTCCTTTCTGCTGGCCTCCTCAGCTTCCTTCATCTCCTTCTTCAACCGCTGGACATGGGCCTCTGCTTTCTTGCGGTTTGCCTCCGCTTCAAGGAGGGCCTGCTCCAGGGGGGAGAGAGGAAGTGGAGGGTGGTGAGCAGAAGGTTCTCCTTCCTCAACCTTTGCCTCAACATCAGCCATAATGAACCACACCCACATTCAAATAAATAAAGACACACAGATACAAGGTTAGCAGAGATCAAGATTACACACACAACCACTGATGTAATCACTGCCACCTAATGAGAAGAGACGTGGTGAATTAGGCAGAAGAGCGCTCAGCCTCTGTAGGCCGCTGAGGGCTGTTCTGGATCAGTTTAGGGAAAGTCCATATAAAATCAGCTTGCGATTTTTCATTCACAGACAGAACCCTCATCTGAGTACTATAACTCCAAAATCGTTGTCAGATAGTTAGACAGGATGCAACCTTGGACTGTAAGTAGAAAGGACAGAATAGCGCAGAGAGTTAGTAGCAATTAATAGAACCTAGTAGTCAACCAAGATGTAGCGAATGACTGATCAAGCTATTTTTAGACTCCTACTACTGACACTGACACTGTTGGACCTTGTATGCCCCACTATAGGTGAGGCGAAGTACAGAGATCACTGTACCTGACTCAAAACATCAATTCCAGTATAGCGCTTTCAGACACTGACTCAATACTGAATTGCGATTTCAAGATGACTGACAAACTGAAATTCTGACGAACAGAACTTAAGATATGTCAAACCCTAGCTTCCCCAAGCACTGGCTATGGCAGCACAACTTTCAGAATTTCATTATCATTGACATACAGACCATGAACTACTAAATTCACTGGGTGTACTGAACCGCAATACTGTAATACAGTCAAGGATGCAATTTGAGACAGAGAGGAGGTCAAACAGAGTCAGTAGAAGTCAAAGTAGATAGGTAGGGGAAATAGCTAAGTTTCACTGTCTACAGACATACAATTTCGATTTCCCAGTTTAATCACAACTATTAGACTCGCTACAAGGACTTGAGTAAGGAACACACTTACTTCAGGGCAAAACTGGAAGAAGAAGCTAAACTGGCTATGGCTGCCATCTCGCCAGTTTCTTCAGTTCACTGTTCCTTTTTTTTTTGTTTTTTAGAAAAAAGCTCCATCTATTGGTGGGGAGCTGCACCTGCTGGAAACCGGGTCCAACGTCCCTCACATTATGAAAGTAAACAGAGGATAGAAGAGCAAATCTCAGTGAATCCTATGCTGGAAACCGGGTCCAGTGTCCCACTCTTACTGACTTGACAATCCAATAACATGGACCTAAACCATTCTACAAATATTGAATGAAGAGTACTACTAGCCATGGGGAAGCCTCTTCAGTCAGAATTCTGACTGCCTGATGGAAAAATTAAACCTAGCGTCCTCCAATTACAACCCTGTTTAGTCGTAATCCTATGTCATGTCCTCCCCTCCTCCAAACCACTCAAGATCCACCATTGCTAACGGAGCGGGAGGGAAGGGATCAGCAAACAGTTCAGGCGCTCTAAAAAAAGCCCCTAGTTGAAAGTCAAACCAATTCTGAAAGTTAATCTGGTAATCTCGTTTGATCCTCCCCTGTTCCTCTTTCTCCCCTGACCATATTATTTCTCCCAATTTCTCCCCTGCTGCTTCCCCAAGCCATTCCAATTGACACTTCCGTATTCCTTGTTTTATTTCTGTTTGCTTGAATTCCTTAAGCTTTGTTTTCTTTTTCTCCCACTGGCCTCTTAGTTCCGTTTGTACAAAGCTTCTTATTATTTCTGTAACCTCTTCACTTTCTTTTTCTCCCACTGGCCTCTTAGTTCCGTACAACACATAGTAGCGACCGAAACAAAATCATCACTTTGCACTAGACGACAACCATACCAGCAGAGTGATTACGACAGTCGGCCACGCGACGCTCACTCGCAAAGGGTGCAGGAGATGTAAAGGAGGGGCGGGGGTGGGGGCGAGAAGATCACCTAATTAGTTGGGCCTAAGGGGTGTCAGCACACTCATACATCCCCGTAGACGGCTGAGACCAATCCAATTAACGAGGGTGAAAACATTCCATCAATAACCAGACAATTGCGCATTCACACCACGCACCGAAAGATTTTCGGACAATGAAGCATCATGCAACCATTCGACACTTGCAACCAAGGGCATGCATAGGACTTAGTCACACACTTAGTCTTGAGCACACATGAACACTCAGACAAAAAAGCGATGGAGAGGAAGCAGAATTCCCTTGCAAATTCAGATTAGAACTCAATAAAGCTGGCAACCCACGTGTGCAGCAACCAAGTCCAACCAAAGGAGCGCCAGCATAGCCACAAGACCCTGCCACTGGCCACACATTCGTCTCCACCACCGCTCCGTCCCTTCGACTACCATCCACCTAAACTACTGTTGAGCTTACCCCACGCCGTCACCCCGCCCATCCTTGGCACGTCAAGCATGTTTGGCGCCGCAGCCTTCGTGCATAGCTCATGCAACATTGCAGCCGAGATCAAACAGGAGGAAAGGAGAGGGCCGTGCAAATTTATAGCATGGAAAGCGGTAGGGCACCAACGTTTAATGTGGGGAAGCAAGAGGTGGTAGGTGAGGAGGACGGAAGGAAGGACATTCCAGAATGTCGAAAGAGGTGGGAGGATCAGATTTTCGAATAATTGGGATGGTAATTCAAGCCGCGCACGCAGATTCGGCCAGCCCAACTAACGTCCAATCATCTGTTCTGCAAGGCGAAGGGGTAGAGAAGAGGGGACAGGAGGATTGAGACATTTGCGGAGATTGGATTGGCCGCGTGAGCCACACATGCATTTGTTTTTTCGCATGAGCGGGAAGTGAGCTTGGATGGGCAAGCGGCTATGTGCGCGATTTCAAGATTAAGAAGAAAAAGAAGAAAAAAAGAACTCCCGACTGTTTTTTGTAACCGTTTTTACTCCATACGGCCTCTATTCGGCTGCGGTACTCTAAATTCCCACCTGCTTAAGGACAGACATGCAATTACATGCAATCATACAAAAAAAAAAAAAGTGCAGACCCCCCGCTTAATTGGACAAGGCCGAGTTCCATACTTCGGGTCTTTCCTTCGGGGCCAACCCGAAGGGTATGAAAAGCCACGAGGTAGACTCGACTTATCACACGAGCGCCCAATCAAGAGACAGTAAAAGAGATCAGTCAGGATTTCAAATGAGGGGGGTGCTGATCATCTAGTTTAGACTGCTGGCGAAGAAGAAAGACGGTAGTGGAATAGAGGGCCTTACAGAATTCAGGGAATCAGGGCAAAAGCTGCGAAGGAGGCAGCTCTAGAGTTGCAAAAGGGCATCAGGCGGGCAGTGGAACACAGAGGAGAGGAGCAGCCCAAATACAGGCAAGTTAGGAAAGCCCAAGGATAACAGTCATATAGGAGGAACAGGGGTGGGGCAGTGGTAAGTCCTTCCCAAGAAGCAATCAATGCCAGTGTCTCAGGTTCTCTCGCTCATAATGGAGGGAAGCGTCGTGTGAGCGAAACCCTGTAAGGGACACTGGACCCGGTTTCCAGCCTGAACATACAACGATATTTCAATTAGAAAAAAAGAAACCCTCCAATACCTGAAAATCTGAACTCACCCATCCTTTCAATCACTCTCACTTCCTTCCCTTTTTTTTTCCCTCTCACTCCCTTCCAGAGAAATCCTTCTTGCCAGTCGAGACCCAGTATGCCATATAAGATTTCAGCTCCTGCTGAACCCCTACGTTTTGACCGTCCCCCCCACAACGACTGTTTTTTTTGGCCGTTTGTGTTGTTGATTAGTATCTTGACCTTTTTTTCCCTTTTTTTTTTTACAAAGGGCGGCGTTGAGATATCATCATCAAACTGACCAGCCCTAGGTAATTCGGAATTATTGGAGTACTTCACTCAACTGCTTCCAATAGAGTTCAAACTTGGGTCTGTATTGCCACAATTGAGGGGTGCACCAACTGAGCTAGGCAAGGTGGTGTCTTGGCTTGTGTTTTTTAAACTTTTTTTCCTTTTCCTTTCTTTTCTTTTGGCTTGTATTTCTTTTCGTTCATCAGGTGAAAACAGAAAGAAATACAAGCCAAAATGTGTTTCTTGAACATTCGTTGTGCATGCATACTATGGGACTCCTAGCACCACTCACCGAATGTGCAAGATGAGAAAGAGTCTTCTGGTAGAACATGGAAAGATACATCGATTTCACCAGTGGTTAAAGGGGTAAACTGTTTTCATTGCTGAAATCAGTTTTTTTTGGCCAAATTTTCACTTTTCGGGGTTTTCTTCTTTGACTGTTGGAATTGTGAGCGGTGCAAGGGTGGGCCGAGAACTGGCCGGATCACCTGCCCCGGTCCAACCGGGGCCGGACCGGTCCAGGGGGGGGGGAACTGCCAAAACCGGATGCCCCCCAAAAGTGCCCCAATTTTTTTATTTTTATTTTCCTGATGGCAGCATCTGACTGCGCTCGCGGAGATCTGTCAGGTTCCGCATTAAAACTTGAAAAGCCAGAACTCTTTTGGTGGGGGGAGGGGGGG
>BFEA01000116.1:2271990-2284092 GCA_003427395.1 Chara braunii
TGTTAGGGATGACCAGCAGTGGGACTTACACTTACACCTGTCTCTTATACACATCTAGATGTGTATAAGAGACAGGTCCAGGTCCAGTGATGTCCGGGTGTCCGGATCACTGGACAGTCCATACCGGTCCAGACACTAGTCTGGAAGACAGGCCGGAAGTGTCCGGTGTCCGCGTCCGTGGTTACCATGGTTGTAATGTATTGACAAATCCTGGGAAATAGGCCTCTCAATACCACCGGGGGAAACACACGGGGAAATCGTTGTTAAAGGTCGATCTGCGTTCCTCCTCTCTCTCACGGCATGGGGAGGTGGTCCAACACTTTAAAAGTCGGACATAGTTCAACTGACCCAAGACCATCTGCCGCAGGGTGCCTCCTCCTCCCTGGTGATCTCATATGGCGAGCACAGACTGTAGGCCAAAGATGTATATCTGAGATACGAGCAGGCAAGAGTGGCGGGTCTCCGCTGGTTGAACCAGGAGATGCTAATGGACTTGCAGCTACTTAAGATCAAGGCTTGCGACCCCTGGTCTGAAACAGACATCAGATCCTTCTTAACAAAATTACTGACAAATGGCACCCTGCAGAAGGGCAGCCTACTGGACAAAGAGCCATGGTTGCCACTTGAAAAAGAAAAAAATAACTCTCAGCAAAAGTTACGAAGTGAAATGCAAGAAATGAATGCGATAGACGCGGTATACAACAAAGACAAACAATGGAAGCTCAGCAAGAGGACAACTGACTTAGATCTGCGCTCGCTGAATGTAAACGGACTGGCATATGCGAAACAATCTAAACAGCGGGCGATCATGGAGCTCCTGAGAGGGGTGGAAGGGAGGGACTGGCCTGATGTCATATGCTTATAGGAAACTCACCCGGCAGACAACCCTGAACACAACCATGTGCACAAAGAGATCTGGCCATACCAGGCCTACCGAGCCCACACCCCAAACGCAGTGGCGCAGGTCCTCCGCACCAGCCGATCTTGAGCGTCACATTAGAGTGTTTCAGGATGCCCGCCTCATTTGCGATGAGGCACTCCTACCAGAGGTCCTTTTGACCAACAGGTTCGTAGTCCGTCTTCTGACTGACTACCGCATCGAGATCTGGCAACAGAGCTTCGCCTCCTCCGAGCAGGCCTACGAGGCTGCTCGACAATACCAAAAGATGTGGAGTCGCTTCTCCGACACTTCTTCGCGATCCACCGCCGCCGCCACCCAGTCACACGGCACCACGCGTGGTCGATCCTCCTTCGCCGGCCGCTTTCACCGACCAGCTCGACCTGGAGCGCCATTCTCTCGGCGCTACAGTTCTCTAGAGGACGGCGAGGACGCCTCAGCCGAGCTTGACCCTACCCTTGGGGACGCCCCCGAGGACATCGAGCTCCGAGACGTCATCTAGTATCACTTGGATGACGACACTGTTCCGGTGGCCGAGCGCCTGCAGACGGCCATGTCCGCCATGGGTCGTGCACCCAGTCGGGTTGCATAGGCTAGCGCCTGCACGATCACGGTTCGTCAGATAGACCTCCCGCATGGTTTTGTTCCTCCTCACGGAGCTCTATCTCCTGAGGAGCGCGCCGCCCTCGAGGGTCGTCGCGGCTGCCTTCGTTGCCGCCAGGATGGACACACCTCCTCACGGTGTCCATACCATGCCGCCCTCAATCGGCACTACGCTGATATTTCTCGTCAGCGTCGATCTCAGTCGCCCCTGGCCCCGCCCGGCCAGCCCCACCCAGCTAGCCACGGTGCAGTGTACCGCTGAGGCCTCACACGTAGTCGGCTTCCCGACCACCGAGTCGCGGTTTTCCCCTTTGGCTACCCCACCAGAGGATCCTCAGGACACGAAAGACGCAGTTCCCTCTGCTCCGCCGTCTGTCGAGGTACCGTCTGCCCCACACCAGACCGCCGCATCTAGCCCTTCCCCTCTAAGACTTCCAAAGCGTCGTGCCATTCGCACAACTCGTTGTAGTGCCCAGTTGGCGGCTCGCGATGACGTTGTGTCATCTCTCCTGGACTTTAGCATCCTTCGGGCTCGCCAGGAGCGACTCACGAGACACGTAAACGTCCTGCGTCGTCTTCTCGCTCTGCTCTCTGACCCTGATCGCACCCTCCCCATTATCCCTATTCGTCAGGGGACATCTACGAGGGTGTACCGCGCTTTATGGGACTCTGGCTCGCAGGGAGACTTCGTTCACCCTCGCGTGGTGGAGGAAGCTCGCCTAGCTACCTCCGGGTCTCGCTCTCCTATCTCCGTTACCCTCGGAGATAACAAGACGCAGCGCTTCTTCGATCAGACGGTCCCTGATCTCCACTTCTCCCTCACCCTCCAGCCATCGGATAGTACCCAGGCGCCTTGGTGCTACCATTCCTCTGCATACTTCGACGTGCTGGAAACTGGGTACGACTTTATCCTTGCCACTCCCTGGTCTCGCCGGTTCCGTGGCACAGAGGCCGAATGGGCGACTGAGACACTCATTCTCAAAACGAAGTGTGGTCAAACTTATCGAGTCCCCTTCATTGGAACCACGGGCGACACCCCTCGAGACCTACCTCCCCAGGACCCTCGTCCCTCTGGGTCCCACCCAAACATCGCCTTCACTTCTCCTCGTCAGTTTGCTCACTTCATACGATAGGAGGACGTCACGTTCTACTCAGTGAACGTCATGGATCTTCTTCGCTACGATCCACTCTGTCCCGAGGTTGAGCTCATCTGATTGGAGCCCGATCCCCCTAGCCCTTCCTCCATCTTCACGGCTCCTATCTCCACATCCACCCATCAGCCTGCGGATACCCCCTTGACATCCCAGGTCCCTTCGTCGATCACTGCCGAGTCCACCCATACGTCTCGCGCCAACGCAGACGTTGAGGAACTCATGTGGTTCACGGCCGACTTAGAGCCCGCCGTTCGCGATTTGATTCGAGAGTACCGCGACGTTTTCCCCCCGTATTTCTCATACAGCGGGATCCCTCCCATGCTAGGTGTTGAGCATTCTATCCAGCGCGTGTCTGACTATCGTGTCCACCATCAGGCACCCTACCGACTCTTGATTCCAGAGGCGACGAAACTCAAGCGTCAGCTTGAGGAGCTCCTTCGACTGGGTTTCATTAAACCCAGTAACTCCCCTTGGGGTGCACCCGTCCTCTTTGCTCGCAAAGCGGACGAAACTTTCCGCCTTTGCATTGACTACCGCGGCCTTAACCGTTATACGGTTAAGAACAGTTACCCCATGCCTCGCACGAATGAGCTGTTTGACCGTCTGGCGGGCAACCGCTTCTTCACGAAGATCGATCTTCGTAGCGGTTACCACCAGATCCGCGTAGCCACAGAGGACCAGCCAAAGACCGCCTTTCGGTGGCACTTCTATCAGTACGAGTTCACAGTGATACCATTCGGCCTCACCAAGGCACCCGCCACCTTCCAGACGACGATGAACGACATCTTCAAGGACATCCTCGAAGAATACGTTCTCGTATACCTGGACAACATCCTGGTCTACAGTCGCACCTTAGAAGACCATCTCAGACACCTTCGCGATGTCCTACAGCGCTTACGCAAGCATGGCTTCTATGCCAAGCTTAGTAAGTGCCGCTTTGCCCAGAGCAAAGTGGACTTCCTAGGGCACCATGTGTCTGACCAGGGTCTCCACATGGACGACGCGAAGATCACTGCAATTGCAGAGTGGCTCGTCCCCACATCGACCAGGCAGCTTCGCAGTTTTTTAGGCCTCACTAGTTACTATAGTAATTTCATCCGGGGATACGCTAGGTATTCCTACGTCCTTACCTCCACCCTCCTTCGGAAGAACCCGCTATGGTTTTGGACACCCCTCTGCGAGGATGCTTTTCGCGCCCTCAAGAAGGCGGTGACTTGTGCACCGGTTCTTCGCCTCCCCGATTTTGATCGCCCCTTAATCGTCACCACTGATGCGTCAGATTTTGCAGTAGGAGCAGTATTTTCTCAGGTGTTTCCCTCTCCTCCCGATTCACCTTATCCTCATKTTCCYCCYCCCCCCCCCCCCCYCCTGCTGACGCTGCTTCTCGACTGACGCCTACCCTCCCACCACTTCCTTCCACCGTCAGTCCTCCCGTTACTTACTCCCCGACCATCGCGGAGGATGGGACKGTCGAGGCTCGTGCTGAGGATTGCCCAATCGCCTTCTACTCCCGTCAGCTACTGCCTGCCGAGATAAACTACACTGTCAATGAACGTGAGGTTCTCGCAATAGTTTATGCTACTCGGCATTGGCGTCACTACCTGCACGGGGCGCCCTTCACGGTGCGCACAGACAACTCAGTTGTCCAGGCTTTCCTCATGAAGCCTAAGCTTTCCCCTCGACAGGCACGTTGGTGGCGTGACTTATCCGAGTTCAGTTTCACCACTCAGCCCATCAAGGCTGAAACGAACCGCGTCGCCAACGCCTTGTCCCGCCGTCCTGATCACAATCAGGAACCCATCCATCTTGCTGCCATCTCCATCACCACTGTTGATCAGTCGGTGATCGACGCATATCGCACTCAGTACTGTCATTGCCCGGATTATCGCATCATCCATGCGACACTGCGGAGTGGCAAGAATGTTCCCTCATACTCACTCGGTGAGAACGGTCTCATGTACTGGCATGGCAGATCTGGTCAGCTAGAACCACGTATCTGCGTTCCCTCCACTGGACAGCTCCGCGTCCAGGCTATGGCAGAATTCCATGACCAGGCAGTTGCCGGTCATATGGGCTTCCACAAAACGTTGGCTCGTGTTTGCCGCCTATACGTCTGGCCTAAGTCCAAGGACTTCGTTAAAGCCTATATCCAGGAGTGTCCTACCTCCCAGGAGGTGAACATTGCGAACCACCTTCCGTATGGGTTACTTCATCCCTTACCCATACCCGAGGGTCGTTGGCAATCCATATCGATGGATTTCATTGGTCCCCTCCGCCCACCCACTAAGCGCGGTCATGATGCTATCTTGGTCGTCGTCGATCACTTCACGAAGTGGGCATGTTTTGTCCCGTGCCGCTATCGCATTAGCGCTCGTGAGGTCGCCGACATCGTCTTTGACTGAGTCATGAGAGATCACGACTTACCTCAGAGCACCATCTCCGACCGTGACCCGCGCTTTACCAGCACATTCTGGCGACACCTACACAAGGTGTACAGATCCCAGCTCCGCTTCTCATCGTCTTACCACCCTCAGACGGATGGTCAAACTGAGGTCACCAATAAAACTCTCGGTAATATCCTCCGAAAGTTTGTTAGGGATGACCAGCAGTGGGACTTACACTTAGCCCACGCGGAGATTGCGTACAACCACGCTGTTTCGCCAGCCACGGGGATGTCGCCATTCTATTGCGACCTCGGCTACCACCCTCGCGTACCCGCGGACTTCCTCCGACCATCGCGGTTGCACCCGGACACTCGTTGTCCTGCACTTGACGATTGGATCGGCCACATGGCGGCGATTATGAAGCGCGCACACGAGAGTCTAGCCGACTCCCAGACTCTGCATGGCCGCACGAGCAAACCGATCACGAATGAATCATCCATTCAAAGTCGGTGACAATGTGCTCGTCGACGCACGCCACTTACAGCTCGAAGCGGATACACTTCGGAAGTTTAGGCGTCGATTCTTCGGTCCATGCCGCATCCTTCAGGTTGTCGGTTCTGATACTGCCGCTAGTCCGGTCAGCTTCCGTGTGAAGCTACCTGATTATCTTCGACAGGCTCGCGTACACGATGTTTACCACGTCTCCTTGTTGCGTCCTTATCGCAGACCGTCCGAGCGCTTCGCCAGACGTCCTTATGAGCGCCCTCCACCGATCATGGTGGACGGTCACGAGGAGTTTGTTGTTTCCGATATCGTATCTCGCCGAGTTACCGACAATACCCCTCCACGCATCGAGTACCTTGTGCGTTGGAAGGGCTATCCTGATGAGGAGGCTACTTGGGAACCCCTCGAGCACCTGGACCACGCCCGGATGTTGGTGCGTGCATATGATCGTGCTCTTCGTGCTGAGACATCTGCTCCTACTCAGCCGACTGAACCTCTTCCTCCTCCTCCGGCTGAGGAGATCGCTAAGGACGAGCCCGCTCCCTCTGAGGCCGTTCTTCAGCAGCAGACGTACGCCTCCGCGCATCCACAGCTCGTTGATGCCCTCGGCGTCTCGACGACTGATACTCTGATCACCCACTTCTCCCTACCGACTCACACCTTCAGGTACTCCATCATCAGCTTCTTCAAGATGTCAGTGTTTTGCGGTTCTGCTTCGACATGGACTCGACTCCTACTTCATTGACGTCATCGACCACTTCGACGACTTCAGCCACCTTCTCGACTTCAGCCATCTTATCGGCTTCGGCTACTTTGGATGTGACTACTTCACGCCACCACCCTACCCTGTACATTCCCTTGCATTTGTCGCATGATGGTTCTCACTTAGTTGGGTCTCTTTGAGTTGGGCTCTCCCTTGGTATCGCATAGGCATTGGGACCGTAGCGTTATCTTGGCTTCCCTGCTCCCAGATCTAGCTCCTCCCTCCCCCAGTCGGTGAGTTGTGTGCATGTTTCCCTCACCCACTGCCCTCATCACCCTAGTGTCCCCCTTTTTCATGGTCGACCCTGCATGGTGTCACCTTTTGGTCGAGCATTACCCGCCCTGATGGTCTATCTGTTCGGGTCATTGGTTTTGTTTCGCTACCACTCCCTCACCTTGAGCCTAATGACCTATCCCACCTTCATGTGTGACTGCCCTTAGGAGTTTCGATTCTTAGGCTGCATTCACCCCCTCTGAGACCATCCCACTCTTAGTGGTTCAGCGACATGATATTATCTTGTGACATATTGCTCTTTTAAATCTTTTTCCTTCCAGCACTGAGGCCATTGCCTCCAGGACTTTAGGATTGTATCATGCTACATTTCATTTTCTGTTGTTAGTTAGGCTGTGTATACCAGACATTTGCTTTCCATTCGACATTATGTAGCTTAGGCTGCATCACATGGACTCCGCATGGAGCTTGCTCCGCATCCTAGATTTCTCATCTTTCCTTATTGCAGAGTTCCGCTGCTTTTGCGGATAGCGTGTTTATGGCTCTTGCGATCCATTACGGGTCCGAGGATCGTGCAGCGGGCCTCTATCTGCCCTGACCTACAGCTAGGGCCTTTTCGACCATTTGCCAGTTTGGCCTGTGGGACCAGGTCGTGGCCTGACCCCAGAGGCCGTGTGTTGTTCCAGTCCAGTCCAGTCCTGCCCGGTACCACTGTCGGTACCAGGCCAGTCCAATTCAGTCAGTTAGTCCGTTGGGGGTATACCCCAGTTGTTGTCTGTTTTCCACTTCATTCTTCACTTTTGCACATCTTGGAGTACGTGCGTGTTGAGTCTGCGTCGGAGCTGCGCTGTCCCTTCCAGCTCCATCTCTACCTCCTCCTTCGTCAACCCTTCTTCTCCATCCTAACGGACCAGGCTTTCCTTGCTGGTCCTTAACCCTGGATTGCAGAAGAGGGGTTGCCTCAGGACTTCCTCCCTTGACTTTCGCCGGGAAGATTTCCGCCCAAAGTTTCAGTAGTTGCGCTCAATACGAGCCTTCCCTAGGGCACCCTTCTTCTACTCCTCCCTCGTTCCCACATCTTCCCTTCCTTGCCCAGCTCTTGCTCAGTACCCAGAAGGTCCCTTTCATGTTAGAAGGAGTTTTGTACTTGGTCTGTTTCCTAATATATTCCATAGCGGGCGGTACCCACGGAAGTTGTGGATGCATGATCAACTTCAAGATCCACTTTGTTTGGAGTGCCTTCAGTTGTTGTTCGGGATCTAATATGCCCAGTCCCTCTTGGTCCTTGGATTTGACAACATGTCGCCATGCCACCTTCGAGATGAAATGTTGCTTAGTTGGGTTCGAAGTCCACAGGAAGGTCGCTGACTCCCTCCTTAGTTTCTTCATAGCTTGGGATGGTGGAGTCCATATCGTGCCGGCGTACCATATCATGGAAAATACTGAAGTGTTGAGAATGAGGACTCTCCCAAACACCGAAGTGTAAACTTAAGACCATGCACTCATCTTCGTTAGCATTTTTGCCAAGAGTTTCGGTGCCATCGAGTGGTGAGGCCCTGAGTCCATCATTTTAATTCCTAGATACCTCAAGGGTTCCGCTGCTGACAGCCAACTCATACCGCCGTGGTTCGGTGGGTGGGGTTGTTCCCAGTCCCCCCCTTGTGCCATCCACCACCCCACTGTCTTTGGCCAATCGATTCTCATTTCTGATGCTAGCTAGAAGGCACTCATTACCCGTGTAAGGGCTTCAAAGGAGGAGTCTGAGACCCATATCAACACTGTCAAGTCATCAACAAACAGTTTAGTTGTGGGGAGCTTGATACTTCTGCCTTGCTGGTCTGGCTCTGCTACTAACCGGTCTATTGATGGCAAAAATGATGGGTCCTTCCTTAGAAAGGACGCTATCGCCTCCATAATAAAGAGAAAGATAGGCGCTGCTAGGGGGTCTCCTTGGCGAACGGACCTTGTCATCCTATACCTCTACGACAGATGGCCGTTTACCTGGACTTGACCGAGGGCGTCGTTGTAGAGGATTCTTATCCATTTTTGAAAGTTAGGACCCACGCCCATTTTTTCCATGCATTGCTGGAGGAAGTTCCAATTCACCTGGTCGTAGGCCTTCTCAAAATCAACGAAAAGAATAACCTCGTTAATTTTTTTATCCCTGATGTATCTTACCGACTCCGAGAGTGTCATTACGTTGTCCAGGATAAAACTTCTTGGAATGAAACCAGTCTGGTCTAAGTGGAAACATCGTTTGGTTACACTACTCAATCTGTTGGCAAGGGCCTTTGCTACGATCTTATGTGTTAGTGACAGTAACGTGATGGGTCTGTAGTCTTTTATGTCTTTAGGATCCCCCTTTTTGTAGAGCAAAGTGACAATGCCTGTGGTCGGGTCCACGCCCAAACTCTCCTCTTGCCAGGATTCATTTAAATACTGTTTGTATTCCCCTCCTAGAATTGGCCAAAATTCTAGCCAGAATTCTCTGGTGACTCCGTCCTTTCCTGGTGTTTTGTTAGGGGACATCGACTTGAGTGTTGTCCAGAGTTCTTCCAGTGAGAGGGGGGTGTCTAGCGCCAGTGCTTGTTCACCATCTATCGTACGCTTCAAGTAGGTGAGGAACTTGGTTCTTGCCTCCGCAGTTTGTTGGGTCGGCTGTTCAGTCTCCCTTGACGTGTAGAGTGTACTATAGAAGTTGTGTGCCACCAACACCATATCTTCCGCTTCGGAAACCACTCCCTGAGGGCCTTCGAGCTGTTCAATTGATGTGTTCCTTCCTCGGGTTTTGATCTTTTGAAAGAAATATTTTGTCATCCTCTCTTCCTCCTCCCATTCTCTGACTCTTGCTCGCATTTGCAGTCCTTTTATGAAGCTTTTATTTGGCAAAAAAAAACAAAAAGAGGCAGAGCAAAGTGAGAGGAGAGATGGAAGGAAGACAAAGTACAGAACGACGAAGGGAACGTAAGGAGTGCAAAATAAGGAGGAGCGCGTACGGAAGGATAGGAGAAGACTGAGGAGTATGTCCTCAGCGATAGATAGAACATGAACGGTAAGGACGAGGTGGTTAAATACATGGAAGACCTAGCAGAGCATTCTCAGCACAGCAGTTGCGACAATGGCCGGCATTAAGCATGGCCACCAAACACTCCTGATAAATGGCATGTCAGTTGCGACTAACAGGAAGGAAGATCACAGAAGGCCACACACTCGTTATAATGTCCCTGGACACAAAATATACATACACACACACGCACGCATACACACAGACATGGCAGCTGGCGCTTAACCACAATCAATGTGCCCAGCCTTGTATGTCTGAGGCGCAGTAAAAAGGGAGCTGCAATAACAATCAGAAGGTGTACCATTAAGAAAGCCACAGTAAAGAAAGTCAAGAAAGGGATATAACGGATCTATTCTTCTCCACGTTGCTTGCTATGAGGTGTAAACCGTGTAACTGTTTCATTGTTGGAATGGCTCATCTCCATCGTCTGCAATAGAGTGTGAGGATTGAGCCCTCAAGAAGGGGCCTTGCCATGATGTACATGTTCTGGGCTAAGGCCCCAGCAAGCCTCGTGCCCGCCCTAAGTGAAGGCGGGCCAGCAAATCAACAAGAGCCCTCTGTGCGAACATTTCACGAAGTGCGGTCCATACAGTTGCAGCACGCCAGTTGGTTGGAGTGCACCGAGTATCGGAGCTCTGCAAATACAGAAATCCCAGGGCCCCAGAGTTGGTTAGGCCCTGGGCACATAAACGTGAGGCCGACAATGCATGCTGGAAATAGAGGCCGAAAATGCCAATGGGAAACCGGTCCACTATCTGAATCTGGCCGCAGGTCTTGATGAAGGAGGCGCAACTGCATCTGCTGGGCCCCAACCGCATTGGGCCTGGGTGCAGGTACTGGGGCCCAGGCGCAGGCTCAAGGGAGGCCGCCCACACGCAACACTGGCATATAGGCAGGGAGGGCGAGTGGGCAGGGATCTTGGCCATTGCGAGCAAGGCCGGCACGCTGCTGCGTTGCAAGTGTGCTTCGCTGCACTAGGCTGAGGAAGGCAGGCTGGCGCTAAGCGGTAGAGCGCAGCCTGGGCGCAGGGCGCTGGCGGCCATAGCCGGGCTGCCTGTGGGCGCAGAGGAGGTGAAGGGCGAAGGTGGTTCTTCGGAGGTGAAGGGCGCTGTGTGGGATAACAAGGGAGAGTGAGGGAGAAGAGAGGGACGTACCTGGTGGAGAGGAGGTCGGCATTTGTGTTGACATCATCACTCGCTGGTCGTCAAGTTGTCTGGTTGCTTTCATGCTGTAGTTGTAGTGATAGGCTGTAGAGTAGGTAGGGCGCCTGGCGCCATTCAAGAGAGAGAGCTACATTGGGTTATGCTGTTGGTGTTGCCCGATTGGGCTTGGACATTGACTGACGATTCTTCTGTATCGTTCTCAAATGGATGGTTACTCGGTTCCATTGTGCTATCTGCTCTTGCTTTGACTACTTGGACTTCAGTGTGATTTTGCAATCTGGATTTCTGTGCTTCGTCCACATTCATGTTCCTTGCAAGAGGTAGAGCTGCATCAATATTGGATCTACTCATCTGGGTGGACCAGGGGCTGCGGTGGTGAGAATCCAACACACACACACACACACACACACACACACACACATTATAGATACTAGTTTGATTCTCTATGTTGTTGCCTATTTGCTGCATGGTTTAGCTTTTCTCGGTTTATTTCTGAGTGCCTAAGTCCAGTACCTTTAAACTGCCAGTACACAGCCCCAGCCTTGCTGAAAAACAAACTGGTAGCCTACAAAAAGATTGGAGGCTCGGCCTAACGGACCACGATGGATGTCGGGGCCAGCCAAAAAAGAAAAAAAGTGAGCCGCTGGCGGTTCGGAAAACCTTGGCGTGCAGCAAGGGGGCTGCAGGCCCGGGTGTACTGGTGGCTTAAGATGTGCCAAATAGTCAGTGCCTGTTTCTATGGATTTGCCTGTAACACTATTGGGGGGTCTTCTATGTTTGGGATGCCTGTGTCTCTATGCTGTGAGGTGGTCACAGACATGTGGCTTGCTGGCTCTTGATTGTGGTGGCTTGAACCTTGCAGTCTGCAGAGTTTCCCATATGATGTGAGTAGGTGTATCTTCTGCCTTAATCCTTGCTGCCCTTGTGAGTTTCTGTGTTGCTGCACACTTTCCTGTGTTGGTGTATGCATGCCTGCCCCTCTGCGAACCTGCCGGCCCAACTTGCCTTGCTATGTGCTGCCTAGTGCGTACTGTGTCATTGTGTGCCTACCCTCCAGCCCGGCCCGCCGGTATGCCCACCTGCTTGCCTTGCAATATGACGCTTTCCGCAAACCACACTGTGCACTTTTCTGTATAGCCGTGTGCCCACCCACCTACCTGCCTCCCCGCTGTGCCTTGTACTAAGTCACGTTGTCCATGCGTGCAGTAAGCTTTGCTCAGGGTGTGAAGCAGTCTTTGACTCAGTGTAACGAGCGTGAGGCTGAGGGTGAGCCGAGGGAGAGGAGAGAGAGGAAGAGAGTGAGAGCACACACACACACTCACTCACTCGACTCGACGG
>BFEA01000116.1:2293705-2312087 GCA_003427395.1 Chara braunii
CAGTGTAACGAGCGTGAGGCTGAGGGTGAGCCGAGGGAGAGGAGAGAGAGGAAGAGAGTGAGAGCACACACACACACTCACTCACTCGACTCGACGGACTCGGACTGAGGGTCGGACGCAGACACAGTGGTAAGGCACAAAGTCGAAGTCTTGGATTCTGAATGCCGAAACAGCAAGTCACACTGAGTACGAGTACAGCAGCAGAGAACTGGTACGAGACTGGCCCCCGTACCGTACGGGGAGCCGGTATAAGTACCGGTGACACGTACGGTACCAGGGGCGTCTCTGCAAAGGCCCCGAGGGCAGAACTGAAAAATGCAGTATTTGAAAGTGGCGCCCGAATTGCAGCATGGCGCCAGTTGTCCAAAATCCTATGGTACCRAAGGAGGGGTTTGGAAAAAGGGTGCCAGGCCGAGAACGGGATGCAGCCAAAACAGCAAAAGATAGACCAGGGATCAAGCCCTGGCGAAGTCCGTAACACTCAGAGCATTTTGAGGAGATTTTGAAAGACTGTCGAGGGTTCAGCCTCCTGACGAGCTTAACTGTAGGAATATTACTGGGAAGTTGGTGGGCTTATCATGAGCTAGGTTGGGGCGGTTGGTGGTTTTGGGATCCCGCAGAAAATGCATCTGTGATGCCTTGGGTATTAGCTACAGCTTGTATTCATTCAGTCATTTCATTTCGGTTCGGCGCAACTCAAACGAAACAGTCTGTCACTACTTCTCTGTTTGTTTTGCACTGTATCATTGTCTTGGGTCTGTTTCATCTGCAATGCAGTGCAAACTGTGTTGGAAGCATAGACTCTGCTCTTATGGTTCGGCATAGTAGTCCCACCTATTTCCTGCGTTCCATCTTGGAATGTCTGTGCCACACCTACAACTTTTTTGTTCCTAAGACGCGCCAATACTATATCTCGTAGATCTGGCAGTACAATGTCTTGTACCATGACGCGCCATTCATGTGCACACACACTTTCACACTTTCATGCTTCCACTCTTCCACACACACACACACACACACACACACATACATATATCATGCCTTGTCGAGAGCATCATACATTGGGAAAACCATGTGCATTGTTGCGAGTGTGATGAATTGCTGGTACTGTGTAAGCTGGGTGAATGAAGATTACCTCTTTGGACCTGGTATACAAGCATAGTGATCCAAAAGCACATCGTCGGACCTGCCTGACCTCTGACTTGCTGAGATTTATCAGCTGCAGTATGCCACCTACTTCCATAAACTGCTGCCGTGCGCATTCATCCCTGAAACACACACGCCATAGTAGAACAGACAAGACATGTTCCCTTTTTTAAAAGCAGATTCTGAACAACAATGGGATGGCAGGGAAACAAGCCAAGAGCCTGCAGACAGACTTCTTTTTTTTTCTTTTTTTTTTAAATAAACAGAACCTTAAGGTTCTGGCTCCTCGTCCATTCTGGGGAGCATCAGTCCAGTTCCTATTCCCCCGGCAAGTCAAATAGAATACCATGAAAACTCACTCACGCTCCTTCCCCTTATGGTAGGAAGGTCCAAAAGACGGCATTGATTACTTCTGGTAGGAAGGATGTACCTCCCCTCACCCCTGCCTAAGCTAGCCTTTTCTACTCCTACACTTTGTTTGCTGTAATAGTTATCTCTTTACTCCTCGGTTGCTGTACTGATTTCCGTTTGTTTACTGGGCCCCTTTCCAGACTAATCCTCTCAGCTCTTTGTCTGTCAGATACTCTTGCTGGGTCTGCTGGTTCGGTCTACTGCTGTAGTCTTTGCTAAAACCCTAAGCCCTATCGGCATTTGTATCAGGGTATCTTGTGTAAAACTTTGAATGTGCTTGACCTTTTCCCTGGAGTAGGGTTGAGTAGGGGGGGAGGTGGGAATTCTCTAGTTTGTGCGGTTGGAGGTAGTGACTGTTTGGGGTGTGGGAGGTTGTTACTGAGGGGGTCGAGTGGGGTGGGTGGTGGGTTCATGACGAGGGTTGGATTGTGTTTGTAGGAGAGTTGTTAGGGGGAGAGCGTGGGTACACCTGGTGTGTGTGGGTGGGATGATTAGCCAGTTCTTGAGGGTTAGGCTTCCATTCTTTATAGTTCCTAGATGTCCTGATTCTAAATTAAAGGTAATAGGCACCCCCGAATTAATAAGTTTTTGTTGACCACGACCTATTGGAACAAGGCTATCCACCGCTTTTAGGAAATTTCGGAGAAATGGTAAAATATGGGTGAGAGTTTTTTCAGATACTCCTATTACTAGCAAACCTACAGAAGTAAGGATGGGAAAAGGGCACTTCGTGCCTGCCTTCGGTCGGCGTCCGATATCGATGAAATACGCCTTACACGGCGCAGCTAAACCCAAAATGAAACTTCCATTTTGTGGAGCGGGTTTTTACAGAAAGAAGTTCAGCCATATGTCAAATATATATCTCATCGATACGATATATGTGGGACGAAATGATATGTGGGACGAAATGTATTTGATCCATATATTAAGACCATATAATCGCTATAAATAATAAAGGTATGTATTCCATTCTCCATTCGGCGGACATGCTTTATTTATGCATCTTTTGGGCGTTTTGGATTTGCTTTTTTTTTTTTTTTTTTCATAACGCATGTAGTTCTGTTTCTATTTAGTTCTTTATTACGATGGTTGGGTTCTTGGGCTTGTGAAGGTCCTTGAAGGTCTTATCGCATCTTCTTTTCCACAATCCCCAAAGTGCTCCTTTCCTGATAAGTGAGAAGAAAAATGCTTCAAACCCTTTTGAGGGGTGGGTTTTGTTCGGCTTTGAGGAATAAAGTGTCAGGACTTAGTATGATAGTCTTATTAGATAGGGTACTGCAGGTGTTTTCTAATTCCTCCATAGCTTTCTGGCCTCTGGCAGTCGATAAAGCAGTGGTTTAGAGTTTTCGGGGTTTGTAGGCTGCATACTTCGCACCATGAATCTTGTTTTGTTCTGTTCTCTTTACTGCACCTTTGTGATAGCCAATAATTCACCGGTACTGCTCTGAAAACTATCTGCCATCTCAGGCTGGCCAGTTTAACTGGTCTTGTGTTGAAGATCGCTGGCCAAGGAGGTGTGATTTGTGCTTCGGCAAGAGTACTCTTTTCTTTTGTCCATCTTTTTTGTAGGGTTGTGGACCTGTGGCTATTGAGCTAGGTTTGGAAAATAGACGGTAGCCTAACTTTGGTTTGTATTCGGTTAATTTTTGAAGTCTTGCTGTGGATGAGAGTCGATTGGGAGTGCTCCAGGTCCATTCCGTTGGATCTATTTCTAGTTCCTATATACTAGATAAGGGTTTAAAGACTCTGTTTCTTTCTCATTCAATTACTCTTATTCTTCTTAGGGTTTTGGTTATGAATGCTGCTTCTGCTTTACTTTCTGTGTTGAGGAAGCTTGTTGGGTTGCCTGGTTCGTCGAGGGTAAAGATATCGCAGCAGATCCAGTTTTTGTTCTTATTCTCATACTTTTTGAATCTTAGGGCCTCTGTGACGGTTCCTTGTGTCATTGTTACTGCCCAGTCTCCGTATTGCCATCTTTGTTCCGTTCTTAGTAAACGCCTCCATTCTACAAGAATGCTCTCAATGATTAGGTTTATGCTTTCTTGTAGGTGGTGAGTCCCTTTCAGTATTGCCCTTAGGTCTTTTTCAGATTTCCATGCGTTGGTTGTGTCCTCCCAGAGATGATGAATTTGCCATGTTCCTTTTTCTACCCAGTGGCCCCATTTGGCCTCTGATTTTGAGAGAGGGAAGCTTTCTCCTCTGTCATTTTTAATCCAAGAATTTCACAAAGAGGGGTTGTCTGAGAATTTCGTCTCTTTTTTTAGGGCCTATTCTGTTCTCGGGAAAACGTTTCTCCAGATTTGTAGAATCTGTGACCATAGGGATTTTGTGATTTTGTTCTCATTTGTGACTGTAGGGTTTGGTTCTTTTTACTTTTGGGCAGCGGCGAATGCTTATTATAGATCCAAAATAGTCATGTCATGTTGCTGGGAGATTTATATAGGGCTAGTTCTCTAATGTGGTTAAGGGCTAGTGGTGACCAGTGCAGGCTGTCCTGGAGTGTAATTCTTAGGATCCACTTTAGTTGAAGGGCCTGCATTTGTCCCTTGGTCTTGGGTTGTGTTACTACTTGCCATGCGAGCTTGTGAATGAAGTGTTGGTTGTTCGGGTTTCCTTTCCAGAGGAATGCTGCTGTTTTTTTCCTGATCTGACTTTGAAAGTTAACTGAGGGGAACCATATGGAGGTATCATACCACATCATAGCTAGAATAGAGTTGTTCAGGGCTAGTACTTTACCTAGCAGTGACGTGTGAACGCCCTTCCATGTGTGCATTCTGTTAATCATGGATGAAAGTAGGGAGGCAGCCGATGAGTTGTGGCATCCTTTTGTGTTGACGTTGATGCCTAGAAATCAGATTGGGGCAGATAAATCTGACCAACGCATCCCTTTTGGAGTGAAATCTGTGGGGGGCGGGACTTCCGAGAACCACCATCCGATTGTTTTTGTCCAGTTAACTTTCATTTCTGAGGCCAATTGAAAGCCTTGCATTGCTCTTGTCAGAGTTTGGAATGAGGAGTTGGATTCCCTGATGAGTACTGTGAGATCATTTGTGAATAGGAGGGTGGTTGGAATATGGAGGGGTTGTCCTCTTTCGTCCTTGATGTTCACGAGTCTCTTTATAGAGGGGTTTTTCCTTAAGAAATCTGCTATGGCTTCCATAACAAAAAGGAAGATGGGGGTTGCCAAAGGGTCTCCTTGTCTGACCGATGTCGACATTTTGTACGGGTTTGATAAGAAGCCGTTGATTTGGACTATGCCTTGTGCGTCGTTGTATAGTACCCTTACCCATTTCCAGACTGGTCCGACACCCATTTTTTCCATGCAGAATTGGAGAAAGTCCCAGTTGACCTGGCCGTAGGCTTTTTCAAAATCGAAGAAAAGGATTGTTGTTGTAATTTTTTTTTGATTGATCATCCTGGTGGATTCGTTGAGGGTCATTACGTTGTCTACGATTAGTCTACCTGGGATAAAGCCTGTTTAGTCTAGGTGAAAGCAAACACCTATCATACGATTTATGCAGGAGGCTAGGAGCTTGGCTAGGATGTTGTAGGCTACGTTTAGTGGGGAAATGAGTTTGTAGTTTCTGATATCTTCCTTGTCTCCTTTTTTGTAGAGGAGGGTCACGACTCCCCTACTTAACGCTGGTCCTAGGGATTCCTCTTCCCAGGCTCTGTTGATGAAGGCTAGGAAAAGGGGGCTGAGTTTGTGTCAGCCCGCCATCCATAAGTCTTTCGAGAGTCCATCTCTTCCCAGGGCCTGGTTGGGTTTGAGGTCTTTTAGGGTCGTACGGAGTTCATCCACGGTGATGGGTTCTTCTAGTGATCCCGCTGTTTCTTTCGTTAGTGTACGATCGAGGTGGGTTAGGAATTTGGTTCTAACTCTTATTGTTGCGTTTGTGCTTCCTGCCTGGGTTTTACTGGTATATAGATTCGTGTAGAAGTTGGTTGCTATATTTACTAGCTGTGTTGTTTTTGAGGTGGGGCTTCCTTGTTCATTTATTAAGCTTTCTATTTTAGAGTTTTTAGAGTTAGATTTGATTTTTTGGAAGAAGAATTTGGTCATTTTTTCGTTGAGTTCCCAGTCGTTTACTCAGGCTCTAAGTTGTAGTTCTCTAAGTTTAAATTTCATTCAATCTGATAATTCTTCCTTGGCTTTGGAATAGAGTTTTGTGTAGACCTCTGAGGTATTATCCCTTTGGAGCTTCAGTTCGGCTATTTCTATTGCATTTTCTAGGGCTTCTACTCTTTCTTTCCTATTGGCTGCCATTTTTCTAAAGATTTGTGATACTTCCTTACTAATTCTTTTTAGGATTTCTAGGAATTTTGTATATGTGTTTTCATTTGGGTTTATTTTAGTCTATGCGTATAGTATGTTTGCCAGTTCGGTACAGAAGGATTGACTGGTAAGTAGTGCATTGTTAAATCGATAGAAGCTCTTTCCTATGTACCCAATTTTGGTGAGCCTCAGGGATAGTGTTATGGCTTTGTGGTCCAGACCCTTGTAGAAGGGGTTGTTTTTTATTTTACAATCTATTATTGCTCCTAATAAGGAATCAGAGGTGAGGAAGAAGTCTATTCTTGATAACGAGGTTCTACCAAGGGAGGTTATTCTAACACAGAAAAAAAACACATTTTTTATCTGGCTAAAGGAGACACAAGGGGTCTAATAGGTTCTTCCTTGTAATGAAGTTTCCTAGTTCCACATATAGGATCTTGTGAGTTAGAGGTTCTATCGAGAGTGGGGTCTTGCACAAAGTTCCAGTCACCCATTATGATGGAATGAGAATGAATGGGAATTAGTTGTTCTAACGAGAGAAGGAAGGGGGGTTTCTCCTATGGAGTATTTGGACCATATATGCCTAGGATGGTGATGTCTTCTTCTTTTAGATTGATGTCTATCTTTACCCATATGCCTGTCTTGTCATCTTGGCTTGTGGATTTGACTGTTATATTATCGCTTGAGGCGGACTTCTGGTGGAAAAGGAGGACCGTTCCAGCCGAGCCATTGAGTGCTGTGTTGGCCCAGTGAGCAGATTTGACAAAGTGTAGTTTCCTTAGCACTGCCGCTTTGATACTCTTGTGTTCTTCGCTGTCGGTAAGGTGAGTTTCCTAGAGGCATGTGATGTCTGGTGGGTTTTGTCCAAACCACTCCATAGTGTTAGTTAAATTTTTCCATTTGATGGGGTTGTCCAGAATCGAGGCCAATCCGTTTACATTTCATGATAAAATGGATAATTCTGGTTGTTTTCTGATTTCTTTTAAGATATCTGCTTCAATAGTGAGTTTGAATCTCTTAGGACTGCATCCAGCTCCATTGTTCATGGAACCATCCGGCGAGTTTTCCATTGGGGTTTTGTATGGTTACCCCTAACTAGGAGCTAGTAGTGAGTCTAAGAGGCTATGTCAGAGATTTTTTTCTCCTCTCTCTTCTCCTTCTCCCTCTTTTCTCTCTCCAAAGGTTCCTCCTCGCTTTTGCCCAACCATTGTTGTCTCATGAAGGCGGCAACGCTGAATGCAATTTCGTCCACTTCGTCTTTGTGGCCCAAGAGGGTGTATGGGATTTCGCAGATCAGTTCCCATGGCCTCCATTGCAGGTTGTCCCTCAATACAGCTTGTTGATCATAGATCGCCATGATAGGGCTCAGATCCCTGAAGTGCGATGTTCCACTGTCGTCTTCCCATATCACATCTAGGCTCTTATCCTGCCAGTTTTTGTACATCAGCAATGGGCCTTGGTCTGAGATGTTTGCCCTTATGAATTGGGGCACTTTCTCAGTTTCTTGTGTTGTAACCATGCTCAGGGAAGGTCGGACTGCAATCTGCCACTCCCCTTTCTCGAAGTTGAATCGGGGGGGTAAGATTGGGACGGAGCGAGGGAGGGAAATGGTGTCAATCTTCGCTGATATGGCAAGATCTGTGGAGTTCTCGTTTACAATTTTGTTCAAGGAGAGAGAGACCTTTCCCAATTCCTGGCTTCGCTCCTCCAGGTGTCTTGTCTGTCTCTCTAGGATGACAATTTGTCTCCTCTTTTCCTTTTTCTGGTTTTTCCCCTAGCTGATCAGTTCGCTGGCTAACACTTTCATTCCTTCTTCGTTTTTGTCCGCGTCCTGCTGTGCCAAGAATTCCTTTTTCGTTTTTGTCCGCGTACTGCTGTTTGATAAGCCTCCATTCCTTCTTCGTTTTTGTCCGCGTACTGTTGTGCCAAGAATTCAGAAAAGTTGTTCTCTATTTCCAGAACCTCATATGGATTTGGAGAGGTTGGAAACCCGGACAAGTTAGCTGAGTTTGTAGCCTCTTTGAGGCTGCTGATCCAGTTCCCGGCGGACTTTCAAGGAGTTGATGTATTCGGCGAGCCATTCCATGGTACTGGTTGATTCCTCGTCCATTGAGGTGGCTTGACTGCCCTCCGCTGCCCTTGTGGGTAGCAGATTATCTAGGTGCATGGCGCTGGTTCTGTCTTCTGACAGTACCACTCCTTCCTTGTGCTTTTTCGGATCTGGGACGTTGTCTGGTCCATTGACTGATTCCCTGTCTTCGTCTTCTTCCTCTCTGGTCTTCCTTTTTGTTAGGCTTGTGCTCCTTTTGCTGGCTTTGTCTTTGTTCTTTGTTGTTTCCAAGTTGTTCCTGTGCTGCAGGTTTTCAAGGTAGGTCCTTTCTGCCTCTTTTCCCATGTTGTGTACTTTGCTGAGGATTTGGTTTTTGTGCATCGTTTGTTCCAAATGTGAAGCACGTCCTAATGTGTAATTGTCGTATATGTGTGTTGATTTGTCATTCCTTTTTCCTCCTCCCATTTGCCATCTTCTCCCGTGTGGGAGGAACACATCAGGTTTGCATGCTGGCTCTGCTTCATCCATGCTGGGATCTCTCTGAGGTCATCGAAGACCCATCCTGCGTAGGCTGGGTCATTGATGACCCAGATTCCCTTCATTGCTTCAGATTCCACCAGCAATGAAAGGTGCAATCTCTTCCCTTCCCCCTTTCTGTTATTTAATGGGCAACACGTGTCATTTCCCATATGACCCTTGACCCTGCATCTGAAACGCATGGGGTTTGCTTTTGTGGAAATGTAGACGGTCTGTATTTGGTGCCCCATTCTGAAGAATCATTTGTCGGGGAATTCAGGTGGGGTGCTTGCTTTTATCCCGACGCATGCAATTCTGGAGTTGGTGCTTGGGGTTAGGAATCTGGGGGCTGAGGAGACCCACTCGACCAGGGGGGACTGGGGGTAGGACTCTTTCAATCTTTCCTCAACCATCCCGTGGAGGTCGTCCTACATGTTATCGAATTGGATGCAGAAGTGTTTGATCATGAGAGATTGTGCGTGCCTTGACGAACCTTGTGGTGCAGATTTGTTGGGTCTCCATTTGGTGATTGCTACTACTGATCCTTCGCAATAAAGGGCTTGGATTGACAGAAGGCATGTAGCATAATCAGGGCCGGCGCGAAGCACTATAACTGCATTCCTGCGTCTTTGTTGGTATGTGACTTTGGTTTGGTAATTCTCAATTTTTCCATGTTCTGAAGTGTTTCACGAATTCTTCTCCTTTTTTCCGTTGGAGGGAGATGTTTCAGTTTTGCTGGAAATGAGCAAACTACAGCGTGTGATTCACATAATTCGTCCCAAACTGGGAGGTGTTCCTTTGGATATTCCCAGACTTCAACCTCTGCTTCTTCTTCCTTGCTGATCTTCGGAAGTTCTTTCGTGATCGTCGGTTTGATTCTTGTTTCTTTGGTCATCAAGTTAATGACCTGTTGGCTGGGGTCTTGTTCATTCTGGAACCTTGTCCTCCTTGTCCTGCACCTGAATCGGAGGACGAGGCTGAGCCTGCTGCAGCGCACGAGGCTGAGCTTGTGGCTGGGCTTGATCCTGCACCTGCAGATGCCGCCGGGGTTAAAGAGTGAGCGTTCAACATGGTGAGATGAGGTGGGTGGGAAACCGCCTCAATACTCTTCCCCTCTTGGGGGATGAAATTATCGAGCTTGAGAACGAGATGCCAGCCGAGAATGCCGCAAAAGGAAAAAAATCCGACAACGCTTCGCCTCCCCACTTGGGGAGTGTACTCTGAGAGAAATGACCGAGCTTGGGAATGAGATGCCAGCAGAGATTGCAGCAAAAGAGGAAAATCCGACAGCGCTTCACCTCCCCACTTGGGGAACGTACTCTGAGAGAAATAATCGAGCTTGAGAACGAGATGCCAACAGAGATTGTCGTGAAAGGAAAAAATCCGAGAGCACTTCGCCTCCCCACTTGGGGAGCGTAAGGACAAACCAAAAGTTGCAAATGGAAAATGGGAGAGTTGACTCAGCACCAACTCGAGATTCTCCGTAGTGGCGAATGCAGCTAGAAGAGAGAAAAAGAACTCCCTACAGAGTTTTGCCCCCCCCTGGGGAATGTACGAGCCAATCAAGATTTACAAGTGAAAATGAGAAAATTTCAAGATCGAGAGTCCAAAAGAACATGCAGCAAGGCGGAGATTTTAGGCAGCGCTTCGCCTCCCTGCTTGGGGAATGTAAGAACAGAGCACATCGAAGGTTGTAAGTGGAAATGAGAGAATTGACCGGGCACAAGATCGAAGTTTTAGCCAAAAAAATTCCGACAGGGCTTCGCCTCCCACTTGGGGAGCGGAAGAATCGATCAAAAGATGCAAGTGAGACTGGCAGATTTAATTAAGCACAAACTCGAGATTCCAGCTGAAAATACCGCCAACAGATCTTTACCACCCCGACTGGGGAATCGTGAAGTCCTCTCGAGAGTGGTAAATGCACCCAACATATTTCGACAAAGTTAGGCCTCCCCACCGTAAGTTCTGGACCTGATTTGGACGAGAGAACAATTTGCCAAAGCTATACAACGGTGATTCTGACAATAGTTTTCCCTCTTACCTAGCTTTAAAATTGGAATAAGCCCTGACTAGAGAATGAGGTTGGTCAAGACTAAAATCGTTAGCATATTAATAGTAAATATTTAGTGTTGCTAGTAATATGGCGGTAATGTTCAATTTAGTAATAATAAATTGGTAACAATGAATCATCATATATTCAAGATAATGTTGATGGTGTACTTCTAGTGTTAGTAACTTCTAATAACTTCTAATTATAAAATTGAATATTGATCAGAGAGTTGGGGTACTGAGCAGTGGGGTCGTAATGTATGGGGAGCGTTGATATGGGGTAGGGAGGAAGGGTGTGGAGAGCGTGGGGGGATTGGTATGGGGGTTGGATGGAGAAAGGGTTGAATGTTGCGGGGGGCCTTGGTGATGTGCGGGTGTGGGGCTTGGTGGTGCGGGTGGTGCGTAGATAGCGCTCGGAGACGATGGGGGTGGGGCGATGGGGTATTGGAGGGAGAGCTGGTGGGTTTGAGGGGAGGGCGTGAGAAGGGGCTGTGGGGCTAGGTTGAGAGTCGGTGTGAGGGTTTGGGATGGGAAGGATCGGGCAGGAGACCGGATCTTGGCGGAGTAAGGGGAGGGGTCCGGGTGTGAGGGAGATTGGCGAATTGAGGGGAGGGGTCTGGAGGGGTATAAGATTCGCGGGGGGTGAGATGGGAGTTGTGGTGGGGAGTCACGGTGAGGAGTCGGGGTGAGATTTTAATCTTTGTGGTCACCGGGTTCGTTGAGGTGTGGTTGGGGGTGGGTAGAGATTTGGGAGCGCGATTCGTAGAATGGGTGGGCGAGTTGAGTGTCTGTTGGTGGTGGATAGTGGATCTGGAGAAACGAGTGTGTGAGGTTCAAAATACTTGGACGGGGGCTGGTGGTGTGGGGGGGGGTGGGGTTCACGGTTCCTATTATTTCAGTTGCTTGGCTACTGTCTGTCGTTGTGTGGCTGTTTTCATACTCTCGTGTTCGATGTGCGTCGTAATAAGTATCTTTGTCCATGGTGGGAGTCGTGTCCGTTGTGAGTGTTGTGAATCGTAGCTGCAGTTGGTCCACTTTTCCTATTCCGAGTTTGGTCGAAAGCTCTTTGATGAACGCTTGAGTCTCTTCGTTGTTGTTTTCTCCCTTGGGTCAGTTTCGCTGCTCCGTTCGTGTACGATGAACCTTGCGTTGGTCCTATCACTCGAGCTCTGCTTGCTGTGCGTAGGTTAGATGATGGATTCTTACCTTTGTTGTTGAGGAGAGCAGTTCTAACCTTCCGAAGTGTATGATGTCTCGCCTGTCCGTAGTGTCGGTCGTTCCTTGAGAAGGCGATGTTCTCCTTCCTCGTGTCTCTTGTTATTCCTCTTTTCACTATCCTCCTCCAAGTGCGCCTCTTGTACCTCCTCTTCCTCTCTCCTGCGAACCTTCTCCCTTTGTCTGTATCTGCGGAGCCATGCCCGAAGGCGTGGCGTGGCGTGGCGTGGCTACTAGTTTCCCGCCTCTTCCTTTCTCAATTTCCGACCCCGACGTCGACCGGGAGGGATGTGTGAGTGTCCGCGTATGTGAAATGAGTGTTCCTCTGCGCGTGCTGATACTCAATGATGATATGTCGTCTCTTCCCGAGATTAGGACCCCCCCCCCTTCTTTTGTTCGATTCTTAACAAATCTGGTCCTTTTCCTCGTCTTCTTCCTTTCCTCTCCTCCTCTTCCTTTACCCTTGTGTGTTTGGTGCGTGATGGTTCGGGAATGCCACGCCCGAGGGCGCGGCAAGGCGTGATGGCATGCTGTTCCTGTCCTTGCCCCTTCCCGCCAGAATTCGAATGGTGAAGTGTGCGCCTTCTCGGGCGCGAAGGATTTCGGCTCTCGAGAGTTGATGCGGGCGCAGTCGCGAGTCTTAGCGCAGGGCGTTAGCGCATACCGAAACGGCGCTAGCGCAAAAAAATTATCATACATTGTAAACCCCTTTCTTAATCGTGTTCACGTTTTCAGCCTGCAGACAGACTATTCATTACCAAAGTACAAATATGCAACTGAATCTGTAATTACATTCGAAATGAAATAAACAAAACTTCAAAAACCCACCTGAAAGATAGGAATGCAAGGGAAACAGGGGTGGAGCGGTGGTAAATCCTTCCCACATGGAAGTAATCGATGCCATTGTCTCAGGGTCTCTTGGCTACAATCCGGAGAAGAGTGGAGCAAGTAAATTGTAACGGAAGCGGGACCTGATTTCCAGCTAAAAAACAAAGAACCATGAAAAAAAGCAAATGCAAAACATTCACATACATACATACATACATACATACATATTACATACATACATACATACATACATACATATTACATACATACATACAATACATACATACGTACGTACGTACGTACGTACGTTCATACCTACGTACCTACATATGTACGTACATACGTATATACATAGATATATACATATGTACATACACACATACATGCACACATGCATACATACATACATACATGTCTCACCAGTCCCGCCGTCCTCTTCATATCGCTCAGCACAATGCCCTTCACCTGGATTTCAATGGTCCCCAAATGGACCTAGTACGAGTACCTGTGAAGGTTCCATTACTTTCAAGTGGTCGCACCCAAAAAGGAGACACTTCTTTTTCTTTTTTGTTTTGTTTGAAACAGGACCTTATGACCTGGCTCCATATCCATTCTGGGGTCCCCCCCCACCCAAAAAAAAAACAATCCATTCTGGGGAGCGTCAGTCCGGTTTCCTTTTCCACCTGACAGTCATCGAACAATACATCATACGACACAACAACGAGTCCTGTTAAGGTTGAAAGACCCCTGATGAGCAGAGGTGGGCACTGGGTGCCCACAGCCACACCCACCTGCCCCACCCGGCCCACAAGGTGATTGGGTTGGGCTTGGGTCTACCTATGCCTTCTTGGGTGGGTGACTGGCGTGTGCAGCTAGCATAGGCAACTATTACCTTGTGGGTCAGGTGACCCACCCACAGTAGCCGGCTAGATCTGTCCTTTTTGGACTTTGGCCTTGGTTAGCCAACTTGGCAAATTTGGAAGCCCGCCCCCAACTTACCTGGCCTTACTGCTGCGAGACGCCATGAGTCCATGACGAAGTGACGCTGACAGGCGGGGCAAGGTAGAGAGGTGGCGACACCGGTTGGAGTCGTCATGGGCAGGGCCGCATCGGCACTGTGACGGGCGGGTGGGGGAGGAAAAATTTAGATCTCCAGTGCAGAGGGGTAATGTTCTCACGGGTACGGGTGGGTGCAGGTGAGGACTTTTTTCAGGTGGCCGGCAGGTCGGGCGCGGGGCTGAAATTAAAAAAAAATCTGGGTGGGTGGGGTTGTCTTGAGATGAAAATTAAGATTCCTGGGTCGGGTGGGTGGTACAAAAAAAAACATTGGGCGGTTTGGGTCATGGGTGAGGGGGGGAAAAAAAATGCCCACCTCTGCTGATGAGCATTGAGCTCCCTCAGGAGACTAACAACAACTGAACCAGATAGTGCTCAAATTCCCCCTCCCACACTTTCTCCACATCAGCGGGGTCCACCACGTATCAATAGTACTTGTTCCCTAAACCTCTAATAGAGCGCATCTGGGTTGCAACCTGCGAACGAGTTCTTTTTTTTTGTTGAAAAAGCCCTTGTGCAAGGCCTTTATCCCGGTGGTGGTAAGAGAACCACCGGAATTGAGCCTTTGCCTGACAGGCTGCTCCATCTATTGGTGGGGAGCGTCACCTGCTGGAAACTGGCCCAAGCTTCCCTTTGATACGTCATCTGAAGGAAGAACCAATACCAAACTTTGAACAATGTAGAAGACTTTATCCCTGCCAGCATTGGAGACAGACGCAGGCGACGAACTGACGCCAGGGAGAAAACTGCTCACACAAAGAGACGAAGTCAGATTATAGCAAAACATACATGTCGTCTCCAAGAGAAACGTTTCCAAGCCTAGCTTGTAGGAACAAGGCGAGAATCCTCTACCGGTTTCTGTTGCCCACCATCAACTCATCAGGAGGTGCTCAAACGAGCTTCTGTTCCGAGGGAGGGAGAGCTTAGCCTTGCTCTCCATATATACGTAAGTCCAAAGGGTGATCCGTATCCCTGCACTATAGATCACGTGCTCATGTCGTCGAAAATCGCCGAAAAACTCTCCGAAACGCCTCGACACGGAAGATACACATGATAACAGCACTAGATACATCCCCCATTTGTCCCACGCAAGTCAGCTGACTTCAGAGATTTTCATGAATAATATTTATCTAAATGTGAACCCAAGCCCCATAATGTCATTCCAAAACAGTCGATTCGTGACGCCCTGTGTCAGAGGGCCTATAGCCCTGCTATCCATTGCAATAAACACCTACCAAATTACGAAACTACTGTTCCGTATCGTTCCGTTCCGGAGTTCTTCTCCTGATGCCGTGTTGAATTCGTCCCTCCCGAAACCTGCGTGCTCGGAAGAAAAGGAAAAACCGCACACAAAAAACACTCGGCCGCTAAAAAGCCACTCTTAATGTACCCGGACCAGGGTCGGACCCGGTTTCTTCACTTTGAGGGCCAAAAACATTGCAATTTGAAAAAATTCAAGATTCTCTCGTTCCTTAAAGGGGAGGAGCGTGTGAGAGTACCTTTTGTAATCATTTCTGACTTGCCGGTGGAATAGGAACCGGACTGATGCTCCCCAGAATGGAAAAGGAGCCAGAACCGTAAGGTTCTGTTTTTGGAAAAAAAAAAAAAAAAAGATTCTCTTGTTCCTTCTATCCAAAATGGCGCATCCGAAGGGGAAGATCTTCCCTCCAGCCCAAACGAATCATGGCCAGGAGTTTCATCAGGATGGGCTCATGAGCCAGTCTGACCACATTGGCCAGACCCCGGAAAAAGACCTCCGGGGGGTGGCCCCGGAGGAGAGTCTCCTGGAAGATGTAACATATAGCAGGTACAGCTGCTGTGCATGATGAAGCCAGCATAATCTGTCCTTTGACTAGTGTCCCGACCATGTTAATCTTGGTGTGTTTCGACGAGAATGACTGGAAGTCCTGCATGGACTGGAAGTGCAGCTCCTTACCCTGTTGCAAAACCGTCATGTTCCTCGTTTTCGGCCAGATCTGGAAACCATTTGGGTTGGTCGTCACGGACATCTCGGTACCTACAAAATCCCACATGTTACTCCCTTTGTCCTTCCGTGCCAAGACTATTCCCTCTGTAAAGCTGTCTACAAAAGCTCCAATGAGCTTTTCAGCCAATACCTTCGATTCGGAAATCGAAGAGGAAAAGCCCACGAGCAGCGTGATGTCATCAATTACACGGATACCTTGACAGAGTACGCGATCCTTCCCCAAGGAGGCTAAGAACGAACTCTCAGCGTGTACACATGTGATACACGCTAGCGCAGGGCTTGTAGCCCTGCCCATCGGTATGCCAGATGTCTGTCTGATGACGTGGTCCTGACAACGTGCAAACGACATAGCCAGCTGAAAGTGCAAAGCCTCACGAATGTGTTCGAAATCAACTGTCACGAAAGTGTGTGAACATCTCCTTGGCGTCATAGCACCGCACAAGGAGGGAATCACAGCCACCTCCCAAAGAAATCGTCCGTATCGCTTCACCCATCCTCCTGGTTAACTGTGCTAACGAATGGAGATTGAAGTGATCCCTAGGGTTAAAGAGATCCGCAAGGGTTGACCGCTTCAAAAACTAAGCTATACTCTTCTCTCCATTATACCTCACGCTATCTACCTACCTTTATTGTCCAGGGGAAGTAGGATTCTGTCTGAACAGAACACTGAGGGTCCACTAGGGTTAAAGAGATCCACTAGGGTTGAGGGGATCCACTAGGGTTGAGCCGAAGCCCGGGCGAGGGATGGCAGGGGCAAGGGCCGAGGGTAGAACCCAGGGCCCTACCAAGACCGGCCAAGGGGGGGGGAGCCAAACAAAATTAATGTGTACCAGAGAATATTTTTTAAGTGCAGCATGCCCAATATCTACCCCATAAGCCATCTGCAGTGGTCAATGTCCATGGGATCAAAGAGCCAGACCCACCAGTGCTATGTTCATGCTAAGCAAACAGGAACCTGGCCATTGTTACGACCGGGTTTGCATTTTTCAAGCACAATCATAGCACCAGTGGGGCCTGGTCTTAAAATCTCCATTGTCCAGGGGAGCAAATGAAGTGCTGTTAGCAGTCCCTTCACATTCATACATCTGGAGTCACTCTTGGTTGGCACTCAATTCCACAGGCTCTGCTCATCAACAGTGGAAAAAAAAAAATGCAGGCTCAAGGAAATGCAATTTTTCTGTTTGGTTATGACATTTCTTCCTGTTCAGTCATCTCAGCTTGTCGAGTCATATCTTTGCTGCCGCCAACCAGTCCGTTTGTCATCATGGCTGTCTGCCTCCAAGCAATTTGGGATATCCTCAACAGGCAGTGAGGGAGGGAAAGGAAGGGGAGGCCGGGGGCGGCGGGGAGGGTGAGGGGACAAAGTGACAAGAAGGGCCCCTGACCTGGAAAGAACTCCACTCAGGACTTCCGCAGCTAGTTCCTCCAAAGCGATTCCAAACTGCACAGTTGCAAACAGCATACCAAAATAAGTAAAAAATACTAAATATTTGGAAAAACAAAACAAAACAGTAGAGGCAACGACCCCCACAGTTGCACTCTGAGATTTCTGCATTTTTGTGAGAAAATGCTGTCTGTTTCTGTTGACCTGATTTGTTGAGGTTTCCAAGCCGGAGCCTGTTTTGCTGTGTTGTTTGTGTTTGAGAGTCTATGTGATGCTTGTTGAATACGAGTCTGTGGCCATATGCTAGCTCTGTTCTTGTGCTGCGTTTCGGTGTTCGGGCATGATGCCGCTCTGCCTACAGGCAGAAGTAAGGTGGAGAC
This sequence comes from Chara braunii, assembly GCA_003427395.1. Taxonomy (NCBI): domain Eukaryota; kingdom Viridiplantae; phylum Streptophyta; class Charophyceae; order Charales; family Characeae; genus Chara; species Chara braunii. The sequence goes on from BFEA01000116.1 coordinate 2,311,004, forward strand.
CTTTGGAAAGACTTGCTGTTTGCTGCCGCCGGTGACCCGTCGACTGGAGGCTGTAGCATAGGTAGGCTAGATGTGTAATTTTGTTTGGCTGAGGGCTAACCGAGAGACCTGCCTGTAAGGAAAATTCATGAGGGACGTACTAACTGGAATTTCCTACAGCTACCCTAACTGTGAATAGCAGGCTCGGGCTACCCCTAGGACGAACAGGCCCTAAAGGCCTACGCTGATAGACGGTCCTATAGCCTATAGCCAGGTAGGGAGAGGCCCTAGAGACCGAAACTGAAACGGTACCGATCGGTCCAGTCAGTCCGGTCTAGGTCTAGGCTAGGGTAGTGTAGTTATATTAATAGTTTGTAGGAATCGGTTCAGGGCTTTTGGCAGTTGCTACCGTGTACATCGCTGCTGCACAACGCATGAACTGGAGTGGTGACAGTTTCAGCGTTGGAGGAGCCAGACATAGCCGGACCTGCGAAGTGTCGACCATAGCTGGGACCTGCGCTGTGCTCTGACGGCACGTGGGACTGTTCAGAGGTCCGGGCTATGTGAAGTCTGCGGGAGGCAAGAGAAGTTGGTGCCCTGCTGAACCCTCCGGGAAGAAGGGTATCAGGGTGTGTGGCGCTGCAGCCATAGCTGCAGCTTTCATCCTCAGAGCTCATCCTTGTCAGGAGAGGTGGCGCTGCTACAGACTTCCATCCGGGAAGTCCTCTGGCACTTCATCATCATCAGACACTGTGGCGCTGGTCTTCTTCTTCATCCTCTGAGAGGCGCTTGGCCTCAGAGGCCTGTTTCAGGGTGGCGCTTCCCTCTGGAGGCAACGTTGGTCTTCTTCTTCATCCTCTGAGAGGCGCTTGGCCTCAGAGGCCTGTTTCAGGGTGGCGCTTCCCTCTGGAGGCAGTATCTGGGTGGCGCTGAGTGTTTCAGGGACTCAGGGGTGGTAATAGTCGGTACTCAGGGTTGGGGAGTGACGCGCTGCTCAGTTCTGAGCAGCGCACCATGGTTCTGGGGTTATTCTGACATTTCGAGACTCTGAGTTTAATAAACAGTGTGTATACTTTGTGTGGACTATCATTGCTTCATTGTTTCC
>BFEA01000116.1:2351226-2362643 GCA_003427395.1 Chara braunii
GGTCCGGACATTTTTGCACCCCGGCGACCGGTCCGGACTGTCCAATGTCCGGTGATGTCCGGTGCCCGCTGATGTCCGAACCGGACAGTCCGGACCGGTCCGGACACTGGTCTGGAAGACAGTCCGGAAGTGTCCGGTGTCCGGGTCCGGGGTTACCATGATCTAAGGGCATCTGGATTCGAACTTGGGTCTGTATTTCAACAGTTCGTAGGTGTACCAACTGAGCTAGGCCCGTTGGTATCATCACCTACATTTCTTCTTTCTTTCTTTTTTTTTTCTTTTTTTCTTTTTTTTTTATAAACAATACAGAACCTTATGGTTCCAGCTCCATTCCATTCTGGGGAGCGTCAGTCCGGTTCCTATTCCACCCGCAAGTCAAGAACATTACATGTCGAAACTCACCCACGCCCCTCCCCATTATGGTCGGGAGGTCCTAGTAGGGGGCATTGATTTCTTCCCGTAGGAAGGATGAACCACCTCTCAACTCTATTTGGGTGAAGGTGGTACGAAAGGAATACCTTTCTGTTTGCAGACCATTCAGGCAAGACTGCCACGATCCAGTTTTGTTTTTCCTCCAGTTTTTAAATTTCCAAAGAAGGGGGGGGAGGATGAAGCCTTAGGGTAGGAAAGGAGTACCTCTTCCTCCGTTGCACATCTGCCCACACTTTCGCACCCTCCAAAGATGCTTTTAAGCACTTCACCAGCAGCTCAACTGTGTCTAATCCGATAAATGCCCCGCGTAGTGCTTGCTTGGAGGAGACTGACCAAATAGTGCAAGCTACATAGCAGAGAAGTTCTGGCTGATTGTGGTGCAGCAACTCCACAAGTGGTTTCTGCCAACAAAACAAAAAATTGAAGAACAATTCAGATGAGGCATTACATTTCGCGCTGTATGTAAGCGTCCATGGTGTGAGGCATACTACTGCTCCTCCACTACCCTTCTTACCTCTGTTTCTCCTTTCCTGTTTTTTTTTCTTTCCCACTCAAACAACTCTAAATTATCAGTGACGGCAGCACCGGTTGGAAACTGGTTCCAGTGCCCCTTCAACCTTATACAAGAAATGGGTTGTTTTAGTCAATAATGGTTTGCCTATTGGTACAAGATTTTAGGTTGTGTGACATATGAACTACGAAAAAAAAGGTTATTATTTATCTCACTGCTCACGTAATGCGAAATGTTCCATGCCCATCTCTCTAACACACACAAACAGCACGACCATCACACACACACACACACACAATTAGTTTTATGTCTGTCAGTCTTTTTCCTGTTGTCTGTCCTCCCTCTGATTTTCTAAGTATATTTATGTGTGCCCAACTGAGCACCCTTAAGTAGTGCCAACAGTCGGTGGTTCCTCGTTTGGAGTGCCAACTGCATTCTTAGGGGGGTCGATCGGTTCAGGATGTCTGTGTTGTCTGTGGGTGATGACGGATGCTCGTCGGAATGTCTCCCTGGCTCAGTGGGTGGTGGGAACCAACAGTCTAAGGGGTTCAAACGTGATGTGAGTAGGTCATGTGCTGCTTTGCTCCGTGTTGGATGTGTGGACTCGTCTGCGCTCCGCCGCTGCCCTGCTGCCTGTCCCGCTTGCTTCGCATGCGGTTCTTTGCAGGTTGATGTGTTCGCTGTGTGGTGTGGCCGTGTGGTTGGTGTTGCCTTGCGTGTCACTGCTCCGTTGCCTTGCTGCCCTTCCGCTGGTGTCGTTCCTTCCGTGTTTGCTGCTTGCGGGCTTTGTTGGATGGCTGCCTTGTTGTTGATGCCTTGTGCTTCACTCCACGGTTGCCAAGTTGCTGGTCCGATTGCCCTGTCGTCCCTTGCAGTGTGGTTGCCTTGTTGTGTTGTCTTGTGCTTCACGGCACGGTTGCCGTGCTGCATGTCCTCCGTGCCATGTCGTTCCTTGCAGTCGTTTTTGGCGTTGTGCAGCCAGGTTGCCTCTACTGTGCTGCCTGGTGCTCCACAGGGTTGCTGCCCGCTGCTATGTTCCGCTTGGGGACAGTCTGCCTTCAACAAGGGTCACAGGGTTCATGACCCAAGCCATCAAATACGGAGATTCCACAGATTGTTGAGGGTTCAGCCTCCTGATGAGTCGGTGCAACTCCGACGAAACAATCTTGTTGTAAATTTGTCATCAGTTTTTATTTTTTTCAGTATTTGTCTTTTCATCTACTGTTGTTGCTTTTGTTGACTTGCGTTGTCTATCTCCCTGCTCGCCTCGCCTTTCCCCTCTAGCCTATGTCTATGTCTTCCATGGGTGCGACTTGTATCTTTGTTCATTATCTTTACCTTTTCCTATGTGTTTCTGTGCCTGCCCGCCTCCCCCGTGCCCTCCAGCCTATGTGTTTTGTTGTTGCTTGTCATTTAAGTGTCCCGTACGTCTCCTTGGTGTGCATTACCTCTTGTTTGCTGCTCTCTGCCCCCTCCCCATGTTCTAGTCTGTTTGGCTTCAACAGTAGGGCATTCAGCTTCTCTTTGTTTGCTTGTTTTGGTCATGCCATATGAAGTGGACGATTTATTTTTTGGTATGTTGCTTGATGTGCTTTTCTGCACAGCTCACCACGTCTGTTCACGTGGGGATTTAGTATCAAAGTACACACACACACACACACACACACACACACACACACTGATGTCGGTGAAAGTCTGACGAAACAGTCTGGCACAGTGATGTTTTTTTGAGTGTATTCTGTATACCGATTATGACAACACACATGCACACACACTCAGTTTTCTGTGTGTCTCCCTTTCTCTTTCTTTTTTTTCTTTTAAAAAAAAAACAGGCCCTTATGGTCCTGGCTCCATTTCCATTCTGGGGAGCATCAGTCCGGTTCCTTTTTTTTTTTTTTTTTTTATTAAACAGGCAGGGCCTTACGGTCCTGGCTCCTTCTATTCTGGGGAGCGTCAGTCCGGTTCCTATTCCACCGGCAAGTCAATATAAAAATTACAACAAGTACTTTCACCCACACTTCCTTCCGTCTGGCCGAAGGACCCCTGGACAGCATTGAATTCTCCACCTCAGTGGAGGATTGACTGCCAGCTTGCCCATCCTCTCTCTTTCCTCTCAGACCAGACAATTAGGTCTGCCAGATTTCATCGCTACATCCTAGAAAGAGTCCCTCTATTGTGATCATCCACCCGAGCCCTTCCCGTTCCACCTATTTTTTTTATTTTTACCTAAGCAACCATTAAACCCTGAACCCTGAACCCTCGTCCTTCTTAACTGCACCCCGATATAACATTCCCATTCAAGGATCGCTTTCCTCATTGCTCTGTGGCTCTTTACTTTGACCCTTTTACTTCCCTTGTTCACCTGCGTTACCAACTTGCATCCTATTCCCCTCTGCTGTTGCTCAAGGGCAGAGATCCAAAAGCAGAACTGACTCAGTTGGAATCTGAATCGAGGGGTCCGCTCCCTGATACTATGCTTTGCTGTTCCAGATTTCTTCTTGAGACAATGTTGTGCCACTCCTTCCTCCAGATGGAATAATTCCTCCTCTCAGCAGCCTTCCCCCCTGCCACCATGACTTGATGAACTTGTCTCTAGCCTGCTTCCGCAGCTCTTCGTCGTCTGTCCCTTTTCTCTTGATCTTCTTCCATCTGCATTGAATTTCTGCCTGTATCAAAACCTTAGTCTCTACCCAGACTCTCTCCCGTGCGCTTACCGCCTCCTCAATCATTCTGCTGCATCTTACCTTCCATATGACTAAAGGGAGGTCTTACTGGTGAACTCAAAACAGTTCCTTTAATGTTTTCCRAGGCCACTTAGGGATGATTTCCTCTCTTTCCTTTAGCCCTCCTCCCTTTCTGTTCCCTGATATCCTCATCCCTCCTCTCTCCATTTGAAGCAAAGTTGTACGCCTCTGGGCTCTGCTACTTTCCCCTGGCCCAAAGTATTCTGTTTAAATTTTCTGATTATTTCCTCCTCATGCCCAGGTTGTTGTCTAGCTTGCTGTCTCACCCTGTTCCACTGTGCATTGAGATGTGATTCCACTGTATTGAGTAGCAGTTCTCTAGCTTCCTCCTTATGAGTTAGTGTTCCTTCCATAGTTGCCTGACATCTCCTTTTCCAAATGGTCCACAGTCCATATTGTCGCAGCAGTTGAAAGATGTGCCTCTGGTAGGGTTGCCATCCTTTGGGAACGCGGACCCCCAAAAGCATGGTAATCTTTGACTCTGGAAAGGCTATCGTCACTACCTGTTTCCAGATCCCCCTAGCTTGTTCCCACATTTCTTCTGCCTCCTTACATTCCAGTAGACAGTGCACCAAAGTTTCCGGAAGCCCATCTTGGCACACCCTGCAAAGTTCCGCTTCCTCATTTCTCTGATTGTGACTTCTTCTTTCGTTGAGCCACAAATTCACTGGTAGTGCCACGTGCGCTATTAGCCATTGCATACTTCTAACCTGACCCAGTCTAATAGATAGGATGTTAGACCACGGTGTATCAAGCATTAGGCTCCCGGGGATCCCTACTTTCTTCTCCCAGCGTTTGGTCAGAGTGTGACCCATGGACCTGGATCTGTTCCTCAGTCTATACCCCATTTTTGTGGTATATTGGAGAATGTTGATTCTTCTTGCTACTCTTGACTGTCCATCTCTAATGTTCCAGGCCCATTCTCCAGGATCGACCTCTAGATCCTCGATTGGTACTGTTGAACTGTACATTGTATACTCATCCATCTCTATCACTCTTACCTTCTGTAACTCTTGTTTGAGAATATACACTGTAACTCTTGTTTGAGAATATACAATGGTGCTTTGGAGGACTTGTCCAGTTGGGAAGTGGTACAACTCGGCTGTATTATGTCGTATTTATCAGCTACTAGTCATTCATTCCTATCTTTGTCCGTGTCCCATACCCTGAAGACCTGTTTAGGTTCCGGATCATCCTCCCATGTGGCCCAATCCCCCTCTCGCCATTTCTTTCCCTCTCTCAGCAATAGTACCCAGGTTGGGTGTATGGAGTCTGTGACTATTCTCAGATTGTCCTGGAGATTGTGGCACCCCTTCAATGCTCTCCTCAATTCCCCTGCTGTTTTCCACTGTTTGTTCTCATCATCCCAAATATGTTTGATCTGCCATATCCCGTGCTCCACCCATCTGCCCCATCTCGAGTTCTTGCTCGTAAGTGTTAGAGGTTTTCCGCCGCCGTCCCTAATGCAGATATTGCAGAAAATCGGTTGTCTTAGTACCTCCTCCCTTGTAGTAGGTTCTCTGACCCTTGCTGGGACGACCTCCTTCCACAACTGTATTAGTTGTAGCCAATAAGAGGGGTTTCTAGCCCTCCCACCTTGTGCATCCCTGTTCTCCTTCCTATAGCCTACTTTAGCCCAGTTGCTACACATGATCCAGAATAGACCCGTCATATTGCCAGGTGTTTTGTACATAGCTATCTGCCTGATCCTTTCCAATACTAATGAAGTCCATGATAACCTAGGCTGTGAGACTAAGTTGGGTCGATGTGGCCTTGGGGGTACCACATCATGGAAAGGATCGATGCGTTCAAGATCAGTGCTCTTCCGTATATAGAGGTGTACACTGTCGACCAAGCCCTGAACTTTGCTAACATCCTGGCCATTATGTCTGCAGCCATCGACCGGTGAGACCCCTCTTCTGTTATTTTGATCCCTAGGTATCAGAGTGGTAGTTGTGGTGACATCCATTGAAGCCCCTCCGGGCTAGTGACACGTATCCGGTACTATTGGTCTAGCTCTGCCATCCACCAACCCACTGTTTTGTGCCAGTTGATTTTCATTTCTGAAGCCAGTTGGAAGGCTTCCATAGCTCTTGTTAGCGCTTGGAAGGAGGAGTTTGTTGCCCTGATTAAGACTATCAAATCATCCGTGAACAGTATCGTCGTGGGGATTACCACCTTGTGTCCTTGCTGGTCTGGTGGAGCTGTTAGTCTTTCTATTGACGGGTCGTTTCTCAGAAAGGAGGCTATTGCCTCCATTATGAAGAGAAAGATAGGAGCAGCTAAGGGGTCTCCTTGCCTAACCGACCTTGACATCGGGTAGGTCGAGAATAAGTGACCATTTATCTGTACTTGTCCTTGTGCATTGTTGTATAAGACCCTGATCCACTTCCTAAAATTTGGCCCTACTCCCATCTTTTCCATGCACAACTGCAAGAAAGGCCAACTGACCTGATCGTAAGCCTTTTCAAAATCGAAAAAAAGGATGGCGGCGTTGATTCTCTTGTCCCTTATGTACCGGACCGATTCTGTTAGGCACATGACGTTGCCCAAAATAAACCTACCCAGTATGAATCCTGTTTGATCCAGATGGAAGCAACCCGCCGTGATTTTGGATAAGCGATTAGCTAGCGCCTTGGCTACTATTTTGTGAGTGAGAGTCAACAAAGTTATTGGTCTATAATTTCGTATGTCCGTTGGACTCCCTTTTTTGTAAAGCAGCGTGACTATCCCTGTTGCGGGCTCGCTCCCTATACCCTCATCCTGCCATGCCTGTTCGAGAAAGGAAACATATTCCTCTCCCAAAATTGGCCAAAATTCTAGTCTGAATTCTCTAGTCAGGCCGTCTTTCCCAGGGGTTTTATTTGGGGTCATCGTTTTTAGTGCCTCCCATAACTCCTCCTGTGTTAAGGGTTCGTCCAGCATGGCAGCATGCTTTCGTGAAATTGTGTTCTGAGGATAATTCAGAAACTTTGATCTCGCCTCCTCAACTTTAAGCTTAGGGAACTGGTCTTCCACTGATGTATATAGTTTACTATAGAAGTCGAAGGCCACCCTTAACAACCCCTCCTTGTCGGAAGTCGGCCCCCTTTCCCCTTCTAAGCTCTCTATGAGATTGTTCCTGCCCCTAGTCTTGATTTTTTGGAAGAAGAACTTGGTCATTCTCTCCCCTTCCTCCCATTCTTTGATTCTAGCTCTCATTCTTAAGCCTTTCATTTTCCAGCGTTGCCATTCCACCATCTCTCCTCTTGCCATCTCTAATGTTCTTTCATATATTTCGTCCCTTGGCCGAAGAATATTATTGCGCTCTGCTATCTCTATTGCTCGCGTCAGTTCTTCCTCTCTTTCCTTCCTCTTTGTCGCAAGCCTCCTAGCCACTATAGCAGAAGCCTTAGATAGTGATGTTAGCAGTTCGGGGAATGAGTGTGTGTCCGGGTTATATTCTTGACACACTTGTAGGATCGCTTGTCTCATTCCTTAGTTTTAAGGAGGGAATTATTGATCTTGTAAAACCCCTTACCCCTGCTGATTTGTTTGTCTGATGTCAAACTCAAAAGGATAGGTTTGTGGTCCAAACCCACGTCGTACGGAAGGCTACCTAGGATTACTGAATGTAACATGCCCGTTATGCCTGGTGAAGTTAAGAAGTAGTCTATCCTGGAAGTCGACACGTGTTGGCTACGGTTTCTCTTTCTGTAGGTGAATTGTCTTTCATCCGGGAAGAGTAACCTATACGGGTCTATTAGCTCTAAATTCGTCATTAGCCCATGAATCGGTAGCGACTCTTCTGTCCATCCCTCTTCCTCTGATCTAAAGCCCCCTGAAATTCTGTCTAGGCTAGGATCTAAGGTGGCATTCCAGTCTCCTGCTAAGATCAGGTGCCTATTCCCATCCAGGAGTACTTTGAGCCTTTCGATCATATCCAATCTTTGTTGATAACCGTTTGGACAGTAAACCGGCATCAGTGCGGTTCCTATTCCACCGGCAAGTCAGAATAACAGGATACATCATAAATACTCACCCACGCTTCCTTCCGTCCGGCCGAAGGACCCCTGACCAACATTGATTGCTCCAACATCGTGGAGGATTGATTGTCAGTTTGCCCTACTTCATCCTTTCCTCTCAGGTCTACTGCGGACACCTATCGTATAAAGCATGACTAGCGAGAAAGGTCCTAGAAGCTACCAAAGCTGCCAAATTTTCCTAAACTGTAAATCCCCCATGTGAGCCACATGAAAACTCTGCTATTCTGAACCCTGTTTGCCTAATTCTGTCCAAAGACTCCAAACCCTAAACCCTAAACCCTCAACTATAGTTTTTAGATTTCCAGAAACATAAACTCCAAAACTTTTACGAGTATTTCTTGAAGTCCCCTGAAGCAACTTAGCCTGTCAACTCACGGTGCCTGTGTTGGGCCTTGGTCGCTTAGTATCTGGAACCCCTGTCTTCTCCCCTCTGTTTCCTAAGTGTGCCTGTCTCTCCATTGATTGCAGAAATCCTCCTGCCCTGCCACCTTACCCACAGCGGTCTCTGCTTTACTAGTTTTTTTTGTTCTTCGATTTATTCCCAGTTTTTGAATTGGATTGTGCCCTTCTCTATCTCCGCGACTCTATTCTTGCTAAGCCAGATTCTTTCGAAATTCCTCTGGCTCCTTTCGTTTTTCTGCCTCATGCAGGTTGTTTTTTTTTTTTTTTTTTTTTTTTAAACCTTGAACCCTTATTCCACTGGCCTCCACTTTCTCACCCGCCCTCCTATCCCTACGGTAGTCCTAGTTCCTGTGTCACCCCCTGGGCCCCCAAGGACACCTCACGACGCTCCTCCGTAAACCAATGAAAGATCAGTCTCTGTCCCTCTATGGTCGCTACTTTGCCTCGGGCCAATACCTTATTCTGAAATTTCATGAAGATATCCTTCGCCCTTTCAGGGTTGAATGATGCTTGCATTTTGGTCCTCTGCCATTGAGCCCTAATGTCTGTTTCCAATAGATTGTAGAGTGTTGTTCTGGCTTCCATTCTGGTCAACGAATTTTTACCTACCACCAGTTGACATCTCCGTTTCCAGATAGTCCATAGTGCATACTGTCTCAATAGCTGGAAGATGCATTTTTCACTTGCCCGCCATCCCTTGGGTACTTCCCTTCCTATGAGCAAAAGCCTTCTGTTTCTTGGAAAGAGAACCTTCGTAGTAAGATCCCAAAGTATGCCAGCTATTGCCCAGATGTACTCTGCTTCCGGGCATCGAAGTAAGCAATGCACCAGCGTTTCGGGCACTCCCTCAGTGCACATGGTGCAGTCTTGCTCTACCTCATCCCTATGCTGCCTACTCCTTTTTTCATATAACCAGGCATTGACTGGGAGTGCCACATGGAATATGAGCCACTGCATACTCCGGATCTTACTCAACCTGATGCTGTGTAGGCTTGACCATGGTAGTTTGCCTACCTGTTCTCTTGGTATGCCCACCCTCTTCTCCCATCTTATTGCCAAAGGCCTATCCATCTGGTTCGACCTTTTCCTGAGCCGATACCCCCATTTAGTCGCATACTGAAGTATGTTAATTCTCTTGACTACTCGTGACGAGCTTCCCCTGATGTTCCAATCCCTTTCTCTTCTTTGTATATCTTTCTTTCCGTTTTTTCTTAGTATTTGCTGGTTGTTTAATTGAACGGCTTTCCATGGTGCCAAATAGTCAGTGCTTCCTTGTTTGGACTGCCTACAACACTATTAGGGGGCCTGGGCTGTTTGGGATGTCTATGTGTTCCATGGGTGATGGGGGACATGCATTGGAGTGACTCCCCGGCTCAGCAGGGGGTGGGAGCCAACAGTCTGCAGGATTCTTCTTGCGGTGTGAGTGGGCGTTGGATGGCTTTGCTCCGTGTTGGATATGTGGACTGTCTTGTCTATGCTTAGCGGTTGTGTTGCTGCCCATCCCGCTTTCTCCTCATGTCGTTCTTTGCAGCTGGTGTGTTGGTGTACAGTTGGGCTGCATTGTTGTTGTTGCCTTGTGCTTTGCTGCACCATTGCCTTGCTGTCCATCTCCGTGCCTGTCTTCCCGTACATTCTGCTTGTGTGACGTGCAGTTTTGCTGCTTCTACAGACTACAGCACTGCTGTGTGCTTCGCTGTGTGGTTGCATTGCTTCCAGTCCACTTGCACTGCCGTTCCATGCAGTTCGCTTTGACGATTTGCAGTTGGGTGGTCCCAGCAGCATTGCCTGGTGCTTCTCTCTCAGGGATGGGTATCGCTAACTCTGGGCGATGCGGTGCTCTGGGCGATGCGGTGAGTCCTTATCCATCAGTCAAATGCATCCTGGGCAGACTATGTCCAGGTTCAACCTCCTGATGAGCCGGTGAAATTCCGATGAAACAGTCTGGCACATTCATGCTGTTTTTGAGTGTATAGCAAATATGACAACACACACGAACAAACACACACCACTTATGCATGCAGGGGCATGGGAGATTTACACTCAAAGCAGGTTTCAGTTGTGTCATCCTCAGAAAAGAGTCAAAACATTCTTCTGTGACAATGTAATTTGCATTTCGGTGATGATCCCCTTTTTTTTTTCTTGAAGGGTAATGCACGAGTGCGTGCACTCCTGTTCTGTGCTCCTCTCGTCTAGTGTTTGTTTGTTGAGGTATTCTCTTTTAAGTTTTAACCTAGCGTCATTTGCACGGCATGCGGCCTCTGGAGGGGATCCACTGAGCATGTAGGTCTGTGCTTCTTGTTTCTGAGGTCGAACTCTTCCAGAGCTTAAAGTCCATGATCCTCACTGCAAATGGGAACATTTTTTTCCAGTGTTTGGCCACTGTTCTCTTTTTGGGGGCCACTGTTTGCTGTTCCCTTCACTTATGAAATTTCACCAAGAGCATGAGTAAAACTTACTTGAACCTTCAGAGAGCCTTGGAAAGTTGTTGGAGCCTTAGGAAGTGGCCGCCTGTTTATACATGGTAGAAGAGCACTAAGGGCATACTCACACTTGGGGATTTTTGGACTGATCTCTGGACATTATTGCACCCAGATATATCCCGGACCGGCTGCGATCGGGAGCAGGTACGTCCAGGAGAGTCCTACGGTGAGTATGCTCTGAGTCATCCCACAACTGATAACCCCCATGATTCGGCTTGTGTGGAAAGAAGAGTCATCGCCGAACTTTTACATGATGGTGAGTACATCCAATGACTGTGAACACAACCCGAACAACAATTCCTTTCTCATACATGACCCACACATGCTCCAGGTCCAAGGAGAAGGGGTCCAGCGGTTCGTGTGAACTTGTGGGAAATGCCTGTCTGGCAACCATTTTTTTTTTTTTTTGCATGTGTTGCAGGTTGAAAAGGTCACAGTGAAAAAAAAAAAAAAAAAAAAAGGCCACAGTGTATGGAGGAGGAGGGAAGTATTTTAAACAGGGGATATTTAAACTTTGCATACTTTGTGTGGTTGCTCTATGTGGTACCGCCGCACCAGTACAAGCCCTCTCCTCTGAAACTTCAGGCAGTATACAAGGAGGCTGCAGTTTTGATGTAGCGGCCTGGTGGGGACTGCTTCTATTTGTTTGGGTGCAAATTTGCAAAAGCTTCAGGCTCCACAATTTAGGGTCCGCTGCACTGAACCCCTAGCAGGCTAGCACCCAGAGGGGTGTTTCGAGAAAAAAAAAAAAAAAAAAAAAAGGGTCCGCTACACTGAGGCTTTTTTTTTTTTTTTTTTTTTTTTTTTTTTTAAAACCCCCCCC
>BFEA01000116.1:2362659-2374375 GCA_003427395.1 Chara braunii
CGTCAGCCTCTCGATGATATCATCGACAAGGCTAAGACAGACCTGACCCCAGGCACTGCTGAGTTCACCAGACGCTATCGTCTGGATGTGGAAAGCTGTCTCTTATACACATCTAGATGTGTATAAGAGACAGGTAGAGGACAGCAAGTTTTTTTTTTAACAACCCCCGGCTTTGCTAGGGGTGCTGGTAAGAGCAGACACCCCTAGCAACACCTGCGGTTGGCTCCAGTCCATTGGTGGGGAGCGACACCTGCTGGAAATCGGATCCAGTGTCCCTTACAATATAACAGACTCGGCCAACAATGAGAAAATGTGAGGGTATCCGCCAGCATTGATTGCCCTGATTTGTCCCAGGGGATTGACTGAGCAGTACTGAAGAAGCCTACACTGAGGCTTAAAGGCTGTTCATTGTGTTTCTTTCCATGCGACGCTGGGCCCAAGTTGCACACAGTGTGATAGTCCCCGTAAGATAGAATGGAGCCATCATGTAAACCACAAGTCCAATTCCAGTGAGTCATCAGAACTGCTCTGCAATAGAAAGCACACCCGTGTAGGTCCAACTCAATCATGGTTCGTGGCAAATCTCTGCCACATTTATTTTGAGAATTTTTTACCAAATCTGCGATTCATGTAATTGACGTCCCACGCCGGGCAAAAATGAGGTCTAATTCGACAAAATAGCTTAGGGACTAGGCTACCAGGGTCCAGGTGTGCCCAGCCAGTCTGCCTGTGCCCTCCAGAAACAACCCAAATCTGGGCTCCTTGTCGTTTTTCAATGTTGTCTGTTTCGGGGGGAAAGGGGGCAGGAAATGGCGGTTAAACCGTTAAAGGGCTTAAACTTCCTTAAAGCGGTTTGAAGGGGGGTGCCTTAGTTTGATTTTTTATTTTCTCTTTTACTCTTCCGTTCAATTAGGAATACTGAGGTTTACTTTGCAATTCTGCACAACATTTTTGTCCTCCAGAATTTTGTTTCACTTTTTGCTTTTTTGCCCTGGGGCTGCATGACACCCCACCCAAGGCCCCTGCCAGGCCTGGGTGCCCAGGCGTGTGTACAGGAATTACATTCATGATCGGGTGCACAGTAAAACAACCTAGCTTGGGGGCAGTGGTCATTTAGCCTTCATGTCTATGCTATATATAGCCTCAAGTAAATGCCGCTTCCTTCCTGTCATGTTTGGACAGGCGTGGAGCCAGAGGGTTTCCTGCATTCGGAGCACTACAAGGGGCGCTGTTGCATTGGGGACGCATTACTGTCCCTGTGTCCCCTGTTGGTCACAGACTTCAGTCAAAGTGACTTGCTGAAACCTAAAGTCTATAGAGTCTACATGTGGTGTGCGTAATCAATAGTCCGCTTTGGACTGTGCTGTACATGTAGACTGCCTTGTAGGTGCTGCCATGCTCCTTGGCCTTGCTACCTGCACTGCCTGCTTCAAGTTGCCTCCCTGGCCCCCCGGTCTATCTGCCTGCTTGGTTGTTCAGTGGATGCTTGCCTGCTTGCCTCGCTGCCTGGTTTGCTCCAGCCACCCCTGCCTCCTGAACAGTGTCCCTGGCTGTTACTTGGCATGCTGCTTTGTTGTTTGCCCGTGCCAATGGCCTGCTCACTCAATCTTGGCTTTGCTGGGGCCTGCTTTGCATTGCTGCTGTGTTGTCACCTGCCTGTTTGTCCAGTCGCAATTGGGGGTTCAAACTTAAAGCATGCTAGGAGTCAAAGCATCAATATATATGTGGATTCTGTAGACTGTCGACTGTTCAGCCTCCTGATAAGTCGGTTAGAGTGTGATGATAACCGTTTCCGGCTGCAACTCTCTGTGTTCTTTTTTTCCCCCTCTTTTGTGTGTTCTTTTTCTGTTCATGAGGCGATTCATGCTATCGGGTCGTACATCAGAATCATCACAAGTCATCATGAGTTGTGGTAGTTGACATCGTTGTTGAGACGTAGGTTCGGAGGACTACATGTATGTATTTGCAAAAATATACACACATACACACATTTTAGTGCTATTACCTTTGCAGATAATCCATGGACCCTATGGGACAATGGCGGTAGGGTGCACATAGTGGGAAATATTAACTCTTTCTATCACTGGGTGGTAGAATCCCACTCCATCCGGCTGGTGAATCAGGAAAGCATATGGATGTGCACTTGCCAGCTCTACAGCCTCCAGAGAGCAACCCGGCTGAACCTCCCCTCTCCGCTGTGCATGGTCAATCAGCGTCAGCCGACCTCCCTCCACAGAAACCCAGGAGAGAAAGAGCCAGAGTTACTCCTCATGAACTCTCACTTCCAACCGAAAGCAAGCTTCCCTCCATACAGAATGCTAGCGTGCAGCAGTGTATGAAGTGTGAAGCAAGCAGACGGCACAATGTGCTTTCAAGAGACATGCATACATCAAGCCACGCTGATATTTCTGCTCTCTCGCCATCTAGTCTGCCTATCAGCATTCTTGTGATATCAGCCCACACCCGCTCAAACGCCAAGAACATCCTCTGCCATCGGGTCAATGCTGACATGGCGGCATGGCCGGCCAGCATGTGCATGCCCACGCGCTACCAGCAATGCCCGTGCATGCGCGCTCCACCTGCAGCACCCACACACCCACCAGCAGCACCTGCGTGCTCCTCCAGCAGCCCCCGCACATAGCGTATGCCCTAAGATAGTCTTAAGATGTTCTATTTTCAGATTACCAATTTGAGATTCTATGGGCCTCGCCGCACCACTCACCAAATTTGAAAAAGACAAAAATATGGCTCGTGTATCTTTCCATGGATTGAGGGAAAGATGCTTTCTCATTTCACACATTTGGTGAGTGGTGTGGCGAGGCCCTCTATCTCACATAGTCTGTTTAAGATTCTCTATCTGACATACTCTACTTGACATATTCTATTATTAGATACTCTATTGGAGGGTTTTCTTTTTGTCTTTTTTCCCCAAACCAAATTTACTAAAACGCTGGAAACCGGATCCAGTGTCCCTCACAACGATACTCTTTTTGAGATACTATATTTGAGGTACTGTATGCTGTAACTCCAGTAGCAGGTCATCCCGCCCCAGTGATGTTTCCAAAAAAAAAGAAAAAAAAAGAGGTACTGTATGCTGTTGGAAGTCCAATGGGCAAGTTGTTGGTATCTTGATTGGTCATTAGCATTGCAACCAGTCAGCAGCAGCATAAACAGTCAATTTGACTTTCTCCACTACTCTCCAAAAGTGTGAAGTGGTGAGCGTAACTTCACGCACACCATTTTTCAGAAATTTGGCGTGTAGTGGACCAAGGCCCAGTGCCTTCATCCTCTATTCAGGGTTTTTTTTTTTTTTTTTTTCAGGGCATATTACTTCAAAAGTCCTAGTGAAGTATGAAGACACTGGGCCTTAGTCCACCACATGTCAAAGTTGAAAATGGCGTGCGTAAAGATACACTCGACACTTCATAGTTTTGGAGAGTAGTGGAGTCAGTCCAATTAATTGTTTATGCTGCTGCTGACTGGTTGGAATGCCAATGACCAATCAAGATATCACTTTCCTATTGGACTTCCAAATGGACACAGTACCTCAAATACAGCATCTCAAACAGAGTAACTCCAATACAACTATACTCTAGTGCAATGACTTGCTGATTTCTGCTGCCGAGTTTGACTGCGAGGCTGTACACTAACCGGTAGGGTTAGTTTTGTAATTTTGTCTGGCTGAGGGCTAACCGAGAGACCCGTCTGTGAGGAAATTCGTGAGGGACAGATCTGCAAATCCGGGAAAATACAGGCCCGGTACTAACCGAATTCCTACAGCTACCCTAACTGCCTATAGCAGGCYCGGGCTACCCCTAGGACAGACAGGCCCTAAGTGGCCTATACTGCTATACGGTCCTATAGCCTATAGCCGGGTACGGTAGAGGCCGAGAGGCCGAAACCGCAAYGGTACCGGTCAGTCCAGTCAGTCCGGTCTAGGTCTAGGTTAGAGTAGGAAGTCTATAAGTCCGGTAGGGAAATCGGGTAGGGACTTTTGGCATTTCATTTTCGCGTGCAGCGTTTTGGAGCCAACCAAGTTGTGCAACGCTGAAGGTCTACAGCGGCACCTGAGACTTCAGCGGAGTGAGGCAGCCATAGCCGGCCCACCTGAGACAGCCATAGCTGGGGCTGTGCTCAGCGCACCTACCCCCTGGGGGATATCTGCGTGGCAGGGCTATATCGAGCCTCTTCACTGGGTACATGTGGGTACTGCTGCCGCGGTAGCAGCCAGGCAGCCATAGCTGCCTTCTTCATCGTCAGAGTGACTCATCGACACTTGGGATTACCTCGCTGTTCATGATCTGCATCTGGGTGTATGGCGCTGGCCTCTGGGAGGCTGTTTCAGTGCAGCGCTAGACTCTGGGAGTGGAGTAGTGAGTGGAGTGTGTGGTACTGAGGTGGCGAGACACTGGGTTGAACTCTGTAACGATAATTTGGGTTACTTGAGTTGAGTTGGCTCATCATCTGTGTGATATTCCAATTGTGATCTTCGCAGTGTCATATTGTGATTGGTTGTTGGGAGTACGTCAGAGAGAGAGAAACACTGTGTATATTCTCCCCTTCTGTGCATGGTTGTTATTCCGCTCTTTATCTCTGATCTGTGTGCAGTTGGACTCTGTCTCCTTCTCCCCTTTGTCTCATGCATGTATGGGCGTGTGTGAGTTCTTTTGTGTGTGAGTGGCAAACGAATTGTCAGACCACCAAGTTCATAACAGTTGGTACCGGAGCGAAGATTGGACTTGGAGCTCAGAGGGTTGAGCGCAACAGGGGCAATTTCTCCTTCTGGCCCTAACTGGCGAGAAGTGCCATGGTGGTTCTTCATCTTCAGTAAAGATCCAGTGGAGGAGAAAATCTACAAGCGGTGATTGCAAAGCATCAGTGTGCGAGTGATCAGGCACCCCGAGCCTGTCTGAGTGCCTGACAGCAAGTGGCGAGAATAGGGGTATTTCGCCATCCACCCTTCTGACCTCAATTGATGACTGGGATCAGGGTGGCGAATTACACCCTAATCCAGTGATAATTGGGTGGCGGCTTCAATCCCAGTATAGCGCTGAGGGAGAATTGATCGCAGGATCAATCTCCTGCTGAATTAACCCTACTCAGGGCTAAATTTAGCACCAGCGGCTTAGCCCTGCAGTGGCGAGATATCTTCAGGAGAGTTTTCTCTCGCCATGGAGGCAGATCCAGTGAATTTGAGAGTTGGGGGTTAATCGCCACATCCTACTGGACAGGATCAACAAGTTTCAGGAGATTCTATGTGTGGGAAGCTGTGGAAGAGTGTCTGCAAGTACTGGCGAGACCAGGGTCTAGCAGCCATAGCCAGAGCTTCAGCAACCACTGAGTAAAATACTTCGAGTGAGTGTGTTCCATGTGAATCCCTGAGTAGCGATTAGATTAGTATCAGTAAAAATAGAATTGATGGTCTGTCTGTCAGTAGAATCACAATCGTGAAATTGTCAGACTGCAAGACAGCCATAGTCATTTTCTTCCTCCCTACCCTGACTCATATCTCATCACCTACTGACCTGTTCTGACTCAAATTTGTTCTCGGACTGTATGACAGTATTGCGTTGCACCCTATGTGATCATCTTGTGAATTCTGTGTAGGAAAAGTAGTGATACTATGGATTTGAGTTTTGCGCTGAGCCTATTTATAGTTTGTGCTATCTAGGGTCAGTCACAACTCAAAATCTGTCCGTCAGAATTCAAGTCTGCCAGTCTGGGGTGAATCGCAATTCAATTTGTCATCCATGCTGAAGCGCTAGCCCAGAAACAGTGTATTTGGGCCATTACAGGGAAAAACTGAAATTCGCCATATTAGGGGGTATTTCTGTTGATGTCAACAGTGGCGAAATGTGAGTTTAGGGTTGTCAGGGTGTAGTTTGCTGAATCGCTACTACTTGTTGATGTGTTTCAGTCAGTTCTTGCCTGCATCCATCACTACCACTAATCTTCTTTGTTTTCTGATGGCCCCTGGAATGTTAGTGACCTCTGGAACGCACTGACAGTGGATGTTGCAACCTCAGTGAAGGTTCAGGGTCAGGTATAGGAAATTGTGAATGAATGATTTTACTTGACACCCAGTCTGCCTGACTACTGACCCCAGTGGTTCTATTCTAACCCTAACCGCTTGTGCCCACTAACCCACCTTACCCTGTGAACCGACAGTGAAACAATTTTTGAGTATTTGAGTGAACTATAAATCGCTGCATCTTCTGCTGTTTCACTTTATTACTTTGTTGTTTTACCTGGGGGAAAATGTTTGACGCAGCTGACTCAGGTGCAGTGAAGGTAGAGGTAGTAGTCAAGGAGGAAGAGCAACCTTCCCCCTCTGCTCCTACCCCTCCTCCTCTCACCCCTGCGCAGCGGCGTAAGAGAGAGATTCAAGAGAAACTGCGAGAGCAACAGGCGCTGCTCGCAGAAGCAGAAAGACAGGAGGCTGCTGAAATGGAAGCTGCAACAGATGCTTCCAGAAAGGAGCGTCTGCTGCAGCAGGCTGAGAAGACTGTTGCAGATAACCGGGTGGCCTAGTGTACTAGGGACCTGGCTGAGCTGATAATTCTGCAGGACAAATTACAGCCAGCCACTTCACAAACTGGGATGAGAGGATCCAGCGGCTGGAGGCGAGAGTGGCTGATCTGGGAACTCAGTAGTCGAAGATCCTGGACTCTATCCAGAATTTGACTGCTCAGTTAACAGCAGCCAACGTCATCAGTCCCCTGGTCCCTGTGGTCCCCTCTCCAAAGCCCAAAAAGCCTTCTCAGCCCCCTTCTCCACCTCCTTCGTCTTCTGGATCTCCTCACCCTTCTCGCAAGTCTTCTCCCTCTGACACCTCCCAGGCCAAAGCCACGCCTCCTCCCACCTTTGCTGCTGTTGTTGCTGGGGACCAGCGAGGCCCCAAGATCCCTGCCCCCAGCAAATACAAGGGGGATGACCCCAAAGTTGATGTTGGGGACTGGGCAGCAGGAACCCGGGCATACTTAAAGGGGTTCCAGTGCCCAGAACAGCAAAAGGTGGCCACCCAGCCCAGAAATGGGCTACATCTACAGCTAGTGCCCACCAGCAGTCTCTGGAGGATTGGGCGTTGGCACTGGGGGTTGACAAACTTTTGCAGGCCTTGGAGGATAGGTTTGCAGACAAGGAACGTGCACGCAAAGCTGCTGATAAAATAGCGCGCCTGGGCCAGCAGCGTTACAGCGGCAGTCTGCAGGCCCTGTTTACTGATTTTGAACAGCTCACCTCCACCCCTGGCTTGGTTATGTCTGTTGATGATTTGCTGACTAACTTTTGCAGGGTTGTGCCTGAAAAGTTTTGTGTTGCACTGTACAGCGCGGGGCACGAGACTGGAGGTCTTTCGACCGTGCAGCACTGGACATGGAGGCCAAACTTCATGTCCAGGCCCCCTTCCAGTGACAGGAAGAGAGGCGCTTTCCCTCGCGGTGGTAGAAGGGGAAAAGCGGCCTTTGCACATGCAGGATCTGCGTCATCATCTGATGCAGGATCCCGGCCTGGTACACCGCCAGGTGGGACTGCAGCAGATGCTGTCACAGATGTTGCAGCGGCCATGCAACAGCTGCAGGTTGCGCTGGGGCCTTTCAAAAGGCCGGGCCTATCTCCAGCACAGCCTCCAGCAGCAAGGGGAAGAGCCAAGGACGTCGCTCTTCAACCCCTGCCCGGCGCCCTAATCTGCCACGTGACGTCCGGTTTCCAACAGACCCCCTGAACCCCAACACCCTTCCCTGGCATGATCTGAAGATTCAGGAAGGGGTGTGGAGAAAAAGGAAGGAGAAGGGAGTCTGTTTGAGGTGTGAGGGACAACACTTCCTGAAGGACTGTCCCGACATGCCTAGCCCAGCTCAGTTAAAAAACTGAAGTTGAACCTGGAGACTGCAGTTCCCTCCAGTGCTGCACCTGCATCTGCATCTGCATCAGCTTCAGTTGAGACTAGTGTCCTTCCCAGTATGGGGACTGCACGGGCAGCATCCTTCGCTTATGAGGATCCTGACCCGGATCAGGAACCGGACCAGTCTGAGTGTCAGTCACTTGCTGCCTTTTTCTTTCACTTGAAAGAACAAAAGCAGAACAAGTCTGATCTCATACTCCTTTGGCCCCTGATCAACCACAGCAGAATCAAAGGGTTGCTGGACTGTGGAGCCACCCGAATTTCATGTCACCCAGTGCAATAAAAAAACTGCATCTGGGCATGAAAGTGGTGCAACTGCAGCAATCGCTGCAGGTCAGGATAGGTGATTCCACTGTTCTGACAATCAGGGAGAAGGTCAAGGGTATCCCTGTCACCTTCGACAGCGTTGGAGAAGTCAGACACAGTCTGAACTTCTACATATTCCCTGATTTACCCTTTGATCTGGTTTTCTCTATGCAGTGGCTGAGAGCAGTCAACCCAAGGATCGACTGACAGATCCCCAAGGTTGAGCTGCCAAACAGCAAGGGGGTGTATCAGCCATGTATGATTGCAGCTGAACACCACCCTAAGACATCCTGCTTCTGCCTGAGAGCGAGAGAGTTTTATGCTCTCTCACGCCGGTACGACCACGAGCGTCTGTTCATAGCTCTGGTCAAGCAGACAGACGCTCCTACTACTCCCTGTCCTCCTGAGATACAGCAGGTTGTGGACCAGTATGCTGATCTGATGCAGGAGCCCTTTGGGTTACCCAACCGGCCAACCAAGCATCACACTGAGCTGCTGCCTGGGGCAGTCCCTCCCAAGGGCCGCATCTACAGGATGTCACCTGCTGAGCTTGAGGAGCTCAGGCGACAGCTTGAGACCCTGACCAGCAAAGGCTGGATCAGGCCCAACACTTCTGAATTCGGCGCTTCAGTCCTCTTTGTTCCAAAGGGGAGTGGCGAGTTCAGAATGTGCATTGATTACAGGGGTCTCAACAAAATCACTAGGAAGAGCACAGAGCCACTTCCTAGGATTGACGATCTGCTGGACATGGTCCAGGAATGCACAAACTTCAGCAAAGTCGACCTCAAATCTGGTTACCACCAGATTGAGATGGCAGAGGAGGGCGTCCACAAGACGGCCTTCAAAACCAGATACGGTACTTATGAGTATTTGGTGATGCCCTTCGGACTTTGCAATGCACCTGGCACATTCCAAACTGAGATGCACCGCATATTCAGGCCGTACCTGGATAAGTGTATGGTTGTCTACCTGGATGATATCCTGGTATTCAACAAAACTACCAGGGAACATGCGAAGCACCTGGCTCTGGTTCTGCAGTCGTTACGTGACAGCCAGTACAAGATTAACAGGGAGAAGTCCTCCTTTGGAGTTCCCTCTGTTATCTATCTAGGTCATGTAATCTCTGGAGATGGACTGGCCCCTGAAGCAGCCAAAGTTGCTGCTATTCAGGATTGGCCACAGCCCCAGACAGTGAGAGATGTCCGGTCTTTCTTGGGTCTGGCCTCCTACTACAGAAAGTTTGTCAGGAACTTTTCTGCAATGGCTGCACCCCTGACTAACCTCACAAAGAAAGACACTCCCTTTCTTTGGTCTCTTCATTGCAAGATGGCCTTTGCACGACTCAAACAGGCCTTGACTCGTGCACCTGTTCTGAAGTTACATGACCCCACTTTGCCATTTGTCCTGACCACTGACGCTAGTCAGTATGGCATTGGGGCAGTACTTCAGCAGGATGATGGGAATGGTCTGAGACCTGTTGAATTCATGAGTAAGAAGATCAAGACTCAGAAGCTTCAAAACTCTACCTACGAGAAAAAGTTGTATGCTCTTGTCAGTGCCCTGAGACATTGGAAGCACTTTCTCCTGGGCAGGCACTTCAAGATCTTTTCTGATCATTCCACCTTGCAGTGGTTGAAGTCCCAGGGAGAGTTGAATGACAAGTTGGCACGCTACATTCAGTTCATTGATCTGTTTGACTTTGAACTGAAGCACAACAAGGGCTGCTACAATAAAGTAGTTGACGCCCTCTCTCGTAGGCCTGACTCTTTTGCGCTGATCTCCTCTACTCATTCCTTTGGAGAGGAGGTCCGTCAGACCATTGCTCGTTTACTGCCTCAGGATCCGACTTATGGACCCATCGTCAGGAATCTGCAAGCAGATCCCAATTCCGAACCAGGCTATGATATGAGTTCAGATCTGCTGTACACTTACAGCAGAGGAGAGGAGCGCTTATGTATTCCTGAGGATCAATAGTTGAGGACAATGCTGACGTCAGAGTGCCACGACGCGCGTGGACACTTGGGGTTCTTAAAGTCGTATGCAGCCCTGTCGCAACGCTTCTTCTGGAAGGAGATGCGGAGTGAGATCCTGCGCTATGTGGAAACCTGTGAGCTATGTCAGAGGAACAAGGTTCAGCGTAAACCTCCTTTGGGACTGCTCAAGCCCTTGCCCATACCTGATGGTCCTGCACAGTCTGTCTCTATTGATTTCACAGACTTAGGCAAGACCACCCCTCGTGGCATGCGTCAGGTCATGGTCTGCGTTGATAGGTTTTCCAAATACACAGAGTTCATCCCCTTACCAGAGGTGGCGAGGGTCCCGGCTGTGAGAGCAGCCTTTTCAGAGAGGTGGGTCACACACCATGGACCGCCCACTTCCATTGTCAGCGATCGAGATCCCCGATTTTGCAGCGACGAGTGGCAGTCCTACTGTAAGGACTACCTGCACTCTCGACTAGACATGACTTCTGGGTGTCATCCTGAAGCCAATGGTCAGGCGGAAGTGATGAACCAAGTTCTGTTCCAGCTGCTGCGTCCTGTTATCTCACCAGACCAACAGGACTGGGACCTCCATCTCGCTCGTGCACAACTTGTATATAACATGTCTGTCCACTCCTCGACTGGATGCAGTCCCTATCGATTACATTGGGGACGAGAGCCACGTCAGCCTCTCGATGATATCATCGACAAGGCTAAGACAGACCTGACCCCAGGCACTGCTGAGTTCACCAGACGCTATCGTCTGGATGTGGAAAGAGCTCGGGCGAAATTGTTCAAAGCCCAAAAGGCTACGATTGAACAAGCTAACCGCCATCGCCGCCCTTCCCCCATCCGTACTGGTAATTATGTCTGGGTGGCCAGTTCAGAGTTGTCGAGGGAGGAGGACATTTCTCCTAAGTTGTTGCCACGATACCTGGGTCCGTGGCAGGTGTTAGATACAGTAGGGGCAGATCCCTTTGGTCTGTCCTACGCCATTGACGTCCCTCTGCATCTACGTACCTATCCGGTCTTCCATGCACCTAAGCTGCTTCCCTTCACTCCAGCTGATGCATTCCCTGACCGGCCCCCTCAATGGGGTCCACCAATCCCTGGCAAGGGATATGACGTGGTGGCCATTGAGGATGAGTGGGGCACTGGCCCCGACCGGCAGTATCTTGTCAGGTTCGCTTTTCAGCCCCCTTCTGAGAACCGATGGTTCTATAGGAGAGACCTGATCAAGACAGCAAAGTCCGTTGTACTGCGGTATGAGGCGGCTCAGAACGGTAACCTTCGCCGTTCGCCTCGTCTACACCCCTAGCTCGGAGGTCCTCGCTCCCGGGGAGGGTAAGCCTGCAATGACTTGCTGATTTCTGCTGCCGAGTTTGACTCCGAGGCTGTACACTAACCGGTAGGGTTAGTTTTGTAATTTTGTTTGGCTGAGGGCTAACCGAGAGACCCGTCTGTGAGGAAATTCGTGAGGGACAGATCTGCAAATCCGGGAAAATACAGGCCCGGTACTAACCGAATT
>BFEA01000116.1:2383609-2405850 GCA_003427395.1 Chara braunii
GAGAGAGAGAGAGAGAGAGAGAGAGAGAGAGAGAGAGAGAGAGAGAGAGAGAGAGACATGAAACAAAAATAAAACGCCATCAGCGAGTGTTGCTGTGTGCCACGGCGTAGCCATGGCGGGGTCCACTTGTATATATTAATACATATTTATAAATATTATTAGGGGATAATTTGCAAAATACCCCCGTAAGTTGAGATATGTGCCAAAACGCCCCTGAAAGATGTGGGTAGAGCGGAATGCCCCTCTCACAAAAATAAAAATTTGTGAAATAAGTTCAAATAACCCTCCGGTCGGTTGGACACACCATCTTCGTGATATAACCCTGCCGGCAGTGCCGGGTACCATCCAACTTTGCAAAATACCCAGAACTCAGCAACTTCCCTAAGGCCCAGTTGCAAAAGGCCATGCCCAAACGGCGAGGTCCACATCGCAAATTTGCACACCTGCCTGACAGGGGCATAACACAAAGATTTCGGCCCAAAAGGGCATTCCGCTCTACCCACATCCTTCAGGAATCAGGGGCATTTGGCATATATCTCAGCTTATGGGGGTATTCCGCAAATTATCCCTATTATTAAAGATTCTGTAGAGTCCCTTGGGATATCCATTAAATAATAAAATGATGATTAGCATGTACTGGCAAATGCTTGGTCCTTGTGTTAGCCGGGCCCCCACCAGCGGCCCCAACCCTGCACCCTAAACCACTAGGGCAAGGGACAAACATGCAAATACCTCCCTCCACCGAGAGAGGTAACCTCCCTTCACCGAAGAGAGGTAGGTAGCTATGCTTGCAGGGGTCCCCTGTATAGCCTTTGTAGTAGTGGTAGGTAGGTAGTGAAAGATAAAAAGGATATGTTCCGTGACATGGCAGACACCACTTAAAATTGAGAGAAAAATATATATACAGCTGTCCCCCGATGAGGAGACGACAGCTTTATCTATAAAAAGATTAGCATGCCCTCTGCACAAGGATGACACACATAAATCGAGAAATGGTCCAAATTTTGGCCTCCCTTTCTCATCCATGGGGAGGCTCCAGAGAATCAACAGTTGCTGCTACTGTCTTCCCCCGAACACAAACGCACCCCGATTATGGATGTATACAAGCCATCTTTCCCTTCGATACAGTCATGATGACGGTGCGACAGTGCGGTGTGTTCAGGGGAAGAGGGTAGGCTTGCTGCTTGGTGCCAGTTGATAAATAGATCTACTTGTCCAGAAAAAGCACCAGAAACACATGTACAGAAACACTTTTCAAAAAAAAGTTAGACCATGAACATGGAGTATTGACGTGCGGATGGGATGGGAGGTGGTCTCATACTCTAGGACACCAACGGCCTACTGCTCCAGGTGATCACTGTGCACTCAGTGACTGGCCTCTACAACACCATGGACTTAAAAAAAAGATAAAAATAAAAAAATTGAACACGCCATAAGGTATTCAAATCTATCAGGGGAGAGGACCCGCTAGCAAAGAGGGTTGGATTGAGCGCCCGAATCTGTTTTACGGAGAGATGTAGAAAAGCAGGTAAATCGCCACGGTTTGAACCTCTCCACAAACACATCCAGATTCCAGATTCAGGCGGGAAATCAAATCCTCTTTGCTAGTGGGACCTCGCCCCAGATGGAACGTTACAAGGTAGGTAGTAGGGTCCTCAACTGAGATAGGATGGAGAGGAGTGGGGGTGCACCAGGGAATATTGAGAGGTGGAAGGGTAGGGTCACGTGAAGAATCAGGATAGAGAGGAGTGGGGGTGCACCAGGGCCAGTCAGTTTGATGATTCTATCGCATGGCCATCGCCCTTTCAAAAAGGAAAAGGAAAAGAAAGAAAGAAAGAAAGAAAAGTCTGGTACTATGGGAGGGAGAAGAAGGTAGATCTGACTTGTCAGCGTATGATGTTCAACCCCACCACGCGTCACTCGTATGCAAGCAGGAAAGAGCGAAGCCTGGGGTCATAAAACACCATGGCAATTCGCTGCCATACGACGTCTGTGTGACATCCTAGGATGCAGGAAGCACGGGGCCTTCTGACCGTTTGAAGAGGCCATCTTTTTTTTTTTTTTTTTTGACACCAGCACACGTGCCTCTCCAGTGTTTATCAATGAAAATGCAAATCTCAGAAAGGTCATCAAGCCCCGATGTCCCCCTTTGCAGTGTTTACCGACAAAAACGGAAACACCAGCGCGGGCATGAAGACCCCATGTTCCCCCTTGTTTCCATAAAGGCCGTGTGTCCCCCCTTGTTTGAGGCAGATTGCAGGATCAAATCCTGGCGGCTGCACTTTGGACCTTGGAACTTGGAAAGTGAACAGCATTTTCGACGAACAGGCAAACCAACCAAGAGACAATTAATGCTATTCAAAGCCAGGAACCACTGGAGTATGCTGAGACCCACAGACAGCTTGGAACCTGTTCCAGTTTCCGACCACGTTCATGCTGTCCATAGCAGTGGTGGAGGAAGTCATGCTGTCAAGGGTTTGGAAGAAATGAAAGATTTTCCTGCTAGATAACCAGGAACCTATTCCAGTTTAAGCCCAGGTTCATGCTGTCCATAGCACAATTATGAATCCAGAGGGACCTGGCCCTATGTTGGCAGAATCAGATGGCAGCTATCATGGGAGACCACGACTGTCAGATTTTTCGCTCTCCCAACTGCACAAAATAGTGATGCCTGACCTGGCTGGTGGCTGAATGGGGGCACGCTCCTGAAGAAAAACCGGTATTTCAAGCGTTTGAACCCATTATACGGCAGTAAACTAAGGGTAAAAGTTTCCCTTCCTAAAACGTTCAGCATAGTGATCCAGGATGTGCCTCGTGGCTGAATGGCATGGACTGCTAAATGAAAGACTCAAGAGCTCCAACCTGTTAAGAGAGAGTAAAGAAAGGCTCCCCCCCGCCCCCTTTTCCTCTCTCTCTCTCTCTCTCTCTCTCTCTCTCTCTCTCTCTCTCTCTCTCTCTCTCTCTCTCTCTCTCTCACACACACACACAAACACACAAACACACACACACACACACACACACACACACACACACAAACACAATCAATTAATCAAGGGGGGGGGCGCGCCGGCGCTCTCGCCGTGGCCGCTGCCGCCGCGACAGCGGCGCTGAATGCGAGCGCCCCCCCTCAATCAATCAATTAATCAATCAATCGATCGATCAATCAATCGATTAAGATCGATCTTCATAGATCTACATCGATCAAGATCGATCTCAACCGATCATTTGNCTCTCTCTCTCTCTCTCTCTCTCTCTCTCTCTCTCTCTCTCTCTCTCTCTCTCTCTCTCTCACACACACACACACACACACACACACACAGAGGTGGTAGCTGAATTGGCAAACGGTGCTGAGTCGAATCCTTGTCCCTGCACCTGCCCAACGATCAATGGCTGGTATGAGAGGTCAGCAGCACATGAGGTCATGTCAGTTTTTCTCATTACGACCATTGTCTTCACATAGTCATTGGTTGTCTTCCGTTCCAGACACCACATCAGCGAGGCCCCACTTGGGGTGTAGAGCTGAAGTCATAAACAGTTCTGGTCTGTACATTGTACATATGTGTGTCTCTGTTTGCGATACTCTTGTTGTGTGTCCAGGGTCCGCCGAAAAACGATAAATGCAACTGCCGGAGATGATCTGATGAGTCCGATCCTGCATTGAGTTCCAGGGTCACCTGTGGCACGTGTCTAAGGGCATACTCACACTACGACTTCCTGGACTCAGCTCTGGACGTGATTGTAGTCAGATGCATTCACGTCTGGCGATAGTTGCAGTCAGATACATGCAGGAAAGTGCTGCAGTCTTCCCTCCAACATAATGCACCCTAATTGTGAATGTATATGAGCCATCTTTCCAGTTAGGTACAGTCATGATGAGGGTGTGTTGTGTTTGGGGGAAGACTGTAGTGTGAGTATGCCCTAAGAGATCAAAGGCTCTACTGCCCCAACTATGCTTCCGGAAGAATTTTACGAACCGTCATCATACATACCCTGACTCCATTTACCAAGGGAGCACTGACAGACAGCAGGACAGACAGAAGGATGTCTGGAATGAGCGCATGATGGACAACATGCATGTGAAAATCCTAAAGAAGGGAAACACACACACACACACACACACACACACACACACACACACACACACACACACACATCACCTTATGGTTCTGGCTTTTGTTACCTTTTCCGAAGTTGGCATGTGCGTGACCCTCCGCTACGTGTGTTTTTTTGCTTATTCGGAATCTTTTTTTTTTTTTTTTTTTTTTTAATTCCGCCCGCGACAACAGATAGGAGTGATTGTAAGAGCATGCACTCCTACATTCACCGCGTAGTTGGCTCTTCGGGAGTTTGTTCAGAATTGTGACTGAAAAGTTGGAAGAAGCTGAAAAGAAGCCGCGGGTGCAAGACAGTGAGATGGAGTAGTTCAAAATGTTGAGGGCTCAGAAAGAACTAAGAGAATTGAGGGAAAACTCCAGTACTGAAAAATAGAGAGAGAAACTGTTTCCCCAGCGTGCCCTTTTTTTTTTTTTTTTTTTTTGAAAAGAAGCTCCATCTATTGGTGGGGAGCATCACCTGCTGGAAAGCGGGTCCAGCGTCCCTTGAATGTACAATTTGAAAAATGGAAATAAAGGAATCAAGAGCATGAACAAGAACCTAGATTTTGAGGAAAAAACTTGCCAAAAAAAACACTTCGACGGCCACAGGATGCATGGGCCCAGCCATTGCTACAGTCCCGTGATGTTTGACGTTTCCACCTCAATGGATATA
Source organism: Chara braunii (assembly GCA_003427395.1). Lineage (NCBI taxonomy): Eukaryota > Viridiplantae > Streptophyta > Charophyceae > Charales > Characeae > Chara > Chara braunii. The sequence goes on from BFEA01000116.1 coordinate 2,388,377, forward strand.
TGCCAGCGCCCCAGGCCCGTTCATCCCAGCACGTCATGCTGCGGAGGAGGATTAGGATGATGATAAGGAGGGAAAGGAGGAGGAGGAAGTGGAGGGGAATTGGAGGTCAGGGAGGAGGTCTGGGAGGTGGTGATGGGCCCACATTGGACCGGTCGGGCACCTGGTCCAGTGATTTTGACAAGATACCACTACCGGTAGCCTCCGCTGAAGGCGGAACTTTTTCGTCTGCAACCTCAGCATCCAGGCCAGAACTGCACCAAGAAGGCTAAAAGTACAGTTAAGTTTCTGCCTAACAAAATTGCCGAGTTTCCATTCGGCAGTTACCCCTTTTTTCAGTTGGTTCTTAACAATCCTCACTGTTTGGCAACCGCCGACTCGGGGAACTGCTAGGCCGTCGGTTGGCAAGCGGCTGTTTGGAGTCCGCAATCTGTTGGTGGGAAGCTGCGAGCCTGCGCCTGCTGGTAGCTGGGGCCAGCATCCCATGCAGCTCTGATTTGGATAGATATAGTGACTGCTGTACGAAAGCCAATGCATCTTTGCAATCAAGATGATGTGTTCCATCCACATCTGTCCAAGCTCTATACCCCAGTGAATTTTGTATGTTACTCAACTATCTAGTGCCTAACAGGAGAAGTTTAGGTTTAGTTAAGTCTTTTCAAATATCTTCTTGTTTTCCTAATTGTTATGATCCTGGCTATCTTGAAGTACAACAACTCAACGAACGACAATGCAGTTCAATTGCAACTGAAAAGAAAGACAATGCAGACATTTTGCAGTTCAATTCCAACTGAAATGAAAGAACTTGGAAAAAAACAGGCAAAGGAAGAAGACGAAGAAGATGAACACCAGCAAAGACCAATGTTAATCCCCCTTCATCCCACAACCATCTCCAACCTCCAATTACTCTCCCAACTTCTTCTCGACAATAATAACAATGATAGCAATAAAAGAATGAACCAGAACGAAACGTCCGCATCCTCCCCTTACTGCCAGCCACTCAAGAGGTCTACCATAGCCATCTCGTACATCTCCATACTACTTGGTGGAGCAGATGGATATGGCGGACTCTCGGAGTAAAGCTTCGATATTCGAAGGACAGAGCAAAGCTAGCACTACCACCGAAGTCTTCCTTGTAGGTGCCAACCCCAACTGGGGCCTTCCAGGTGCAGCGCCAACCAAGAAGATGAAGATGCAGACCACAATAGCCAGGTAAGCTCCCCAGTCACTCTCCTCCTTGCTCACCGTCTTCCTCCTCCTACTACTCCCCCGGAGTCTTCTCCTTGGCCCTCTCGACCATAGCCAAGGTGGAGGGCCAAGCCCACCTTCTTCTTCCCAAGCGCTTCAATGCCAAGCTCTCGCTCCATCAGCATAACTCCAAACTTGCACGCTGCAAAATGAGGCTGAGCCTCTTGCCCCCACCAAACATATACCCTCTTCGCGCGTTGGCTACGAGGCTGTGCGTCCTCCCAAGTCTACCGGTACCTCCACCAATTGGAGAGAAAATCATTGCAGACTGATATTCCCCTCTGCAGGCCCCAGACTCAGACTACTGGACCATTACGCCTAGACTCTAAACCTACTGGACTTCTGAAGTTCACTTCGGCCTCCAAAGGTACTAACTTTTTGTCTTCGTCTGCCTACCAACCTGCAACTCGAGTGTTTTTCCAACCTACGCGGGCCTAGCGTACTTCTAATTCCCCGCTGCACCCTCACCACAGCACGGCCACAGGCAAGTACCAGGCTCGTGGGCCTTCCCAGCACACAAGTGCCCTGGCGGGTCACGGACACATCCAAGCAATCATGCAGTCAGGCAAATACACGGAAACTCAGCAATCATGCACACACACGTACTTGGAAATCTCAGCAGAATATGGGAATCCCAGCAAGTCACTCAGTCCAGCGGCAAAACTCAGAAAACAGCAGGTCTTTCAGTCTGTGATTTTGCAGGTCATTACATAATGGACAATAACACAGGATCAGGATGGTTATACCAGAATAAGGAGAAATGTGAGGATTTATCACAATGGCTTAGTTGTACTAGGATAATAAAAACGCAGCTTCAGAGCTTGTCGGCTGCTTATTTTAGTGTTAAAGAAAAAAACAAAACAAAACTCACCAGATACTGCCTTTGGAAATGTTTAAGGTGTTTGGGCCTCGAGGCTATCTCCCAAAGGCCATGTGCGCCTTCTTCCTAGAATAGTAACAACATGGATTTCACACGCCAAGAGCAGACAACCCCAGGCATTCATTTACCGTTTATATCAAATTACATGGCATTTAATTTAAACCACCAGCACATGGCCCAAGCCAACTTTAGAAGCACAATTGAGTCACTCCGAAAAGAATGGAGGGTCAGGCCAAACGGCCCAAAATGGCTGGCGGCGGCAACCAAAACTAAAACAAAAACGCCACACTGACGCTTCAGCAAAACTAGGCATCCAGTGGGAATCTAGATCGTACAAAAGAAGCATGAATGTTCTGGTCCTTTAACTGCATCATTATTAGAAACAAGTATGGACACGACAGGTTTTGAGTTCGCAAAGGCAAAAAAAACACGCGCCTGCAAAGAAAACAACCGCCGAGTTCAAAAATGCAATTTCGGTAGAAAAGGATCCATTGAGCCTTTTTTTTTTTTTTTTTCCCCGTCTGACACCACGACCGACCCCTGTAGTTATGACACCCGGCCTGACACAACGCCTGCAGTACTTTCATAAGTTTCATTGCATTTTTGAACTCGGGGGGTGTTTTCTTTGCGGCCGCCTGTTTTTTTTTCGCACATTAGAAACTGAAAGGTGACATCCACATAGTTGCCCCTTTTTTTTCTTTTTCTTTTTGTTTTTAATTTTTTTTTGAAAAGCTTCAAAATATATTGCAAAACAGCCTGAGAGACGAGGCCGGGGACCTCACAAATCCACCCGGAGTTGCCCTGGCAGCTTTAGCCAGTTTCGCTTACGAGCCAAGCTCGAAGATCCACCTACTGCACAAGATCCCTCCGTATTTACTGCTGAAAACCGGGTCCAGCGTCCCATGCTTAAATCCGAAGCTCTCCAAAACAAACCTTTTTTTTCTGTTTATGCAGGCAAGGGGAAATGGCAATCTGAGTCAGAAGGACAAGACAACAGATGAGACAACAGACTGGAATTTTGGCCCGTGCACAGCCTTCACTAAACCAGCCTGCCTGCAGCCCATCCAATACAATTGGAGGACTAATGCCCATGCGCAGAGTTCTCGTCCGAGCTGGTGGTTTAACACTTTTTTTTTTTTTTTTTGAGAAACCAGCCCGCTAGAGGCACAGCGACTGGCCCACAGAAGCTCGGCCCTGATGCTACCGGCTGAACCCTGGCTGGTATCGCCCACCTGCTGTAGCAGGTATCGCACCTGCTGGTGGGGGCAGCTCCCGCATGTTCCCTCGTTGGAGACTTGAGCACGGATGTGACTGCTACGGGGTTCCCCATAATACTATAATGACAATGAAAAGACGGCCTGAAGGGCCGTCCTGTCCAGACTTGACAGGTAATTGAATTGGTTGGGCTTAAAAGAATTAGCCTTTTAACAAAAAGAGGTGTTGGTATGGGCAATCACATCTAGCTGTCTCAGGGGGGGTCCCTCTATTGGCGGGGAGCTGCGCCTTCTGGAAAACAGGTCCAGCTCCTTATACAGAATACAGTTGGATGAGCATTGAGAGATATTATGGTGACCGAGATGTGCAGGGAGATAGCCTCTTCAGCCTGTAACAGGCCGCCAGAACCGCTCATTTCTCTACTAGCTACAACCCCTCCTTGATTAGCCTGACCACCACAGTGTGGGGCCTGGATTAGCATTCAGAAATTGGCTAACTACCTCTCTGAGTATCTCAGTGTATCAAGCTTCGCAGAGAGCATTAGCCGTTAAACCCTAAACACCTTTTCCCTTGAGCCCTTGCCCCTAGTGTTGACTGACTGCGTCTCCCATGCTCAGCTTCCATGCCTCAGACTCCTGTCTCACCCCGGCCTCCCCTTTACCTAATCTTCCAGTCTTCATTCCATTCCATACCATCCCAAATCCACCAGACATTTTGAGGAGGGGGGGAACAGGTCCGGGAAGTCTGCAGGCGGCCTCATAGGGATAGACGCATCCAACTTGGTCCACTAATGAAAAAGGTCCCGAGCTATCCCCTGGTTCTGTCCCCTTTTCCATTCCACTTTCCCTATCCTTCCCCCACGAGCCCCTTCAAGCCAGCGTGAATTAAATTGTTGGATGATTTGGCGTATTTCCAGCAGGGAATGGAGGTGGTCAAGTTGTCCTTTCACCCCCTCCCATTGAGCGGTTATGTTTGTCTTTATTTGCTGTTGTATGCTTTCTGTGAGCTCGGGTCCTTCCAGCCTCACGCCTTCAATCTCGTAGGTACAGCAAAGCCACCAGAGGGCCCAGAGCACCACCCTTCTACCTATTTTAAACAGGTTCAAGGTGAAGTCGTCTGGCTGGTGTGTGAGACATGCTTCGCATACTAGGGCCCTCCGGTCCCATGGCCAGAGCTCTGCCATTCCTAGCTGGTTCCAGATCCTGTCCCACCAGCACCAGAGCCAGACAACCCCTGGGCATTGTAAAAAGATGTGCTCGATTGTTTCGGGCCGTTTTCTGGTTTGGAATGCATCGGAGCACAGTTTGCACCAGGGTAGGGCCAGTCCTCTCTGTTCCAGGGATGTTCGGTCTATCAGTCAATCGTTAGTTGGCAGGCAGCAGTGTTCCACCTGCCATTGCAGAGAGGTTAGTTTTGCTGGTTTAGTTCTGATCGTTTGGAACCATCTGATTAGTCTTTGTGCCTCCTTACAGACATTGATCGGGTCTCCACCCGGTCGCGGAGGTTAGTCTTGGGACCAAGGAGCCTGTAAGCATACTTGACCGTTGGGTTGTATAGGGTTCTGGTGCATGTCCTGCCCCGACCAATGGGGGTTGTCCATGCCCATCCTGCCAGGTCAAAGGCCAGGTGGGAGATAAGGGTGTCAGGGAGGAAGGCCACTAGGCGTTCTTTATTCTGTACCACCCTGATTCTAAACAGGTTTGCCGTTTGGACCACCCGAATTTCCTCAAGCATGATACTACGGAGGGTGTTGTCACTCTCCAGGCCGAAGAGGTTTATCATCACTGTTCCATGAGCGTCGAATCCGTCCTGTGATCCTGGAACGTGCTCCAGTCCATGTCGGTAGAAGTGACCAATCGATCGCAGCCCATATCGTCATTTCACAGCTACATCCTCAATCGTATCAATGACGTTTTCATTCCCTGTGTCTATATAACTCTTCATATCCTTCACATCAAGGTCTAGCACCTTAGCTATAATCTTGCTTACTGCAGCCATTTTGGAAGGACACTTTTTCTTAAGTTTTGGCCTTAAGATCGGGGTTTCATAAATTCTCGTTAAACATATATCGCACAGGCGTTTCCCCTTTCCCGATCTATCCAATGCAGTTTGAAATCTATCTATGAAATCTGGCAGAAATTCGCCGGGTTCCTGAGGTCGGCGTTGCAACACACCAAGCAGCGTCCTCACTAACTCCATTGGATCGTTCCAAAAAGGCTTTCTTGAAATCAGCCCAATCTATCCAAAAATGGTGTTTAAATCAGTTGTGTGCGGCACCTCACAAAGTTGTCGAACTACATTCCGCAGGTCGCCCGGAGCATATCCCTGAGCTTCGACAACTTCAAGCCATGATTCGGGATTGGCGTGGTGGGGATAGAACGGATAGTTCGTGGGGGTCAGCAGAACCACTCGCGGACCAGGAGGCGGGGCCTGCTGGACTGATAGTTGGTTCTGGTTGGGATTTGGATTGACATTGTTCATGGGCTGTGCCATCGGCGATCGAGCTTGAGACTCGGCTGATCGACTATGCATAACGGGAGGACTTCGGCGAGGTGACTGAGAGGTTCCTCTTCTCTGTCCTCTCGCCAGCTCGTCACTTTGCTCCGAAACTGACATGTGTCGGCTCCGATACCAACCTCACGCCCTGTCAGAGTGACTAAAGTGCGGAAGGGGCCTAGAAAACAACAACGCGGGGTGTGCCAAGGATTTTTGCCATCTTTTTGAATTTGAGTGTGGAGACACAGACCGGACTGAAATCTCCCACGTGGTCCGAGATATGGAGCGACGAACAAAGCGGGAAAAGCATAAAAGAGTCCCTCCCCAACAACTATCTAATCCAAGAAGTATCTTTGAACTTCGTCGGGCGCAGCGCGATGCCTTTTCACTGGTGGAAAAGGAGGAGGAAAGCACGTCGGATCTCGGTTTCAAAATAGGGATGGGCAACACTCTTCACAAAACTCGATATCCGAGTCGGAGGTTTCTCACTGCTTTTTCTTTGAACTCCTTTTGGCCACGTGTCCAATAGTTAAACCCTTGGGCTTGGAAGCATTGCATGCACAACGTGTGAGGCCAATGGGGAGCAACTTTCGGTCACGGGATGATGATCATCGTTGAAAGGAAGCAAAACAAAGTAGGAAGAGAAATGAGTATCAACAATCACAAAACCCAAATTGACAAATCCATAATATTGTGTTTCGGAGGGGAAACGATAAAGGTCGCCGATCTTAGCTACGGCGTCTCGTACGTCCCGCTCGCAGACACATGTCCTATCCTCATTGAAGGGGAAAGGTTGTGGGCAGGGATGTTCGAGAAATCAACGCCCCAATGACTCCTCTGGCTCAGTCGACATGACCGATACATGCGCATCCACTGTTCACAAGACAAGGCGGTCAATCCCCATTAACTTCAGGAATCACCTTCGCAAAGGAAATCAGGCAATACGATATGACTTTCATGTCTGATGTTCCTGTACAAAGAGGGATTACCCAAGAAACTAATAGATGAGTTCAAGAAACAATTTCCGAATAGGCAATCACTGATTCTTCAAAATTGACAAAAACAAAAACAAATTACAAGTGACGACAACAAAAATACTAGGATCGTTGCATGGGATGGGCATTCCCTTTGGAGCGATAAGGAGAGCAAAGATCTTCACGAGTTGAGCAACTTAAAGGGGTTCCCATTCGGTTAAACAAAGTGTCATTCATTCAAAATGAAGACAAGATACGAGCAGAGGCGATATCACTAGCCGATTGGAGTGCTTCACGTTCGCAATCAGCAGATGCACGATGGATCTCCTCGTTACATTCTTCTTGCAAGTGGAAGATTGTACCGAGAGACGAACTGGCTTCGTCGATTGAGGCGGCGGAGGATGTCTCCAACGAAATCCTTAACTGGAGGGAAAAAAAAGAGAGCCGCATCCATCCATTCACCATCGACACCTCGATCCTCGAAAAAAAGAGGGAAAGAAAAACATATACTTCATTAAGCAACCTTCGTTGGCTCATGCGTTTCAACAATCCTCGCCCAGTGAGACAACGGAAGGGTGAAATGATAGGCGGAGCTCAATAATTCATTCATTCACATGTGACGCGCTAACCTCACGCCCTGTGCTGTCTTTCGTTCGGAGTGTTAGGCGTGCGGAAAGAGGCCCAGAAAAACAGCAAGATGGGGTGTGCCAAGGATTTTTGGAAATTGAGTGTGGGGACACAGATGGAACTGAAGTCCCCCGTGCTGGTCCGATGAAGCAAGTCGATTGCTTTTGCGCGTCGCGGAATGCGCGCGCGGGCACGGCGCGAAAAGAGAAAAATCCAAATTCAATCCAAAAAGTATTGTCGGGCTTCCCACCGGGCTACAGCCCGTCGTTTAGAACGGAAAGGCTTTGGCACGCTCCGCGTGTCTCGTTTTCCTATCAAATCTCGTCGTCGTTCGCTGGTCAGTTCCGCGTCCGACGTGGATGGTCTCAGCCGCGTGGCTCTTTCTTTATGCTCGTCTTCACTCCGCACACGGTAGTGGAAACCCCTGGATTCGTAGCGCTCAAAACGCTGGCATTCGGTGCATAGAGTGCGCGGCCAGTGGGGTTCTATTGCCGTCCACTGGATGACGATCAACTCGTTGAATGGCAACAATATCGAGTAAGGTGGGAAGTGCGTATCGATAATAATGACAAACCCAGCCTCTACGAACCCTGAACAACGATTTGTCGGAGGGAAGTAGTATCGTCCGCCGATTTGTGCAATGGCTTCTCGTACGTCCCACTCGCATACACGTGTCCTTCCCTCGTTGTAGGGAAAAGGCCGTGTTGGGACGGGAGGTACGGGAGGCTGGTGCCCGATCGGAGGGTACTGGTCAGTCCACATATCAATCAATTGTAAAGACCTTGCGACGTCAAAAGAAAACACTCGCGCAACTCACAATCAATCCCTTTCAACACGAGAGAGAGAGAGGGGGAAAGAAGACACTTCCGAAGCTAGGTCATGCATATAACTAAGGGACCGATCCGCGGCTCAGGTTTAGTGAGCCAGCGCGACGTTGATCCCAGGCGCCTTGTTTCTCGAGGCCGCCCTGTAGCTTGGCTGTTGATGTCGTGCAGCATAAGGCAGATGGCATGCGCAGTACATTCAGATCTACAAATCTAAACACTCTTGCATTCTCGAACAAAATCCCGACGATAATCGTTTAATTAACGCAAAAAAAGGGGGTCACACATCTCCATGCATACATCCACTATGGAAGGTGCGAAAAATGAGCCATGCACAGGAAAAAATGGATTGCTTGCACAGTACACACGCATCCACCGTTCACAAGACAACAAGATGGGGTCCTTGCGTAGGAGGATTACCCAGGAAACTAATGGAAGAGTTCCGGAAGAAGTTCTTTCACGCAAGGAAAGCATACAGATTCATGCTTATCCAAAAGAGGGAAAGAGAGAAGGAGAGAAGCATCGAGACACATCATTATTCAAAAATAGAGGAGAAGGGGAAGGTGAGGGAGGAGAGCCGAGATAGGAGATGACGCAACCCAAAAGAAGGAAGTTCAGCGTTGTCAGAGAGAGAAAGATCCGCAACAACAAAGGCGCATTCGCCGTTAATTCCAATATGGCCCCGGGCCAATCACTCACTCAACTCCAATCATCGATCCTCATACCCGCACCGACGATCCCGACCGCCGCATGCTAACTCCCACCACTGCGATCGTCACCCCGTTGTCGTAGACTTGACACGGTTCGCCCAGATCCCACAGTCCGTCGTGGCGATCCAGCGCGCAACCGGCCAACCTATCGTCAGCCCGACAGGACTTTCCGATTCGCATCAAACACTCTGCCTAGCCACTGCTTCCCGGAAGTTGGCTTGAGAGTCGAGAACGTAAGAGAGATTTGCGGGCGCGCTTGTGGGTTTTATAGTTGCGACAAGGGAGACAGAAAGGAGAGAAAGCGACGGGGAAGCTGAGGTGTAAGAGGAGAAGCAGGAGGAGAAGATTTTGAGAAGAGTGCTCTGTGAACGCCATGTTGATCCCTCGGAACTCAAGGTTCAACCAATCAGATCCGTCACGCAATAGGAAGATCCTATTGATCCACGTACCTGATTGGCGAGCGGGAGTTATCGACGGATCGATCGGGTGTCGTGCGTTGGACTCAGAGGGTGAGAAGAGAAAAGGCGCGAGAAGTAGCGCAAGACGGGTCTAAGATTCAGATGATCAAGAAAGGGAAATGGACGCACAAAGAGCAGAGCGGGAGGAAGAGAGAGAGGAAGAAAAACAGTTACGGGGAGAGAGAAAGAGGAGGGAGAAGGGGAAGGGAGCGCGGGAGGTAGCGATGCGGGGGGGGAAGAGAGGAGAGAGCTTTTGCGTGCGCGGCGCCGTCAACAAAAAGAGAGAAAAAGGCACCGAAATAGTTACAGCCTAATTCAAAATTGAAATCACCATATCCGCGCACGAAAGAGCGACGCGGGAAAAGAAAATCCTATGCCTATTCGTATTCGCACAAAATTCCGAGAGTTTTCCCCGACGCGACCAAGAACATTCACACAAACGAAAAGGACACGTCGATGTTCCGCTTATCCCAGAATTCCCAACTGCCGAACCCAATTCCCAATGCGCTCGCTAAGGCGCACAAAATTTCCTATGTATTTCCCGAATTGCAGAAAGGAAAAACAGAACCCGGGAGTCGAAAAAGCTTCCGAAAGATGGGAGCCAAAAACGCGGTACCCAAAATCAAGAAAACGAAACGGGGTTTTTGTGGGGTTGGTATGATACAAGCAAAAAGGGGTACGAAAGATGGCACGGGTTCGGGAAGTGGTTCGTCACACACATGCAAGCATTGCGAGCCAAGCACGTAGTACAACCATCCATTCACTCATACATCCTCAAAGAGAGAAAGGGAGAGAGAGAGAGAAAAGAGAGGACAATATATACTTGCTCGAAGAAGACGGAAAATTGGCATCCAGCCATGTAACTTAAACTCCAAATATAGGAAGAAGAAGATAAGATGCAGAAACCTTCTACTCTCGAGTTATGGCCCAAGGTCATCCAACCAACCGTCAACACACCTCACCTCGCCCGAGCACTGGCGATCCCAGCCGCCACATACCCAGCGCTAAACCCTAACGATTGTCACCCTATCCACTCAACTACTACGCGGATTTGCCTGGATCTTGTAGTCCGTCGCAGCGATCCAGCACGTAATCCCTCAAAGTTGCAGCCCACCTGTCAGGACTTTTTGACTTGCTGATCACCACCTCATCTACCCACTACTCCACCAGAGTTGGTCGATGTATTGTGAGAGAGCAAAAACGATGTGCTTGCGAGATTTATAGTTGCGAGAAGGAAGGGAAGAGAATGACGAGAAGGGATAGAAAAGGGAAAAAATGAGAAAGTGCGAGACGCGGGGGAGCGCCATGTCGATCCGCATAGAGTACTTCGTACCCAATCGGATCACAGTGTGAGGATTTCAGAGTCGCCTTACATGTCGTCGTTCAACTTCTAAGATTACTTGGGCCTTCCTACATGTAGACGAAGGCGGGAAAGGAGGTTACGAGAATTAGTACGGAGCAAGATCAAGACTCAACAGAAGCAAGAAGAAAAGATTGCATGCTGGAGTGCAGTGCAGAAAGATGTATTCACGCAAAATAAACAGGGCACTAAAACAGTTACTCGAAATGCTAGTGAAGTTGCCCCTAATTCCTAAAGTCAAATTGAAATTGAAAAGTTTGAAAGAAAATTCCACACGTGGAATCTAAAACACGCGAATTCCTACGTCCACTCCTATTCCATCAACAAAATTCCATGGGGCTTGCAGGGATATCTCCATAAAGCACCCGCAATTTCCGGAATTTCACGGGGCTTGCAGGGATATCTCCAAAATTTCACGGGGTTTGTGGGGATATCTCCAAATCACGAGGCTTGCGGGGATATCTAAAAAATCATGGAGCTTGTGGGGCTTGCGCTGGCAAAATGCACAAGCACAAATAAAGGACTCGTTGTGAAGTATCCCAATAGGCACCGGTCCCACGAAAAAACTGAAGGAAAACAAATTACGATACGAGCACGCTCGCTAAGGGCCTCGTTTGACACCACTACAAAACCCTTGCATGTAAGGTTTTCATCGTTCCACCCCTCCCTAATCACGAAGAAAAAGGAGTCGAACTTGTTTTCACATTCGCGGCCGTAAGGGTGGGCCCTACAAAAGTAAGGGGTCCCCAGCCAAATCGGACCTTAACGTAAGGATGGTCGTGGAGGTGACTTGAAAGTAGGGGGTGACACCCGTACATCCACGAAAAAACCATTTTTTTTTGTTTGTTTGTTTTTTGTTTTTTGTTTTTTACGTCAGGTGTGTCTTGGGCATTCCTGGTCCAACGGCGGTGTTGTCCGATAGACCGCGGGACAGCAGTCCCACGACAACCTCCAACGGTTGTGTGGTGCCCCGCCCTGTGCCCCCGGCGTCCCTCCTCCCTCCTCCCTTTACCCCTCCTAGCCGCCAGCCGTAGTCCGTTCATCGTCTCCATGTACTGACAGACCACGAGGACGGCACTGGCGACCATGGTGTTCTCACGGGGTGACAGTCTCCTCATTGCCGCCGCATCCCTTCCGCCACCGTCCATACCTGAACTCCCTTGCAAAAGCACGCCACATGGCAGCCACGCGAAGCCACGTGCGGTGCTGCGACAGCAGAGTAGTGGGCATGCAACGTCGAAAACGTGCAGGCAAGGACTCTAGAATGCAATGTGTGCGAAGCAAACTGGTGGCACAGAATTTGAATTCGAATGGTGAGGTCCGTGCGCGTGTTCTCCTCGCGGGCGGATGACATCGCACGCCCAGATCACAGCCCCGCCTGGCTTCGGGATGAGGCCGGGCCGGGTGTCCCACGGGCGGACATGATTTCGTCCAGCGCAACTGCGGGTCGGACATTCGGATTCCTCTTTCGGCCGCTTAGAGCGCAAACGGAGGCACCTGAAACGTAAGAGCACCTAAGTGTAGGGTTTCCGTATGTGGTTGTGGAACGAAAAATGGGGTAAGGGAAAATCAATCACTTTCTTGTCGTAAGGGCGCCCTTACAAAGTAAGGATTTTGTAGTGGTGTCGAACGACGTCCTAAGGGCACACTCACACTACCACGTATTTTCGCAAAATCACAAATTTTATGTAGTTTTTCGGGTCACAAGAGGCACGTATTTTGTGTGTTCACACAAAAGGGCACGTAAATGTCAGCGGCCTGGACAGCCGCGGGCTTACACGACACTTTTTTTTATTCCTTTTAGAAGAGAATTAAGGACGAAGGGGTTTCCCGGGAAAATATTTCTCAAAACCGCCGAGGAATTCTCAAATAAGAATAATGGCTGCTGGGACGGATGGGTCCGTATCCTGTTTGAGGGTTTGAAAAAATAGGCCCGGAGACTAAAAGAAGAGACGGCAACCGGCTGGGCCTGTAGGACCACGACAAAAGAGATATTGGATCCAGTGACGATGACAACTTCGACGCGGTTCGGCATCGACTCTGCTTATCGCCCTGGCATAGCAAGATCTGATGCGGCCTTGTCCTCCATCACGCCGCGCTATCTGTGCTCCCACGTTTCCACTACGTATCCACGCGCTGTAATTCTTTCCCACTTTCCCCTCTCTTTTCTGACCTTCTCTTCTTTAATCCGTTTCCCGCCACTTTCTGCTTCTACGATGACATCACCTCTTGCGACCTCTCTCCTTTGTCTGTTCCCTACCTTGTGTGTTTCCAGTACGTATCGGCACTATTTGGCATCGACCCTGTTTATCGCCCTGGCTTAGCAAGATCTGATGCGGTCTTGTCCTCCATCACACCCCGCTATCTGTGCTCCAACGCTCTCATTACGAATCCCCGCGCTGTACTTCTTTCCCACTTCCCCCTCTTTTCTGACTTCGTCCGTCCCTTACCTTGTGTGTTTCCCGCCACTTTCTGCTTCTGTCACCTCTCTCTCTCTCTCTCTCTCTCTCTCTCTCTCTCTCTCTCTCTCTCTCTCTCTCTCTCTCTCTCTCTCCCCGAGGTGATTTCGGCTGTGCACGCTATTCGACTTCGCGGACTGGGACTATTTGGAATGATGGATTTTGTAGTTATATATTCGCTACTTCATCGAGTGCTGGTAAGCGCAATCTACTCCCCTGATGATGGCTGTGCCGGCGACACAGCCAAAATATGTCGGGAGGATTCGCGTTTTTGCTTTTGTTATCACATTGACATTTTAATGAAGCAAAGTTTTTTGCGCTATTCTGTGTACCAGCATCTTCTACTTCTATTCTTTTTCTTCTTTCTTATTCTTCCTCCTCCTCCTTCTCCTCCTCCTCCTCCTCCTCCTCTTTCCCCTTCCTTCCTTCATCCTTTCTTCTGCATCTTCTTCCTCTAAGTTACGTGTCTATGGTCGACTTTTGATCGGATGTGTACGTCTGTTTTTCGAGCACTGAGTCGGCGCTACAACCTGCATAGGCTGTTTCGACTCTCTATCTGCTCGCGGGCTTACATATTTTGCGGGGACCTCCGGACCTCCGGAGGTCCCCGCAAAATCGTATTTCGTTTTCCTCTACTGCTTTTTGGAAGCAAAAAAAAAAGTGCATGGTGCTGTCTGACTGCAGACAACGTATTTTCGCATCTCAAGGCCAGGTCGCGACCCTGTCTTTTCTGCTTTGGGCAAAAAACGGGTGACCAGTGTGACCCGCAGGTGCCATATAAACTCAAATTCACATACGTAAAATTTGCGGGAGTACGTGCTAGCGTGAGTATGCCCTAAGGCGTGTGTAAATCCTACGTAAAAGTAGAACAAAATACAAAGACAATTCCGAAAATTGCAGAAACGAAAAGTCAGGATTAGCCTATACCTTTCTCGGCCTTTTGGCTAAGATCAAGTGTAGTATCTGTTCTGACCAGTTTAATATCTGATCCAAGGTCCATCGGGCCAAAAAAAAAAAAAAAAAAGTCAGGATTAGACGTGTCGCATGCATCGGGGCCCATCAAGGACAAGCCCCGCGAACAGCGAAAGGCCAGAACCGCGACCGAGACGACCTGAACCCGGCATCACCATCCGCCGAAAATGCACCCTGGACCAGGTACAGGAACTGGAACTGGATTAGACCAAACCTGGTCACCAAGAAATCACCAAAAAGGAAGGGGCTCTGGAGCTCGTTTATGCACACCAGCTGGTGCGTCAGATCCATCCTCCCGTATCCCCTGTCGTTTATGCACACCAGCTGGTGCGTCAGATCCATCCTCCCGTATCCCCTGCAGTTTTATTCTGCCTGGGCCACTACCCCCTCCCCCCAATTGCCCTCCCGCTAATGTCTGGCATGCTGTACCACTCGGATCCATCTCAGACTGCTACTGATCCTGACATGCTGTGTTGTCCAGGCCCTTCTCAATCTGCTATTGACTCAAAGGAGTCCTGGCCACACCCCTGGATCTGGGCCACTGCTCCCTGCTGGTTGTTGTGACTGGCCTTGCTGGCCCATAGATGTGGAGGACCTGGAGGTGTCAGGAGGAGAAAAGGAGGAGGGGGTTGGGGTGAGCGTCTGAACGGGCAGGTCTTCAGGGGGAGTGGGTGTTTGTGGTCCAGGAGGTGTCGGTGTCTATGGTGGGAGACCAGGGAGAGGTGTCAAAAAGGGCGGGTCTTCAGGAAGGGGCGGGGGGGAAGGTGGTGTTAGGGGGGGTTGGCTTCCTGGGAGAGGGCGGGAAATGTGCAAAGCCGAGGGGGTGCTTTGAGGAGGGGGAGGAGTTAGGGAGGGGCGCTCCAGCGAAGGATAAGGGCTAATAGGTGAGACAGGGGGGGCTCGGGCAGCAGGGGGGGCGTTGAAAGAGGAAGACCGTCTGGGAGGGGAGGGCACGCAGTTGGGACAGTGGGAGATGGCATGGGTAGAGAACTTAACGGGGTTGACTGCATGGGAGGAATGGAGCGTTGATGCCCGATATGGGGGGGTTGTGAGTATGGCCCAGGCAGCGCATGTCCTGTCACCAGCTCAGTAGTCATGTCCCCAGGCAGAGGCATGAGGAAACAGTGAGACAGTCTGAGAAACCAGTGATTCTTGTCAGCAAGCCAGTTCTTCCATGTTATTCTTCCATCACCACTTACCTCACACATATTCCCCTGGAGGTCAATCCACACGTCACAAAATTCCTTCCGTGCCTCCTTCCCAGCCTGGGCCGGGATCGTTTCAAGGACCTTTCGTAGCTTGTGGGCGGCCATAGGTATGTTAGTTCTCTGCAATTTGTTCCTTCGCTTGCGGCAAGTCGAAAGCGAATTCCTTCCTATCCATAGAGCACCAATTCGCCAAATCACGATCAGGATAGCGAGCCGGGTCCTTTTTTTTTTTTTTTTGTGAGCCGGTTAACATTTGAATAGGTTATTTCGGAAAAGTGTCCACTGCGAAGGATTGTCGTTCCCTCTTCCTAGCAAGATTTGGCTGATATCCTGGGGGGCAAAAGTGTTCGTTATGTAGTGCCAGAGGGCATCCCAGCACCTCCACACTTGGACCGCTGTTGGACAGCCAAGCAGGCAGTGGGCACAAATTGGAGAGGAGCCCTTTTTCCGCTTTCCTCTGCTGGCTGCAGTGGGCACAAATTGGAGAGGAGTCCTTTTTCCTCTCATATAGTTTGTGAGGCAAGCCGGTTTGGTGTCAGCAGACATCTGTGCAGAATCTGCCATTGCAGGGCCCGGTGGGAGGTGGGCATGACGTGGGCATACCTGTGGCACGGAATGTTTCTCACTGGTCAGCGACCTCGTACAATGTTTTTACGTTGCGACTTAGAGAACTACGGAGCAGAGGAGTCACATCACTTTGAAGCACCTCTGTCCTCCTCCCCTCCTTCTCCCAAAAAAAAAAGAAAATAAAGTTAATAAACCAAAGAAGAAGCCACTCCCAAGGGATATTTGGCACATGGAGTACGCCAGTATGGGATGATGTCATCTTGCTTTGCTGGCTTTTCACAAACTGGCGATGATCCTCCTTTTCTCCTCTTCTTTTTTTTTCTTTTCAAAAAAAATCGCCCATGGTCCATTTTACAAATGTAATGAATTTCTAGCGACTTTGCACTGCGGCTAAGAGAAGAAAAGGAAAGTTCATGTTTCTGACAAAATGAAAGGGTCTCTTTGCACAAACGAGTACCGCCTGACGTTCACGTGCTGCACGCTGAGTTTCTGGGTACTGCGTGGAGGTTTCCCGGCCAGCATGCGGCTCCCCAAGCAGGTGAGTGCAGGGGGCTGTGTAGCGCATGGTAGCGACCCCCCTCACCTTAGCGGCTAGTGCAGGGCTGAGGTTGCCCCTTCTGCTATCTGTTCTATCTTCCTTCGCTGTTTTTACCACTCTGACTCTAATCTGTACTTTTGCTTGCCGGTGAAGAGTAACCCGACTGGTGCCCCCCAGAACAGAAGGCCCTAGTGTCTTGTGTGAAAAAAAAAAAAAAAAAAAAAAAAAAAAAAAATCTCTTTGGTTTAGACCACCAGTTCACACGAACCTAGGTAGTGCTCTTACCGGTGCACAGTAAGAGCATTTGGATTCGGGCCTTGGCAACTAACGAAAGCGGCAGGCCACTTTGAAAAGGCACATTTGCCGCCTCGGGAGCCTTGTTGCAAGCATCAGTCATAGTGGACAAACACCTAAGTGTTCTATCACATTGGAGTAGCATACCAAGCACACCACACAAGCAGTATACAGAGCACACCACACATGGACAGAGAGAGAGAGTCCGAGTGCAGGTAACTGCGTTTAAAGATAGGAACATGAAGCGCAAACGCATGTCAGGCGAAAGACCCGACACTGTGTTTCTGCCGGTCGCCTGTCCGGCGTCTTCAGGGGAGCCTTGGAAGGTAGCTTCTTCAGGCTCGTGTGAACTGGTGCTTTAAAACCAAAAAAGAAAAGGAAAAGAAAATGAAAGGAAAGTTGGCCAGTATATTCTTTTTGCTTTCCCTGTTTACTGACCATCAGAGAAGAACTGAAAACCGTCAAATGGAATCACTCTTTTAGTATTTTTCATACCTGCAGCGCAAGTGTGCGGTGCGCCATGCGGTGCGGTGCGCTGGTCACCGTTGCACTAAAAAAAAAAGTAAAAAAAAAAGTGGCCGTGATGTGTGAGAACACGCGCGCACGTGAGAGAGAGAGAGAGAGAGAGAGAGAGAGAGAGAGAGAGA
>BFEA01000116.1:2435056-2453110 GCA_003427395.1 Chara braunii
ACCTCCTCCCTCTCCTCCCCCCCCTCGTCCTTCTTCTTCTTCTTCTTCTTCTAGGCACCTGTGTGCACAAACGTGCATGCGAGAGAGAGAATGAAGGGGGGGGTTGGGAGGGAAAGGGCCGTTTTTCAACGTCACAGTGTTGCATGGTGCTATCAAATTTACAACCCTCCCCTCCCCTGTTCTTCTTCTTTTTTTTTCTTTTTTTTTTAAAGAAATAGCATGCTTCATTATATATAGAGCAAATGGAGGCCGGGAATCCGTCCACATCTCAACCCGGAAGACCGGGACCATTGCCCAGCTTAGGCTCACAGCGGATCCGGTTCCAGTGACCCTTTGTCCTGTCAGGCTACATGCCATCCTTAAACAAAGACAAAACTGGATTAACTAAAGACAAATAGCAATAAAGGAAAGAACCATCCTACCTACCCTCAGGTAACACTTGGGCGCCGCAAAATCCTTAAACCCTAAACCCTACTGTCTGCCTGTCCTTCCTAGCCACCTTCCCCTTCCCCACCCCTACACTGCTCTGTTAACCTTTTAACACACCTTTGTTCCCCTTCTTCTATCTGAAATTAAGTGCTACCCTTACGAGCCTAACACTCTAGTCTTGCCCCCACTGGTCCTTATTCTCGAACCAATATGGAAGGCTAGTCCTTCAATTGTTACTATCTTTCCTTTTACCAACGTCATCTGGTGAAAATCCTTAAATAACTCCCGGGCTTTCACCGAGTTTAGCTGAGCTTGCTGTCTTGTTCGTTGCCATTGGGCCGTGATATCCGCCTCCAGAAGGTTGTGCCAAACTTGCTTGGCCTCCAGTCTGTGCATTTGTCCCTTTCCTATCGCCAGATGACATCTCCTCTTCCAAATGGTCCACAACGCATATTATCTCAGTAATTGGAACCCCCTTCTCTGTCCCAGTTGCCATGTCTTCGGAAGGTCCATGTCGGTGAGGAGGATACTCCTGTCCTCCGGAAAGGACTCGTCTGAGATCTTTCCCCACAGTTCCCTGGCTGCTTCCCACACATATGCCGCCTCTGGGCATTGTAACAGACAATGAAGCAAGGATTCCATCCCTTCAGCCGTGCAAAGGTGGCACTTGTGGTTGACCTGATCCCTCTGGTGGTGACTGGGGCGCTCATACAGCCAGGCATTAACCGGGAGCGCCACATGGAAAATCAGCCATTGCAAGCTTTTGACCCTACCTAACCTTATGCTATTCAATACTGGTCACGGCAAACGAGCGACCTGCGTCCTAGGTACTTCCAACCTCCTTTCCCAACGAATAGCCAGTGGTTCCGCCAGTGGGTGAGACCTCCTTCTAGCTCTGTACCCCAGTTTGGTTGTGTTACTAGTGTAGTGCAGTATGCTTATTCTTCTGGCCACCCTCAGTATTCCTCCCCTGATGTTCCATGCCCATTCTGCCGGGTCCACTTCCAAATCCTCCAGAGCCATAGCCGGAGCATAAATCGTATATTTGTCAGTCTCCACCACTCTGACCTTCCGTGCTGCGTTTTTTAAGATTGAAATCGGGGTAGTAGATGCATCCCTCGGGCCCATCTTGCCCCTTATCCTGAAGGCCTCTTCCGACTTGTCCTCGTGTAACCACGTGGCCCAATCCCCTTTCTCCCATTGCGGTCCTTTCTCTAGCAGATTTACCCATTCTGATGGGATGGAAATGAGAACATCATTTAGGTTTCTAGCAACACTATGGGTGTCCTTCATATCGTACCGAAGATCTCGTGCTGTCTTCCACTGCTGCTTCTCTTCTGACCACAAATGTCTGACCTGCCAGACTCCATGTTCCACCCACGTTCCCCATTTCGAGTCCCGTGTTGTTAAGGTACGCGGCTTCCCGTGCTGATCCTTGATCAAAGGGTTGCAGAATAGTGGTTGGCGGAGCACCTCCTCTCTGTTGCTTGGCTCCCTGACCCTTGCTGGGAAGATGCCTCCCCAAAGCTTGAGGAGTTGAGCCCAATAGGAACCCCCCCTTCCCTCATTTACCTCGGGTATCCCCTCTGCCCAGCCTTTGCTCATTACCCAGTACAGCCCTGTCATGTTAGGCGGTGTTTTGTATTTGGCCAGTCTTCTGATGTGTTCTAAGGCCAGAGGAGCCCATGGAAGCTGGGGATGAGTGATAAGCTTTGAAACCCACTTCGTTTGCAGTGCCTTGATTTGCTGCTCCGGGTCCAATATGCCCAAACCCCCTTGCTCCTTCTGCTTGATGACGTGCTTCCAAGCGGCCTTTGATATGACATTCTGCTTGTTTGGATTTGTTGTCCATAAGAAGGTTGCTGAACTCCTTCTTAAATCCTTAATGGACTGGTTCGGTGGTGTCCAAATCGTGCCTATGTACCACAACATCAAAAAAATGGAAGCGTTTAAAATTAACGCTCTTCCAAACAGAGAGGTGTAAATTTCTGCCCAAGCACTTGACTTTGTAAGAATTTTTGCTAAAATCTCTGGAGCCATTGAGTGGTGAGGTCCTGCTTCTGCTAGCCTGATTCCCAAATAATGTAGTGGTTCCTCTGTCGTAGCCCACTGCATTCCATCCAGGGTGTTCTCCGTTCTCTGATCCTCTCCCTCCCCGTAGTGCAGCCACCATCCTACTGTCTTAGGCCAGCTTATTCTCATTTTGGACGCCATCTGGAAGGCCAGCATTGCTCTAGTGAGGGCCTCAAATGATGAGCTCGAGGCGCGAATCAGCACCGTTAAATCGTCAGCAAACTACAGTGTCGTCGGCAATTGAATCAGTCTGCTTTGCTGGGCCGATTCTGTTGTCAAGCGTTGGATGGAGGGATCTTTTCTGAGAAATGATGCCACCGCCTCCATTATGAACAAAAAGGTGGGTGTTGCTAAGGGGTCTCCCTGTCGGACGGATCTCAACATCCTGTAGCTCTGCGACAAATGACCGTTCACCTGGACTTGCCCATGTGCATCATTGTATAGAACCCGTATTCATTTCTTGAAATTAGGCCCGACCCCCATCCTTTCCATACACTGTTGGAGGAAACTCCAGTTCACTTGGTTGTACGCCTTCTCGAAGTCGAAGAACAGTATTGCCACATTGATTATCTTATCCTTAATCTAGCGTACTGATTCTGACAAGTTCATGTCGTTGTCCAGGATAAAGCGGCCTGGGATAAAACCGGTCTGATCCAGATGGAAGCAGCCCCTAGTTACCTTCTTGGGTCTGTTAGCTAGGGCCTTTGCTACGATCTTGTGTGTGAGTGTCAGCAAGGTAATGGGCCTGTAATTCCTTATGTCTCTGCGGTCCCCCCTTTTATACAACAATGTGACGATCCTTGTGGCCGAATCCTAGCCCAGCCCCTCTGCTTGCCAGGCCCTTTCTAGGTAAGCCATATATTCGCTCCCTAGAATAGGCCAAAATTCAAGCCAAAATTCCCTTGACAAACCATCTTTTCTTGGAGTCTTGTTGGGTGACATTGACTTTAGCGCTTCCCACATCTCCTCCTAAGTGAGAGGGGCTTCTAGAGTCTCCACTTGTGCGCTAGGCACCGTCTTCTCTAAGTGGGCTAAGAAATTTGATCTGGCTTCTTGAACCTGTTGTTGCGAGTGCTCCGACTCCCTTGAAGTGTACAAGGTGCTATAAAATTGTTGAGCCACTGGGACCATCTCTTCCGGTGTTGGCACTTTCTCTTCCGGTGTTGGCACTTGCCCTTCCGGTGTTTGAAGTCGTTTTATTGTTGAGCTCCGTCCTTTGGTCCAGATTTTGTGAAAGAAATACTTTGCCATTCTTTCTCCCTCCTCCCACTCCTTGACTCTTGCCCTCATTTGCAGCCCCCTGATCCTCCAGCGTTCCCATGTTCCCAATTCTGTCCTTGCTGCCTACCATATTCTCTCGTACAATTCGACGCCTGGGTTCTTAACGAGGTTACTATCTGCTATTCGTAATGCCTGTCGGAGCTCTGCTTCCCGGGCCTTTCTTTTGTTCGCTAGCTGTCTAGCCGTTGTCATCGATGCTCGACTGATAGCGTTTAGGAGCTCTAGAGAGGACTGATTGCCCGAGTCGTAGTTTAGGCAAGGTTGCAAAATGACCTGCCTCATTTCCAGATTTAGAAGAAACGAGTTATTTATCTCATAGAACCCTTTTTCTCTCCTGACTTGCTTGTCTGTGGTTAAGTACAGAAAAACAGGTTTGTGATCTAGTCCACTGAAGTTAGGAGACTCGCCTATACCCACAGAGTGGATCATACCTATGACCGTCTGAGAAATCAAGAGATAGTATATTCTCGATGCAGAGACGTGCTGACTCTTATTCCTCTTGTAATAGGTAAACTGCCTATCCTTAGGGAAATACAATTTTTAGGGATCAATCAAGTCGAGAGAAGTTATCGTATTATGAATTGGGAGTGCCTCCTTTCCCAGTGCGCCCTCACCCCTCACCCGCGTTGTGTCCCCGTGGCATTCTATCCTGGGCTGGTTCCAGTGCTGCATTCCAATCCCCTGCTATTGTAATTGTCTAGTTGGTTTTATTATGGCCTGCAATTCATCCACTAGATGTGCCCTTGGTTGAAATATGTTGGGTCCATAGGTGGATAGTAAAGTAAACTGCTCTTCCTGAAATAGAAAGTTCAACTTGACCCATCTCCCCTCTCTGTTATCTACCCACACCTCTTCTATCTTTAACTTCTTTACTGCAGAGGCCCGCTTGTTTTGAAGTATTGCCACCCGCGCCAAATGTGAGCGTGGAGCCGAAGCCAAGAAATTTGCTGCTACCCATCTCAATCTTTGTAGGATCCTATTCTTGACTTGCTCGTGCTCTTCTGAGGTGGTCAAATGAGTTTCTTTGTAAGCATACGAAGTCCGAAAGATTGTGTCCAAACCATCCTAAGTATTGGACAAAATTGTTCCACTAGTCCGGGTTGTCCAAAATCTGCGTCGGCCCGTTTATGTTCCAAGAGACCACTCTGATCTCAGGATCCATCCTTGGCTGTGTCTGCAGCAATCTTCTATGTTTCTCCGACCTTCTTCCTTCGTTGTCCTGCATTGGAATTCTTATTCTTCTTCTTTTTCTTCTGTTTCTTCTTCTTCGGTGTTTGTCTGCACATCGATGTGAGCATCTCAGAGGGAGACCATAAGGGGGTGGGAAGGGAGCACATTTCGGTACGTCACATGGAGCTAGCCAACATGCCATATGCTCCTATGCAAAGGAACAGAAGAAAGGAAAAAGAGGGGTCGAAGGTGTGGCGCATCCCATTGACCCATGTGGCACCTCGTGTCGTAACAGTCTCCCGATCCATCTTTTCTCTCTGTGCATGTATATACACTATAGGGGTAACTTCAGTAGAGTCACAAAAACGAGTTATAATTGCACTACGGGGCAAGATACAGTTTGCAATTGCACTTCGGCCACCCTACCTGGCCAGAAAGCTCGGTTGTAGACATTGCCCGAACTGCAGTTCGAAACTGCATCTTGGCCCATAATGCAATTATAACTCATTTTGGATACTCTTGTGTAGTTTCCCCTACATTATATTGTACATATATAACGATATATATATATTATATATATAATATATATACATATATGCCGTCATGAGTCGGTGAAACTCCGACGAAACAATTTGTCAGAGCTCCTCCGTTGCTGTCCTCTTCTCCCTTTTTACCGACAGTTTACCAGACAGTTCTGTTTGATGATATATACCACAACTTCGGTAGCGCTCTGCTACGCCGCTACGGTTTTCTCCGGCCAGGTTGAGCGTATGTGGCTGTCACTATGTGGCCATGATGTGCCTCTAGTGCAAATAACGTGTCTGGAGTGTATTTATTGGCTGTGATAGACCTTTCTTTGTTTTGTGGGTGTTTTGTTGGCTTGTGATGGGGCATGAACCGACAATTTGTAAAGTTTTCCATCTGGTGTGGGTGAGTGATAGTCTGCTTTGATTTTCGTCACAGGTACCTTGAGGGCAGTGGTTGGTGCCCACCTCAGGGTATCAGTCCAGTTACTTATCACCGGCAAACACGTTTCCTCAACTCGGAAGGGGGAAAGAGAAAAGACCCAGGGTCAACCTTACCCATGCGGCACTCGCCACCTGACCAAGGGGCAGACTGATACGGGGCGTCCCACCCCCCAAACCCTGGCTCTTTTTCAAGGGTTCCGCTGCTGATCGGGAAGCTTACTGGCAATCCCCAATCACGCAGCAGGGGAGTCCCAAGAAGGGCGGGGCGGCGGGTGGGCGTTCCTAATAGTCTCATTGACCGCGGTCTCGTCAGCAACTTTCTCTCCTTTCATGTCCAGTTCCTAACTCCCTGCAACCCTTCCGTCCCCATCACCTTGCATGTCCACTTCCTAAAGCCCTGCTTCATGTTCCTAAGTCCCAACATTTTGAAAGCTTTTTGCTCTATGTATGTACAACCTATTGTAGGCGTGCTCTATAGCTCCCATCTCTTTTTTTTCTTTTTCTTTTTTTTTAACTAAAGACTCAGGTGTGATATGAGCAGCCCCTTCTACTACTGACTGTATTGGTCACTCCATCTATTGGTGAAGACCTGCACCTGCTGGAAAACGGGTCCAATGTCCCAATGAGAACAAAGTTTATAACAAATGAGCATTATTGGGGCCTCTTCGCCAGAGTTGGGTGCCAGATCCTCTTACTATTTCTAGCCCTTCTATTTTGCTGCAGACTCATTTGTAATATGCCTCTCCCATCCAGTTCAAGGTTTTGCCTCTTTTCCTCCTCCTGCTTTTTCTTTTTTTCCTTCCCCTGTTTTTGGTGCTTTTGCTTTAAAAAAAAAAAAAAAAAAAAAAACACTTGTGATAGCAGATAGGAGTGATGGTAAGAGCATTCACTCTTACTTGTCTCTCAGGGGGATCCAGCCTATTGGTGGCGAGCTGCATCTGCTGGAAAGCGGGTCCAGCGTCCCTTGAAATACATTGATAAGTCGACAGAAACATCAAATGTTGGGAACTGGTCTCAACGTCCACCTAGACATAGCTGATAGTGCCCCTGATCCTAATGATGAATATAAGGGTATTAATACAATCAAAATGAAGAAAAGCGCCTCTTCAGTCCATCAGGACTTCCAAATCTAACATTAACATGCAAGCATTCTTCCTTCTGATATTTAATCCCCCCCCCCCCCCCCCAATACCACTCCAATTCAACTAAGGCTAATTCAGACGGGGGAAATGGGTCTGAGAAAAAGATTGGAGATCTGAGCAAGGCTCCTGGTTGAAGTTGGAACCAATCTCGGAAGACGAGCTGAAAGTCTCTTTTGAAGGACCCTTCATACCCTTCCTCCCCTGACCATATCACTTCACCCAAGCCCCCTTCTGCAGATCCCTCAGCCAGTCCTCCTCAAATTGTCGGATTGCACATTGAATATTTTTTTTTCTGTTGGAATTTGTCTAGTTTAGATGAAAGATTTGACCAATGGTATCTAATTTCTGTTTGTACAAAATTAACAATCAGTTCCTCTAATTCTGATCCTTCCAACCCCACTCCCTCTCTCTCCCTAACACAACGCTTATACCATAACGTCCATATCATTGCCTTGCGCCCTATCTCAAAAAAATTATGTCGGAAGTTGGACAATTGCAAGCCCTGGGGAACCCAGTGACCCAAGAGAATGGCTTTCCAATCCCAGGGTCAATCAATTCCTGTTAGGCCCTTCCAGATACAATCCCATTTTCTCCATGATAGCAATATTGATCCAGAACATTGCATAAATATATGCTCAATAGTTTCTCTGAATTTCCTGCTAGGAAACGCTGAAAGGCAGAATGTGCACCATGGAGTAGCCAGTCCTCTCTGTTCCAATGTGGAACAATCTATCGGTCAATCATTTGTGGGCGGACACCGATGTACTATCTGCCGTTGTAAGGTAGAAAATTTAATAGGCCGTTGTTTGAGATTTTTGAAAAAATTGATGTGTTTAATCGAATTTATCTCAATATTAAGATGCCCGACCCATCTTTCATGCAAAATCGCAGCAATGTCCACTTTTGGGCGAAAAAGGCGATAGGCTGCTTTCACTGACAGTGAATGAAGATGCTTAGGTTCCCCTCTCTTGCTAGTCTTCCAGACCCATTCATTTGGATCTATTGGAAGTTCCCGGAACGGGGCGATCAGGATGAAAGACCCTTCACCCCTTGATGGAGGATACATACATAACTTGTATCCTATAAATGCAGTCAAAAGGGGAAAAAAATACCTTGTTCTCCGAGGATGCAATAAGATAGTGATCCCTATTGATTACCAAAAGACTGACCAATACTCCACCTTCTAGTATGTAGATCACCTGACCTACTACCTTCTAATCATCATCTGATATCCCTACCACCCAATCTCCTTCCCTGAAAATAATGTATTTTCTTAATGTACGTATCCACGCTAAGGGAATAAAGAAAATAATTTGATCCAATGAGTTAGAGAGTTGATGAGAATACATGAGATTCTCTCTCATCCGATCCATTGTTTTCCTGTCTTTCTTAACCGTATCCCATAAATCTCTTACTCGTATCACCCTTTTTTTCACCCATAATGACCAAGGTGAATATGAGTTATTAAAAATACATCCATTCTGGTTCGTGATCCATCAATTCCCCAAAAGAGGTTGTCGTAGCACTTCCTCATCACGAGAGGGAAAAGGTTTGTTGGGAAGTGGCAGATGGCGCCAAATCCTGAGAAGAGACAAAAAACTTGTCAAAGATCATATCATCTCGGACTTCCTTGCAGATCCCTACCTCCTAGATTGAGCATGTACTCTTGGAATGCTCCAAAAGCGGTCCTCGATCCATGTAAGGGGGCGAGGAGTCTCCGTAGATGGAGGAGCTAACCTTTTGATCTGCTTAAGGGCTAGGGCTTGCCAAGGACTATCCACAACAAGAATTAGTTTTGTGATCCATTGAAGAGAGATAGCTCGACATTGAAGTATAGGATCCAACACACCTAAACCTCCCCTCGACTTAGGTTGAATAGAGAAAGTCAAGCTACTCTTGGAATAACTTTATCCTGCTCATGGTTACCTTTCCACAGAAAGACGAATACCTGTCTTTGAAGGAGTTTCGTGCGTGAGTTACAGGCTAGAGTGTTGACTTATACCACATAGAAGCAAGGACAACATTATTAATAATCAATGCCTTCCCAAAGAAAGAGGGATGGTGATTTTTCCACTGACTTAACTTAGACGTTGCAGGCCCTGTAATTCAATCGTCATTAATAACTAGTTTTCCATACGCTGTAAGAGACATCCCTAGGATCCGAATTCGAGCATCCAGAGGCACCCAACTAACTCTGGGCAGCTCACGAGGACGCATCCCCATGGGAATGTATCCACCATCCCTGAGTCTTACTCCCCCAGTTGACCACCATATCAGAAACTCGAAAGAATCTATCCAACAAGGCCTTGATTTCTTCCATGTTGGATATGGTGGCTTCCATCATGATAGTGAGATCGTCTGCGAACATGGAACTAATAGGTATTGCTTCTTCAGGTATCCCTGCAATGTGAAGACGTTTAAGATTATGATTATTTCTAAGGTTAGCCCCAATGCTTCCATGATTATTTAAAAAAGAAAAGGAGCTAAATGATCTCCTTGTCTAACTGACCTTTGGAGGCGAATATCTGGAGAGAGAAGGTCATTTATCTGGATCAGTGTCATAGCATTGGAATGGAGAATATGTACCCATCTTCTCAATCTAGGGTCAAAATTCATCTGTTGAAGACATGTATCTAAAAATCGACAATCTACATGGTCATAGGTTTTTTTTTTATCTATAAACAAAAAAACTGCATTTTGCTTAGATTGTTGTGATAGCTTAACCATTCATTAATTAGTTGTATGTTATCGTGAATGTGTCTCCCATTGATAAAGCCTGTTTGAGAGGGGTGGATGATGTCCGGCATCACTGGTATTAGACGGTTGGCCAAAACTTTGGCCAATAACTTATAGACTACTGTCAACAGAGTTATGGGTCTATAATTTTTAATATTGGTTTTATCGCCTTTCTTGTATAAAAGAGTGAGGATGCCTTGACCCACCATCTCCCCCATCTGCCCTGATTCATAAACTGCGTAAAAAAAAATCATTAAATATGAGGTAAAGGTGAACCATATGGTTTCCCAAAACTCCTTTGGTAGGCCATGAATCCCTGGAATCTTGTCTTCTTCCATCTGTAATAAAGTCGTTCATATTTCTTCCAAGATCAAAGGTCTCTTTTGGTGTTCCCTCTGTGTTTGGGAGTAAGTGATCTTGATAAATGGGTGAGAAAACATTCAATATTTTGATCATCCTCCTCTTGCTTACAAGAGTCCTTCGAAGAAGTGAGAAGACTTTTGAAGAAATTCTAACCTATTTTTAAACTCCCCACCGAGGATGATGAAATGAAGGCCTCTGCATCTTTTGAAGACGCCTCAAGGTCTATACATCCTTCTATGCACATGCGTCTAGATTGTGTTTTTGCCAACGCAAAGAAAGAAGAATCCATTTGTCCTTAAGTAACAAATTAGATAGTTTACCTCTGACAAGATGTCCCTGGCAACGATATTGCGCAAAGGACAAAAATTGTTGTCTAAGTGTTTGGATATCAATTGGGTTCTAATCATTTGGTTGATCGTTCAATACGTAATTTAGAATCTGCTCTTCGATGTTTATTTCCTGGCGATATCATTTCTAGCTAAAAACGCTAAGCCATTGTTGAACCAAGTCATGAAAGAATCATGTTTGTCTTCCATAGTGTGTCAGTATCCTGAACTGAGACTGAGAAAGTAAGCACATATTGAGTTTGTAAAAGTTCTTCCCTTTATCCGTTTTTTTTCTAAAGGTCAAGAGTATTGCACACATCTTATGGTCCGCCCCCGGCCAAGGGCTTTTAGGGAAAATGGTCATCCATTGAAGGGTTCGATCAAAATCATTCGACATTAAAATCAGATCTATTCTAGACCTTGATTGATTTGGGGCGCTACTATTTCAGATGGAAATGAACAAACGCTCCCAAAGGAAGATCCGTCGTTAGGAATCAAACAAATGTTCCGAGGAACACAATCGATGGATTATATTCTCACCCTCCTCAACATATGATGGACAAGGGAAGATAATCTTCCATCGATACATCCATCTATTTGACGCCTCATTAAAGTCGTCAGCCATGATGATTGGAATTCCGACTGGAATGTGCAACTGAATATCATGGAAGAATTTGACCCTTTCTTGCACTTCATTGGGACCATAAGCATTTATTACACACACAATCTTTATCTCAAGCATTACCAATGCAGATATCCAACGCCCTTGTTCCTTATTTGTTGTCCAATGAACTATTTCAACCCTTGATTCCGGCGGGATCCAGATAGCTACTCCTCCCGAACCACGGCGCGGAGCAGGGGAACTACTTTTGTGAAAAGGCCAAACTATATTGTGTGCACGGATATGGGCAGGGGATTCAGTAAGGTGAGTTTCCTGAATGCAAATAAAATCGGCCACAAACGACCCCCAACTCCTTTAAATTGTTTCATTAAAGTACTTTTTTCCCCCCCATCTGCAGTGGTCAGACCATTCACATTAAGAGATCTCAAATCCAACTCCGCATCCCTAGTGACTCGGTGCCACGTAGGGTTCTTCCCATATAATGATTGCAATGCCTACATTATGACTCAGCATTGCTCCCCCTTGCCCCAGTCCAAGCTCCCAATAGTTGCATCCAACTACTATTGTCCAAATCTGAGGCAGCTTGCAGCCTGCCTTTGCCCAAGACGGAGCAAAGGAAGGATGCCACATCTGAGATGGACCAAATTGAACTAGCTTTGATTTTCAAATTTTGCAGGTCTAAAAGAGCAGAGAATGAATACCATTTCAAACCTGCCTCCTTGTGTTCTTCAAACCGCACATATGTATCTCGTTTAGTCATCTGAGCCTTGTCCCCTGACACCGTAAAAGTTGCTTGCGGCCCCGGATCAAAAGGCTTGCACAAGAAGTCATATAGATCCCTTTTGAAAATCCGGTCTCCATTACTCTGACAGTCCGTGTACGAGGACCATCCTTTTAACGTCACCCCCCCATACTGATCCTGCCCCATCGGTGAGAGCCCTATTTCCCACTTACCCTCCTTACGGACCGGAATAATCAAATTACCCTTCTGATTTTGAGGCCTGACTGCTTGCCCTTTTTCTAACAAATTCCCAAGTTTTTGCCGCTTGCCAGTTTCCTGAGAAACCAGGCGAGGGAAGGAGACCAAGGCTTGCTGTTCTTGCAGGGGCTGTACCTGAGACAGCGGCTTTTGCTGCCGCTATTGCAACTGATGTCTCTGGTGTCCACCCATGCCATCTGAAGTAGGTTCCTCTGAGAGGGTTACCCCCGATGTCAAATCCTCCCCTTTCCTATTCTGTTGGCTTTCATCATTTAAACTGATTTCCTTCATTTCAATTACTTCACTGGTCATGAACTCTACCCCTTTCCCCTGGTCACTCCCTGGGCTTTCTGTGACCTGCGGAGTATCTGGATCAGCACAATGGGAAGAAGCAGATCCTTGAACTGACTCCTGCTGAGGAAAAGAGATCAGCCCATCCACCTGTAGCACTGTGACATGAGACTCGGGAATTACCTCTACCCCCTCTCCAGAGACCCCAGCAACCTCATCCTTATTGGGTGACATAGAATCCTCCTCCTCCTGATTTGTTGAGTGTGTCTGTGTCCCCTGGGGAACAGGAACAGCTGTTACCATAACCGTGGATAAGACTTCTCCCTCTATCTTATCAGTTGGATCCAAAGGGGGGTGGGGGGGGAAAGGGGGGGGTGAAACAGGTTTTCTGCTGCCAGTAACATCCTTTGGCTTACCACAGGCCATTTTGCATCAGATGGCAAACCTGTCCGCAAAACTTTTTTTAAGCTATCGCTACTGTTCAGTAGAGTAACCAGCTGCACATTAGATCTATCCCAAAATTCAACTGTTGTCTCTCCGAATCTAATTTTCAATTGCTGTAACATCCAATCAGCTAATTCGGCAACCTTATGCGCGAGCGGTATCTGAGTTTCCTCTCCACCTTCAGAGTGGAAAGAGTCCCTCAAAGAGTTAAGCCCCGCCTGCCCCCTTTCAAAAAAAGAAAAAGTTTTTTTTTTTTTTTTTTCATAATCTCGCCCCCATCAACAGCTAGGAGTGATGATATGAGCATACACTCCTACCTGTCTTGCAGGGGTCTCCAGTCTATTGGTGGGGAGCTACGCCTTCTGGAAAGCGGGTCCAGCGTCCCCTGAGATTAAAGGTGGATATAGCAAGGTTGCGCTCACATTATTCCCCTGAAGACAACACTTAGTCATTATAGCCGATCTTAGTGCAACTTTCAGGCCAGATACATATGTATTGACCAGGCTTTGTGTTCAAGAAAGATCAATTTTCTGCGGTCATTATCAACTGTGCATGTCCGTTTCGCAAGGTGAGTAAGATACTTGTGAAAGAGTAGGATGATGAACCTTTGTGCCTCTTCACCCACCCAGAGCACCAGAAACTCTTGACTTCCTAGCACTGGTCCATAACCCTTTACAATCTGAGTTTTGAGAGAGTAGAAAAGAATATCCACACCGAGCAATTCCAGTCGCACCCTCCACACCTAGCAATTCCAGTCACACCCTCCTGCTTCAATCATACCCATACCATGAAGTGGGAACCAGACAAAGATCTGACGGGGGAAACGGATCAGGGAAGTCTGTTAATGGCCTTAGTGTTGTAGCAGGATCAACAGCACTCCAATCATTGTAGACCAATCGGTAACTCCTTCGAAATGTCTCTTGGGAACTCTCATGTGCTCCCACAGGTGGAGGAGGATTCTATGTCCCCCAGTAAGGATTCTATGTCCCCGCGATACACTTCCTTTTCCGCCGCTCTAACCCTCCCCAGGTGGATGGAGGATTCTATGTCACCCAGTAAGGATTTTATGTCACCCAGTAAGGATTCTATGTCACCCAGTAAGGATTCTATGTCACCCAGTGGGAGCACTGATTTGTTGGGGCAGGTAACTCCTTCGAAATGTCTCTTGGGAACTCTCATATGCTCTCAACCTCCCTCTGTGGTTCTCCCCAAGCCAGCTTCAATTGAACGGTTTGATATGATGCCAGATCTCATTTTGCAATGATATATGTTGGATTCTTTCTTTCAAGTTCTCCCATTTGGTAGTAATGTCTGTTTGAACATGCTGTTTAATAGTTTCAGTAAATTATGCGCTGTTCAAGCATGCAATTTCCATTTCATAGATGCACCTTCTTATGCAGATTGCCCAAATGACTGCTCTCCTACCGATTGTAAACGAGTTAGCTGTGAAGATATCCACTTTATCTGGATTCCAGGTTTCCAGGAGGAGTGCCTTCCAATTCATATATTTAGTGGAGTGGCATCATACGGTGGGGAGTGTGGCCTCATGCAGCATTCAAAACTGAAACCGTTTTGCCTGTCTACACCAGCATACGCCCTGTCGGTCGATCCGAGAAACTGGGCTTGGAGAAACCCCAAACAGCAACAACAGCAACTGCCATTGCATCGATGCTCCACAAAAATGGGATACCAAATAGCGACTCTGCAGGTGGATGTCAACTGAAAAGTGGTGAAGAGCTGGATGGCTACTAACTAGATTGCCGATTCTTCGATCTGCATTGCGGAAGCAGCAGCATTGCCTAGATTTTGGAAACTGCTAATGGATCTGGCGGTGGTGAAACACACCAGCTTGCTCTGTTTGATGATGCATCAAGCTTTGCCAGTGGCGGCGTGGTGTGTTCAGCAGACTTTTAAAGCTCGTCCGGAATGTGAAATCTTCCAGGGAACTCCGATGGAAGACATGCAGCATTTCGCCCTCGTTTGTGATCTCTCGTGTCCTTTCTGGGAATGGTGGAGGCACGGGCAAACGGCTGTCCCGGTTGCGGCCAATCGATGGACATATCACTTTCTTCTTATGTGGACTGCATCCACACAGGGCCGACAGCCAGACCAGACCATCGAAAGTACGTAGAAGAAACGCTCAGGGGTGCGATATTGTGGACTCTTTGGGCATTAGGAACTCAGCAATGAGAAGAGGGGAGAACCTCACACTGGCAATGGTGAGAGTCGAGGTTAAATATGGTATAAAGCAGGCAAAAAAAAAAAAAAAAAAAAAAAAAANAAAAAAAAAAAAAAAAAAAAAAAAAAAAAAAAAAAAAAAAAGAGTGTGAGGTCAAATATGGTATAAAGCAGGCAATTTTGGCTGAAAGGCAGTATAAAATTACTACAAACTAGTACAAAGTCCAAAAGAAAGGCTGCTCCGCAAAATCTGTCAAATTGTTCACAAACCATTGGGGGGTCCTTCTGGGTTTGGTGACCGTGAAAATGGAGGCAGGTCAGACGTGGGTGCTGCAATTCTTGGCTTTCTTCTTGTAAAATGGGGTTGCGCAGGGATCTGTTTTGAGCACAGGAAAGCTCAGGCTTTTGTAGCGCTTTTTTGTGTGCGACTTTGTTGGCTCCGGACCATTTCTGTCCCACCTTCTGTAGAAGCTCTTCACTGTTTGTAGGATTATAGATAGGAGCATACGTAGGATTGTAGGTTAGTACTTCTGCTACTTTGGTTTCTTTGATTTCTTTGGTTTCTTTGGTTTCTTTGGTTTCTTTGGTTTCCTTGGTAGTTTGTTACTGTATGGAGGACATGCTAGATTTATTAGACATTTCTGAACTGTATGCTATACATTGATACGCCGATTTGGTCCATGACATTTCGCTCCCTTTGCTGCGGTCAGGGTTAAGCTTGGCCGGAGTGCCCGGCTCACCCCAAAGACTGCAGCTTATGATGTGAGGGACACTGGGCCATTTCCCAGCCCATAATGATTTTGTTTCTTTTCTTTCCTTCAAAAAAAAAAGCTGGGAGATCTGAGAGTGATTTCTGAAAGGGAAAAAAAAAGAAAGAAAGAAAGAAAGAAAGAAAGAAAGAGAATCTATGGGGTCCGGAAAGTTGAAATTTTCCTACTTTCCCGAGACTAGTGGGGTCAGGGTCCACGGAGGGGTGTGGGACGGAGTCCATTTAGGTCCCTATTTCGTCTTCTGTGCAGTATACTGGCCTTGTCGTCGCAATCTGTTGAGATTCAGCCTCTTTACTCTTTATTTTTTATTTTTTATTCTTTCAGCCGCCCCTCTACTAGGGTGAATGATGTGTGCATCTCTCCCTAGTAGTCAGGGCAGGTGCTCCAATCTATTGGTGGGGAGCAACACCTGCTGGAAACCAGGTCCAGCGTCCCAAGATACACTTTTGACCCCCCCTTGCCGAAGACCGGATCCAGCGTCCCAAAGAACATCACTTGAGGCGCCAGGGCCATTACCCGGCTTCAGCTAAATGAGTAAATTATGAGATGACCAGGGCTTCGAGGAGCAGCAGGGGCGCCAGGGGACACTGGTGAGTCCCTCTATCCCCTTGCCCTGTCTGTGAGTGTCCTGTATGCTGGTCTTATGGGACTTCCACAGGGATAAGGGGTGGGATGGAGACAGATCCGGGAACTCAGATGTTGGTGGGAGGGTGATGCTGGGGTCCACCGATGTCCGTTCCTTGGAAAGCAGATGGTAGTCTCTGGGTGGCTTCTCCTGTCGATTCCGCTGATTCTGCTGACTATCCGCCCGGTCCCCCGTGACCTTGTTCCCCGTCCATACCACCTCCGCAATCCAGCTTCCCCTGGCTCCCCCCAGCCAATCCTGACTAACTGAGTGATTCACGTAGAGATATCGTGATGGGTGTTGCGTGTTCTGCATTTTGTTCCAAAGGTTCATAAGTAGGGGACAAAATAGAAAAGAAAGTTTAAGAAACTCTTTTTTTTTTTTTTTTTTTTTTAAAAAAAAAGCTCCAGTCTATTCGTGGGGAGCAACACGTGCTGGGAACCGGGCCCAGCATCCCATGTGAAATCATATGAAAAACAATTTGAAATCCGGGGTCATTAGCCGGCCTTGGCTAAGAATATCCCTTGAGAGAAAACCCTGAAGCCCAAGAGATTATCCCACTGCCCAGTGTCACATAATGTGCCATGTGTGATGTTTTCCATTTCTCCATGGGCACTGGGCCCCGTGAGCATTTTAATATACAAGGGAAAGATTGTCAGGAAACATTACCTCAACCCATTCATTCTGTGGAACGTTGAAGAGTCGCCCAGCGCAAGCCCTCATGTCCTCAACTGTGTGTGTCTGTGGTGTGAAGTCGTCCATAATAAAAGCGAAGCAAAACGTTATGGGAGAGCAATGATGAAACATCATGGCCAAGGCAATCTGGATTTATTTCCCTCCCCTCCTCCCCATCTCAAACCTTCCCCCCCTTTGCATTCTCAGTTGGCATTTTTTTTCTGACCTGGTTAATATGGGATTGCTCCCCGACAAATCCATCCCACTGCATCTGACAAGGGGGTCCAACACTTTTTTCTGTCTTCCATTCTGTACTCTACGAGATACTGGCAAAAAAAAAAAAAAAAAAAAAAAAAGAGATACTGGCATATGATAAGAGGACTTAGGGCGTCGCCGCACGGCACACGAAACGAAAAACGAAACGCGTGCATCTTCCTGCAGAAAATGGCCAGTTTCATCCGTTTGCTATAAATAGTAACGACTGTATGTTGCCACCTCCCGTGGGCAGATGCACTCGTTTCGTTTTCGTTTCGTGTGCCGTGGGGCGAGGCCCTTAGTTCACTATTTTCCAGGTGGGGACTGGGTCAGTAAGAAGTAGGAGCTCCAGAAGTAGGAAGGGTGACTTGTGCAGCCCCACGGGAAAGACAGAGCCTCAGGCTAGGAACTGATATGCCGTGGGCCTGGTCCTTGGCCTCTACAACACCCTGGGCTTTAGGATGGAGTAAAAAAAAAAAAAAAAAAGGAACTGATATGGCCATGGTCCCAACAAACTCAGTGCTGAGATGACGTTCCTAAGGCACGCTGGACCTGATTTCCAGCAGGTGACGCTCCCCAGTGTCCCACCAATAGATGGAGCAGCCCGACAGGCAAAGCCTCAATTCCGTACCGCGTGCAGCGAACTGATTGGCCAGATCGCCCGCCACTGCTGCCCGTTGGGGAGAGAGAGAGAGAGAGAGAGAGAGAGAGAGAGAGAGAGAGAGAG
>BFEA01000116.1:2457244-2470688 GCA_003427395.1 Chara braunii
TTTTTAACTGGTCCTTATGGTCCTGGCTCCATGTCCATTCTGGAGAGCGTCAGTCCGGTTCCTATTCCCCTGGCAAGTCAAAAATGAAATACATCGTAGAACACGCTCATGCTTCCTTCCGTCTGGCCGAAGGATCCCTGACCAGCATTGATTACTCCTGACCAGGAGGATTGACTGTCAGCTTGCCCTAGTCTCCTATCCAGTCAGATACCCCCTGGGGGTCTGTCGGTTGTAACAA
Source organism: Chara braunii (assembly GCA_003427395.1). NCBI lineage: Eukaryota > Viridiplantae > Streptophyta > Charophyceae > Charales > Characeae > Chara > Chara braunii. The sequence goes on from BFEA01000116.1 coordinate 2,457,483, forward strand.
TAATGGTCAAGAAGAAGACTGCGGCTTTGCTGCCTTGTGGGTCCCGCTGGGTTGTCCAAAGTCCTCGGGGAGGACGGTTGCTTTCCTGTGTCATCGAACTCTTGAGGGCGGAAGTTGGCGCCAATTCTTCCATATTAGTCAGTTGCCCGCTATGCTTGCTATTCTGCCTCTTATCAGCCAATCCTTGTGAAATGTTGTCCTCCTGATTGCTTGTCTCTCGGGAAATCTCCTTGATGCTGCGATGACCTTACGCCATCTGGCCCGAATTTCAGCTTCCGCCATCTTGGCTAGTAACGTCCACATTTCCTCCTTGGCGACCTCTGTACCTTCGATTGTGCGGGTGCATCTCCTTTTCCAGATTATCCATAGTGTTAGCTTCCTGAGTAGCAGGAACCAGGTGCTCTTGCTGCCCTCGAGTCTTGAGTGGGGATCTGAAAGAAGGAGGATGGTTTGTGGAGTAGTGATCGGGGGGGGGGACAGAGAATAGGGAGGTCCATAAGGCTCGGATCCTGTTCCAGAACCAAGTCGCCTCAGGACAGATGAGGAGACAGTGAGGTATGTATTCTATTGATTCAGTGTTGCAGAGGGTGCAGAGAGGTGAGCTGTTGATGTCTGAGTGTTGTCTTCGCACGTGGAGCCAGTTGTTGACCGGGAGGGCTGTGTGGGCGATCAGCCACTGCATGCTCCGGATTTTGATTGGTCGGATGTTCAGGTGTTGGGGCCATGGGATAGTGAGTAGAGTTTGCGGTTCGAGGTTGAGGATGTTAGTCCATTTCTTGATCAATCTGGGGTTGGGATCTGAAGTACGCAATGCTAGCTCGTAGCCGAATTTCACATTGTATTCAACTATGGTTTGTGTCTTGCCAGCCTGGTCCTTCTTCCAGGCCCATTCCTTAGGGTCGAATTCTAAGTCCTGGATGCCAAGTTCTGGTAAAAAAAATGGCTCATGACTTGTTTTGAGTTACCCTGATTTTTCTCAGCTGGAAGGTCTCCAGAGCTTCGGTCTGTGGGTCTTTGTTAGAGATTTCGAGGACCTTTAGATTATGGTTGAGTACTGGGTACGAGACGAAACTGGCCTTGTGACCTGATATCTGTTCTATAAATCTGAAGGCTCTTGTTGTGGGGGTCTGAGTAGTGAGCAGTCCCTAGTCTCCGGGCTTCCAGGTGAACCGTTCTCTGAGGAGTGGGATCCAATTTGCCGGAATGCTTTGTAGCATGGTCGTGAGGTTAGAGTCCAGATTGTGGCACCCTTTCAGTGGGGTGCGCAACTCCTGTTCGTTGTACCATTCGCCTCGATCTTCTGACCATAGGTGTTTGATCTGCCACACCCCTTTCTCCACCCAGGACAACTTCCTCCTATCCCTGTGGTGGAGGGACCACGGGTTACCGCTCCTGTCTTTTATCTATGGATTGCAAAATAAAGGTTGTTTGAGTACTCTTGTTGGATGGGGCGCCGTGTTTCGTGGGTAATATCTGGTGCCAGGCCGGCAGGGTGGGGGCCCAGAATGATTTTGGTCTGGTGGTGTTGGGGGCTTGATCGGGGGTATGGGCGAAGGCCTCCTTGGGGACTTGACCGACCAACCCTTGCCCATAATCCAGAACAGACCCCCTCATGTTGTGGGGAGATCGGACCGGGGCCAGGTCACGTATGCTGTCTAGGGCCAGTTTGGTCCAAGGGATGTATTGTCGAGTCAAGATCTCCACTATCCATTTCATCTGGAGAGCGATCGCTTCTTGTTTCGGGTCGATAATCCCTAGACCGCCCTCATGTGGTTTAAGTGTGATGTATTTCCAGGCTACTTTATTGATGCAGGTCGTCCGACTTGGGTCGCCTGTCCACAGGTAGCATCTTAATCTAGATTGGAGGCTTTTGAGGTCCTCGTCTGGTGGCGACCAGATGGAGGCCATGTACCAAAGTGTGGAGAAGATAGATGTGTTGATGATGAGGGCCCTCCCAATTAGGGAGGCCTGGGCTTTTTTGCAGGGGTCCAATCTTTTTATTGCTTTTGCTAACGGGTTCTGCCCCAAGCCGGGCCACGTTCCTTCCGTGTTGATCATGATTCCCAGGTAGCATACGGCTTCCTCACTTGTGGACCACGCCATGGGGGGGGAGGGTTCGGGCGGCTGTGGGGGGGTGGTGTCGGCCAACCACCACCCTTCAGTCTTATTCCAATTGACTCTCATTTCAAAAGCCAGTCGGAGGGCTTCCATCGCCCTGACTAGTGCTTGGAAGGAAGAGTTATTGGCTGGAATGAGCACGGTGAGGTCGTCGGCAAACATGAGTGTTGTTGGTAGGGCGAAGTCGTGAAGCGGGCTGAAGTTTTGTTCGGTCAGGCGATCTATAGACGGATCTTTGCGGAGGAAAGACGTGATGGCCTCCATAATGAACAAGAAGATAGGGGGGGCTCGTGGGTCTCCTTGACGAACCGATCGGGGCATGGGGTAGGTGTTGGATAGGATTCTGTTGATTTGTACTCTGCCAGCAGCGTCGCTGTATAGGACTTTGACCCACTCTCTAAATATTGGGCCAACACCCATTTTCTCCATACAGTTGTGTAGGAACTCCCAATTGACCTGGTCGTAGGCTTTTTCGAAGTCGAAGCATCGGATTGCCGCCTTCATGCCTTTTTCTGTGATTTTCTTTGTCGCCTCGTTCAACGCCATTACGTTGTCTAGGATATATCTACCTGGAATGAAGCCTGCCTGGTCTATGTGGAAGCATTTGTCCATGACGTTGGTTATCCTATTGGTCAGGGTTTTAGCTAGGATTTTGTACGGGGTTGTGAGGAGGGATATCTGTTGGTAGTTCTTGAGGTCGTATTTGTCTCCTTTCTTATGGAGGAGGGATACTACGCTTGTGCTGAGTAGTTCTCCTAGTCCGCCCTTGGTCTTGCTGTCGTGGAAGAAGTTCTGGAGGTCCTCTCTTAGGACGGGCCAGAAGTGAATCCATAATTCCTTGGACATCCCATCTATGCCCGGGCCCTTGTCATTTCCCATTTGTGTGAGTGTTGTGTGTAGTTCTTCGATGGTGATTGGTTTGTCGAGGTCCTCCGCTTGTTTAGGGGTGATGGTCCTCTCGAGGTAGGACAACATGTATTGGCGGGCAGATGAGTTGGCTAGGGGGGKAGGGGAAGGAGTTTTGGCTTCGTAGAGGTCTGTGTAGAAAGATCGCACAATCTGCACTAGCTCGGTTCCTGTCGTCTTCACTGYCCCTCTGTCTGTGGGGTCTTTTAGCGCTTCTATCGTATTGTTCCTGGTGTTAGCTTTTTTTTTTTTTTTGAAGGCCCAGTGCCCAAGGCTGATATTATCAACATAATGAATGAGGCCGGGGTCCTCCCAGTCTACCCGGAAGTAACCAAAAGGAGCCTGCTGAGAACATATCCCATCTTCCTTGAATAAGAATGATGCTGAACTGTGAGCCAAATGTTGCGCTATGGATCTGATGTCCACTGACCATCAGGAAGGACAGTAAAGTAAACTAGCTTAGTGCCTCTTCACCCTTAATGGGCGCCAAAACATCTTGACAACCAAGCACGTTACCAGTTATCTCCATCAAGCCTATGTCTAAAAACCTCTGAAAATGTCTTATCCAAACCAAGCAGCAGGCACAAGACAATTAATTGGGGGGGGGAAGAAATCAGGAAATTCAAACAATGGCCTTAGAGGGATAGAGGGATCAACAGTAGTCCAGTCATTAAAGATAAGCCGGTAATTTCTTTTAATAGGTTCCTGAGCATTTGCGTGACCACCTTCCCAAATTACTTTCCCCAGCCTCCCACCCTGGTCACCTCCCAGCCAACTTCTATTAAATTGATTGATATGGACCCAGATCTCATTATGTTCTGATAGGAACTGGATTTTATCTTTACCTTGTTCCCACTTGATAGTTAATTCCGTTTGAACCTGCTGCTTAATGGATTCTGAGAATTCTGGCCCGTCCAAATGCGCACCCTCCATTTCAAAGGTACACCTTCTTGTCCAAATCGCCCATATGATCGCCCTCCTACCTATTAAGAACATGTTGATTGTGAAGTCATCCACTTGGTCCGGATGCCATGATTCCAAAAGGAGGGTTTTCCACTCCCAAGGACAAAACCATCTCCAAAGCCAGATTGACCCCGGGCATTGGAGGAAAATATGCTCTATTGTTTCGGGGATAAGTTTGGATGGGAAAGCTGATTTACAGAACTTAACACCATGGGAGGGCAATGCCCTTCTGTTCAAGAGAAGACCTATCAATGATCCAGTCGTTCGTAGGAAGACATCTATGAGCAATTTGCCACTGTAAAGAAGCAATTTTGACAGGTTTAGTTTTAGAAGTTTGGAACCACTCAATACTTCTCAACTCGTCCTTACTAACATTAAGGTTCTTATGCCATCTTTCTTCAATGCGATCTTTTAAGTTAAACCTGGGGCGGAACATTCTATAGGATGCTTTGACTGTGCGGGTGTGTAGTTTTCTAGGATGAAAGTGATCTCGTTTCCCGGGAAGTGACCAACACCAGTTAAGAGGGTCAAACGGAAGGTGAGAGATGCGGGTATCTGGTATAAAAGCAAGTTATTTTTCATCAATATTCAGTACTCTAATCCTGAACAGTTGGTCATACGTGCTCCATCTAATTTCCTCCTGTTGATCCCGGTTGAGAATGCCATCATCCTGAATCTGAAAGATTGATAGAAGAATTTGATTCAGATATGAATCTCAATTATGTTACCGAATACGCCTTTGTGGTTATGAAACGCCACCCAATCACTTTCAATGAGTGTGGGACCCTTTCGTAGGATTCTGACCCATTCCAGGGGGATAATGTCAATTATCGAATCAAGAGTGGAAGTCTGATGGTGGCTATATCTTATACGCTCATGCAAGTCAGTGGCCGAACGCCAGTCTCTATTTTCTTGATTCAATAAATCTCTAACCCTTATTACTCCCCTGTTAATCCAACTTTTCCAGGGGGCATCCATACAATGCAGAACACACCCTTGGTCATCCCTAATAAAAGTATTGTTGAAAAGGGGTTGCTGACAAACTTCTTCCCATCTTGCCGGTGAAACTTTATCTGGGATAAACATTTTTCTCCAATTTTTTATTAGTGTGATCCAAAAAGGATCCCACCAAAGATCCCTCCTAATTGTCTGTCTATCTGAGATCTCCTCCTGATTCTGGTCCCCTTGAGAGCTTCTCGGTAAAGACCATGCCAGGTTCTCCAGCCACATTAGGGGATCTATGTGATCAGGGACCGGAGGAGCTAACCTTTTTATCTGTTCAAAGGCTAGGAAGGACCAAGGGGTGTTGGGATTGAATATAAGGCGTTTGATCCACTGGAGAGAGAGAGCTATAGCTTGGGTATGGGGATCAATGATCCCAAGGCCCCCTTTTGTTTTGGGTTGGATAATGGACGACCAAGCCACTTTCCTAATGACATTGGATCTTTCATGATCTCCGCGCCATGAGAAGGCCGCTACATGTCTCTTGAAGAGTTTGAGATTACCTTTGTCCAAAGCCCAAAAAATCGATCTATACCATATAGAAGCCAATATGACATTATTAATTATTAAGGTTCTACCAAACAGGGATGTGTGTTTATCCTTCCATAAATCAAGTTTCAACCTTGTCTGTTGTAGAATCCCTTCATTGGTAGAAGTGGGTTTACCTGAGACTGAGAGGGATACTCCTAGAACTCTGATTGGTTCGTTATGATGAACCCACTTAATACAGGAAGGTTCAGGGGGTCTCACACCTTGATGATGGATCCACCAACCAAGTGTTTTATTCCCCCAATTGACCTTCATATTAGAGAGGTTACAAAATTTGTCCATTAGTCTTTTGATGGCTTATAAATTTTCATGTGAAGCATCAACCATCAGAGAGAGGTCGCCAGCAAAGAGAGAGCAAACTGGGACTGCTTCTCAGGAATAGAGGAGACTTGGATACGCCTGATGTCTTTATGATGTCTTATGTTAGTTGCTAAAGCTTCCATAATGATCACAAAGAGAAGAGGAGCAATGGGATCACCTTGCCTTACTGATCGCTGAAGTAAAATAGGGGGTGCTACATTTCCATGGACCATGACCCTTGTTGTGGCATTCCTGTGCAAGATATTGATCCATCTCCTAAAATGTGGACCAAAATTAAACTTCTCCAGACATTTATCTAAGAAAAAACAGTCCACATGATCATATGCTTTCTCAAAGTCTATAAAGATGAATGTCGCGTTATGCTTAGACTATCGAGAGAGCTTGATAATCTTATTAATGAGCAGAATATTTTCATGAATATTCCTTCCTTGGATAAATCCAGTTTGTAAAGGATGAATAATGTCCGCAATGTACTTATTCAGGCGAATCGTGAGAGTATTTTAGATCAACTTATACGCCACGGTGAGCAGTGTGATAGGTCGATAGTTCCTAATGTTATATTTATCGCCTTTCTTATAGAGTAGGGTCAACACCCCTTGCCCTACTATCTCCCCCATATCGCCTGAGTCCCATACTGCCTGGTAGAAATTCATGAGGTCTTGGGAGATGAAATCCCACAAGGCCTCCCAGAGTTCTTTGGGGAGACCATCAATCCCTGGGGTCTTATCTTCTTCCATTAATAATAGGGCAGTCCATATTTCATCTTTTGACAAGGGCAACTCCAATTGTTCTCTTTGATGCGAGGAAAGAGACTTAGTTAGGGGGATAAGAAACTCTTCTATTTCCTTTGTGCGTTGATCCAGGGGAATGTCCCTATTTTCTGAAAGGAAAATATCCTTGATTCCTAAAATGACCTTCTGATTCCTCCAAAATGACAATACGTCCTTGATAAATGATCTAAAGGAGTCAATCTTAAGATGAGTTGTATTAACTTTATAGAAGCCTCTTCCTTGATTTGGTTTCTTGCCAAAGGAGAGGATGGCTACGTACATGGTATAGTCTAAACCTAGAAGGGGACTTCGTGGAAAAATCTCTGTCATCTGGAGCGCACCTTCCAATTCCTCTGAGAGGAGGATATGATCTATTCGAGACTTGGTGGACGATCTGACTTGATTCCTCCGAAAGCATGTGTAAGTACGCTTAGATGGATTTAAACACCTGAATGAGTCAAAGAGATTTAAGTTGTGAGCAAAGTTGGTCATCATAATCTCATCAGCCTCCACATAAACTAGAGAGGGATTAGGAATGTTCCATCTATCAAGAGATCGATCCGGAGCAGCATTAAAATCCTTGATAAATGATCTAAAGGAGTCAATCTTAAGATGAGCTATATTAAGTTTATAGAAGCCTCTTCCTTGATCTGTTTTTTTGCCAAAGGAGAGGATGGCTACGCACATGGCATGGTCTAAACCTAGAAGGGGACTTCGTGGAAAGATCTCTGCCATCTGGAGCGCACCTTCCAATTCCTCTGAGAGGAGGATAAGATCTATTCGGGACTTGGTGGACGATCTCACTTGATTCCTCCAAAAGCATGTGTAGGTACGCTTAGATGGATTTAAACGCCTGAACGAGTCAAGGAGATTTAAGTTGTGAGCAAAGTTGGTCATCCTAATCTCATCAGCCTCCACATAAACTGGACAGGGATTAGGAATGTTCCATCTATCAAGAAATCGATCCGGAGCAGCATTAAAATCTCCTGCTATTATGACCGGAATCCCTACAGGGAGGATGGGGGGGAGAGAATCAAGAAAGCGTTGACGATCCCCAACATCATTAGGAGCATATATACATAGGATACTAATTATCTCTAGTTCCAACGTTGCCAGGATATATGCCCACCTACCTTCTTCTTTATCAACATCCCAATATACCGGTTCTAACTTGGATCCAGGGGGAATCCAGATAGCGACTCTGGCACTGCCCAAACGGGGGGCATGGGCTCTGAAGGCTGTATAAGGTGAAATTTGCTTATGACAATAATTATGCTGGTCCGAATCCATAAGGTGAGTTTCCTGAATACAAATTACATCCGGCCACTCTCTTCCTCCTATGGCTCTCAATTGGTCGAATATGGCATTCTTTTTTTGAGACTTAGCCGATGCTAGACCATTTACATTCAAGGATCTGATGTCGATGTCCGCATTCCTTTTGAGAATTTTCCAAGCTTTATCTTTGTTATAAAGGACATCAATTACTCTAGAATCCATTTGTTACTATAACACTAAACAGTGAGTTATCGTGTAGATAGCAGGACAAAGGATCAGTCAAAGATCAAGCCATTGTCCAGTATCCAATAATCCTCCCGTCATCAATGTCCTCTGAGCAAGCATCCTAATAGGACGAAGGATCAGTCAAAGATCAAGCCATTGGCCAGTATCCAATAATCCTCCCGTCATCAATGTCCTCTGAGCAAGCATCCTAATAGCAGAGTGCCGACATCAGTTTCGGACCAAAAGTCGTTAGCTTTTATCTTGAGGAGTTGAAGCTCACTCAGAGCATCCTGATTGAACCATTTGAGACCCATATTCTTAGTAACATCATATTTTAGAAACACGTCTCCTTCCGCCAATCTTCCTTCACCCTCTTTTATCGATAGCAAAGCCTTACCTCCTGATGGAAAGTTTGACTTAGCATAACTTAGGATCTCGTTCGCTGGGGAAGAGGGAGAGGGGGGGGCCGAAGCAGATCCTAGTAGTGTTACTTCCCCATAGGCTGCGGACTGAGGTTCGGATAAACCGACCTCCCATACTCCTCCTTGATATCTCACTGGTAGGAGTGTCGTTCCCGCCTTCGTAGGGGATAGTTGTCCTTTGATCGTGCGGAAGAAGAATTTTGACATGGACTCCTTGAGTTCATAGTCTGTCATCCTTGCCCGAATTTGGAGACCTCTTAGTTCCCACTTTCTCCATTCATTGAGCTCTTCCCTTGCTTCTATCAACGTGCTATAGTAGAAGTCGTTGTCTAGGTCGGAAATGAGGTTTTCTTCGGCTATCTCCATGACTGTCTGAAGTTCTTGTTTTCTGGTATTCCTCTCCCCTGCTATGCTTTTGGACTCTGAAGAGACGGTTTGGGTTAGGTCTGTGTAGCTGTCGATGAACCACTTATGTCTGTCGACCTGTCTGGTACGGTTCTGTCTAAGGAAATACCAGTTTCATTCCACTGCTTTGTTTAACCTCTATGTGGCCAGCAGTGAGTTGTTTATCTTGTAGAAGCCCTGGACTTTTTCTACCAGGCAGTTGAAGTTGAGGAGCAGGTGGGTAGGTTTGTGATCCAGGCCTTTGAGGGTGGTTGCTGCTAGGATGTCTGCTTCTTTGATGGTACCCTGTAGATAGTCTGATACGAGAAAGAAGTCGATTCTCGACATGGATGTGTGGTTTGCTCGGTTCTTCTTGATTAGAGAGAATTTCTTTTTCGTGGGGCGGAGTATTCTGAACAGGTCGATCAGGTTGTACTCAGTCATCATGTTACGTAGGTGTGCTCCTGCTCTGGTGGGGCCCATAACGGTGGAGTGTGAGATGCGGTCGAGGTTAGGCTCCAGTGTTGTGTTCCAGTCGCCTGCTATGATGATCAGTGAGAGGGAAGGGATTAGGGCTCTGATGCTGTCGAAGAAGTTCACGGTGTTCATTTTCGGCATTTGGGGCGTAGATGTTCAGAATCTTCGCCTCTTCGCACTGCCACTTGATGTCCATCCACGACCATCTTCCTTCGCTTGTGTCTCCTCCTTTCCCCAATATCAATCCTTCGGTTAAGATTTTGGACGTGTGGGGGATGATGATTGTTGTGCCCCTGTTTGCTGTACCTGACTTGTTGGCCCAAGCAGAGTAGGCGGCGCCTCCTACACATTTTTATGTTGTTTCTCTGATCCTCTTGTGGTTTGGAAGGTCGGAGAGGTGTGTTTCTTGCAGTAAGATGGCATCCGGTCTGGATCTGTCTATTTTAAGTCTGTGCCAATGTCCCTGAGTTTGTCTTCTTCTGTTAAGGTATTACCCAGACCGTAGACATTCCAGCTGATGATTCTTAGGCTTTTAGTGACCCACTCTGTTCTGATTTCGGGCTCCATGGGCCAAAGCTGTGTGGGCCGTGCTGTTCAGAAAAGACTGTGTGGGTGGGGTGAGGGGTTTTGTTTGACCATTTGGAAGTGGTGATAGTATCTAATCCGCGTCAAGGGCAGTGCTAACCGTCTCGTTGTTTGAGTCTACAGTGTCGCCCTTGGTCGCGGAGGTGCTCATGCTGTATGCCCCAATGCTGCCTTCGGGTGGTGGGGTCTCCCCCTCCGCCTGGCTGTTTGTGGATCTCGCATCTTTCCCCTGTGGAATCAGCTCCATGTCATCCTCCTGTATGAAGTCCTCTTCTTCCTCTACCATGTTGATTGGTGAGGCTTCTTCCTGGAGGGAGTGCCGAGTTTTGAGTATGTTGGATCTGATTATGGAGGCCAATGATTCAGCCATCACCTCTGCCGTGTAGTGCCTTCCTGTTAGCGTGCTGTATGGCACCGCTGTGACTGTGTTCCATGCCCTCCACACCAGTCCTTCTCCGAGTTTTGTCGTCTCATCCAGATGGACGAGGATTGGCCTGAATGGTCCTTCCATCTCCCAGCTTGGGTCTGAGGGATATGGTTCGCCGTTCTCGCTGTTCTCTTCGGACGGGATGACATAGACCCCTTGCGGGTAGATCTCTGAGATTTCTTCTCTAATTGTTCTTGCTGAGGCCCTTGGATTGTGCATTGTAGTTGGGATCCCGAAGGAGATGTCTGTGGCTACTTGCCATTCGTTGAATTTCTTGCGAAATCTGACTGGCACAAGCGGTCTGACGGCTGATGCGATCAGAAGCCGCCTTCTTCGTAACGTGGGGAGCCCTGTTGTCAGCCACTCTCTGAATGGTGTAGAAGTCTTTCTCATTTTCCTTGCGGTATTTCACATTTTGATCGAACAGAGCTTTGGTCTGTTCAGAGACTATGTAGATTTCTTGTGTGATCTTTCGCTGATCCTTGTCAGCTTCCGGTCTGGTTGATTGTGTTGATCTTGTTCTTTTTTCTCTTCCCTTGGAGGGTTTCCACTTCTTCGGGACCATGTCTCTGATTGCGTCCGTCGAGGGGTGGGCTTCGTTGTTGGGGTCTGTGTTTGTTCCCACTGTGTCCCTTTCTTTTTTTTTCTTGTTGTACTTGTATGCGCTGAACTCCGACAGTTCCCATTTTTGTTCTCTCTCCTGTCTGAGGATTGCATAGTTATTTGGAGATGTTTGTATTCCTGCGACCGAGTTTTTGGGAGCATTGTTCCTTGTTGTTCTCTCCTAGTGCTTCATGCACGCAACTCTGATGTCGAATTCCTTTTCTCTTCGTACTTGGCTTTTTCAAAGTACTCCCGCAGCCATACCATAATTGCGCCTCTGTTGTTGTCTCGGTCCTCTGAGGGGCCCTTCTTCGCTGGCGAAATGTCCATTCCTTTTGGTGTTGCTAGGTCAGGGGTTGTGGTCAACTCCTGTCCTAGCTTCACGCCCTGATCTTGTTCCTTCTGTCCTGATTCTTTTTCCGGTATTGTTTCCCCTCTTCTTTTCTTCCCAACCTGTTTGTTTGTGTCATCTTCCTGGGGGGAGGATTGTCTCTTGTGTGAAGGCTCGGGGTGTGGATAGCGTCCTTCGATGTATGTCTGTGCTTTTTTTAGCAGGGTCTCGTCGTCTTCTTCAGCTGACTGGTGCCTGATCGTGTCCAGATCCCAGAGTAGGTCTTCTTGTTTTTTCTCTATTTCGACCGCTCTGGAGTCGATCAGGGGGTCTTTGTGGATCTTGCTCTGTGGGCCAGATATCTTCTTTGCCCCGACTTTGTGCCATTTGCTGTCAGCCGGGGGGAAGATGTCCGGTTGACTGGTTCAAGGATCCCTGTCGGCGTATGTCCATACCCATCTTGGCTCTGGTAGGTTGTCATCAAAGACGCAGCCATCATAGGCTGAGTCATTGACGAACCACACCCCTTTTGCCTCTTCCGCCTCAACCAAATCGGATTGTCTCAATTTCCTTTCTCCTGCTTGCTCCGGTCTGTTTGAGCATTCTGCGTTTCTGTCGGACCCAAGATGTCCTTTTTTTCTGCAGTGGAAGCATATCGGATTGTCCTTTGTTGATACTGTTATGGAGACAATCTTGTCATCTACGATGCATTCCCAAGATTCTGGGAATACTGGGTTATCTGTTGTGTCTACTTCGAGGATCGCTGTGACTGATTCGTAGTGGGGAGCCAAGAAATCTGGGGTGGGAAGAATCCATTTCGTCACCTTGTTTGTCGGGTATTCTGCTGCCAAGCAGTCTTCGATCAGCGGGTGACCCCTGAGGGGAATATTATCGAACTGGACCCATAATTGGTCCCTTAGAAGGCTTTGTTTGTAGGCGCTCACTGGTGCCACCTCGGCCTTCTGCGAGATTTCAGGTTTCCATCTCGCCAGGGAGCAGACGGAGCCGAAACACTTGATTGTTTCGAATTTGTTTACTAAATGCGTTGCTTGGTTTGCATTGAAAATTTGTCGACGTCAGTCTTGATGTTCTCCTGATCTTGTATCGTTTTTGTTATCCATTTCCTTTTCTCCACCTAAGAGAGTCTCGCTCCTGCGTTAGAGAAGGTGAATATGAGGGCGTGCTTTTCAAAGGTGGCATTCGTGTCTGCAATCCTGTTTTTTGGGTATGCCCAAGCAATTACTTCAATTTCTTCATCGGTGTCCTTGTTTTTCACCTTGACTGTGACTTTCTCTCCTTTGATCTGGGGAGCTTCCAGCAGGAAGTGCAAGGTTTCGTGCTCGATGCTGGGTGCCTTTGAAGACGGCGCCCTGGAGGTCAAGGCCATGCCCGCCGCCACGATGCTGTACCGTCAACTGTACACGTTCGTCATCTTCTGTGTTTTTGGGTTGTGGCCGTGTTGTTCTTTCTTTAGTTGCTTTTTCCTCGTTCCGTTTCTCTCTTGGTGTTTATCGACTCAGTGGGGTAGGGGTGACTGGTTGGGAGATGCGAGTCTTTTATCTCTTTTTTGCTTGTGGGGTTTTTATCCTTTTTTTATGAATGTATGGGGGATGTGGATCTGTCTACGTGTGTGTCGAGTAGCCGACGTGGCTTGTTTTTCTTTTCTTCTTCTTTAACTTTCTCTCTTTCTATATTGGCGTGTGTCGGTGTTTCTGCTGAAGAGTTGGGATTTGTTCTACAACGACTTGTGAACATTTGTCTAATAGGTTATCTGTCCCCAATGCTACGGTGTGGATTTGATTTTGAGGGGGCGAGGGATAATGTTGGTGTAATCGATTATCTGTCCCC
>BFEA01000116.1:2470873-2481418 GCA_003427395.1 Chara braunii
GTGGGGGATGGGTTGGGGTGGAGTGCGTGGTCGTTCGTGTGAAGGAAGAGGGTATCAGGTGTGGCTTGTGGCGGTAGGGGCGTGTGGGGAAAAAGAGTCCGTCTGTCTTTTAAGGGCGGCGTGGGGAGGTGCGGGGGGGCCTCAATGTGGGGTGATGATGGGATCAATTCAATCCGGCGGGGTGACTGGTTAGGCACGGTGCGATGTCTGGAGGGATCGACGTACGTTAGAGGGGCCTGGTCCTTCCTCTCTTGGTGAGAAGACGGGTGATGATACGGAAATGGGTGGGCGAAAGGAGAGGGGGGGAGTAATCGTGGAGTCGATGTGACGTGGTTGGAAATGATGGGTGAGGGTGGGGGAGGGGGACAACTGCGTGGCCAGCTAGGGGCGAAGGTTGCCGATGGGGATCGAGTTGGGCTCAAAGGTGGGTACTTGTCGCGGCGAGTTGATGACGTGGCGGCGTACGGAGGGTGCTCCTTGGCTGGTTGGGATGACGGTCACCTGTGACGGAGAAATGCTGGTGTGTTCGTCTCTGACGGCTTGGCGATTTCTGGCGTGCCAGCCCCACAAAGCGTGGGTTCTCTGTTTCCTCCTTTTGCTGGTCGACGCTGCTGCTCCGGCTGAAGCTCCACCGACTTGCTGGAGTGACGTGGCGAGTGGGGGCCAAAGTTGCCCCCGTTGTTGGCGATGGATCTCGGGCTTACCAGCTTGAGAGCGCGCCTTGCATCTGCAGTTCGTGTTGGTTTCCCGTTACGGAGTCTCTCTGCCAGAGAGGAGCTCCGTGCATGGGGCGTTTGTGGCTGTCTTCACGTTGGGTGTGTCGAAGCTGTTAACTGCTCCTGGGGTTTGAGATTGGGGAGGGGTGACGTTGCCTCCGTTGTTGGTGATGGTTACTACCGATGGTAGACACGCTCGGAAGCGTGCATGAAGCGCTAGCGCGGATGCAAGCATGTGGCGGCTGGGATGGTGCGATTCGAGTTCGAACCGCGGCGGGGGTGACTGGCGCGGGTGCGGGCGCTAACGCTGTGCTTTTGCGCTAACCGATGGCGCGGACGCTCCTAATCGTGCAGGTTTTTTATTTTTATTATTATTATTTTATCTTTATTTGGGAGGGGGACGGGGGGGCGTATGACAGGAAGATGGGGATACGGCGAGGAGAGGGGGATATGGAGAGGAGGAGGAGGATGTGGACGAGGAGGACGACGAGGATAGCGAGGACGATGAGGAGGAGGAGTTGAGATGGGGGAGGAGAAAAGATGGACGGAGGGAAAAGAGGAAGGGCAGGAGGAGGAGGAGGAGACATGGACGGCAAGGAAGGGGAGGACACTAGGAAGGGCAGGAGACAGCAGGCATGGAAGATAAGGAAGTACGAGGACGAGGAGGAGACAAGGAGGATGAGGAAGGGCAGGAGGAGGAGGACGAGTCCGAGGAGACGAAAAGGAGAAGGGAGGAGGAGACATGTAGGATGAGGAAGGGGAGGAGGAGCAAGGTGAGGCAGCACTCCTGTAATTTTTTTTTTCATCCTGCTTATAATTTTGGTGGGGGGCCTCAAACGCACCATTTTGACCCCGGCCTTCTTTTTTTTTTCCGGGGGGGGTGACGGGTTGTTCCCCACACATGTCGTGCGCCGCACGGGATCGGTTGGGCTCGTGCGCCGCACGTAGGGAGCTGCCCGCACGACGTGCGCTTGCAAGAATGGTCCCAACTGATTCTCTGCGTGAGTTAGGCTCTCTTGTACTTTAACGGTTTAACCATAATTTATCTTTGTATTTCCATTTTTTCCTCCAATAGTGTTTCTTTATTTTCCTTTCTGTCAATCTCTCCCATCGTCTAGCTGCATTTTGGCGTGCCACCGTCCCTTTGGCCATCTGGGCCTCCTAGAGTAATCACAGTAGGTCCTCTTCTGGATGTATATGACCGTAACTACAGCTGGCCGGGATGTGCACGACCGCAATCACACCCAAAGATTGAAAAAGTCCCATTGTGAGTATGCCTTCAGCTGGCTGCTGCAGTGCTGCTCACTTTGTCTTTTATCTCGTTGTTTCAAGACACACCCTGGCTGACTTTCAAAAGCTGGTTTCCAACTTTCCATATTTAGTAATCTGGCAAACTGCCTCTGCAACAAAGACGACCTGAGTCCTATGTCCTAGACGTCAAATCCTAAATCCTAAACCCACAACACTAAACGTAAAACCCTAAACCCTAATTCTAAACCATAAACCCATAGCTGTACTATGCCATAATTCACAGTTATCTATGTTCCTGCACCTCTTAAGCACTCCCTCCTTTCCTTGCTTAAACCACCAGTAATTTTCCTAGCTATTTTTTTCTGACAGGGCCCTTAAAATGCCATGTCTTCCTGGGATGGGCCTACGGAAACAAAAAGGCTAGCGACGCCCGCAAAACACATCTTCTTTTTTTTTTTCCTTTTTTTTTTTAACAAAACAATACAGCCCCTTCTATTCTGGGGGGCGTCAGTCCGGTTGCTTATCACCGGCAAGCATGTTTCCAGTGCCTTTTTTTTTTTTTTTTCCCTTGGGGTGTTATCACAGAGACTGATAAGAGCAGCCCCCTGTGGTATTCCTCCTCGATGGCTCCAGTCTATTGGTGGAGAGCTGCACCTGATGGAAAACAGGTCCAGCGTCCCTTTACAGAAAACGCACAGAATGTCCATATGTGCAGTTACACTGCCCTGGCGCAGTACTCACCTGGAGATGGTGGGACAGCAGAATCTGTGGCCAACTAATAAAAGATACATCATGGCCAGAGAGGCATGGCACTCACCACAAGGCGACTCCGTAGAGAACAACGTGTTTTCGTTGGGGCGAAGTGCCATCCTCTGGGCAATTTGGTAGAAACGGCGTACATATGAAACGGAAGGACTACGCCTAGAAGGAGAGGATTTCACACAAACTATCAAACAACAAATTCAAAGAGAACTGACGGCCAGATGGACAAGTAAAAGCGAAGCGGGAGATATGCAATGAGATCAACGATGTAATACAGGAGACGAAAGCATTCTCAGAACTTCAAGGATGGTTGGGAGGAGAGCAAGGAGGATGGATAGCAGAGATCATCTGGGAGGGCGGTCGAAAGAACAAACAGAGAAGGATCAGCAGAGATTACCAGCTATTCTTGCAGTTCTGGACAAAGATAGAGGCAGGCTTCAATCCCCCTGCGCGCACCCTTGGACTTCCCTGACCCCTTCCTGCCACATCGTTTATCCCTGGTGGAAACACAATGGTACGGAAACGGCTGACGACAGATGGGGTGAACCGGACAAGATGGAGGTACACAGATATCGTCCCCCAGGGGACATTTCAGACAACAACAGCAGATGGAGCTAAGGAAATTTCTTCCTATCAGGCGGCCTGAAGAAGGGCTGAAGAGGTTGTTCTCCATGTTGGATCAGGCAGCAGCAATCCCTGCCTCATCCAGATCAGAGACATCTGATAGCAGCTGATGGCATCATGGCAAGATAAAGATGACACATGGAGCACAGAAGGCAGGAACCAACAAGGATGTCAGAGAGACATCTTAGACAACGACAGACAAGAACAAAGGACATAGCTAGAGAAACTTCTTCCTTCCTGGTGGCTCGATGAACGGCTGAAGAGGCTATTCTCTCACATAGATCATAAAAGATCGAGTACCAAACGTTCTTGTTTATCTAGGAAGAGACAAATGACAGTATATATGGGACGATGGCCAGGTTTCCAGCAGGTTAAACTCCCCACCAATGGACTGGAGCAACTGAATGGGTCTTCTTGGGGGAGATGCTCCTATCACTCCTCAGAGTAAATCCAACCTGTCTCTATTATAAAAAACAAAGAGAAGTATTAGGTGGAAAGTGAAATGTGGAGCAGAGACAGTGGTTTCTTGTTCACTAGCAGTAAAGGAGGATATATTTCTTCTAGATGCACTTGCCAAATTGAACTATATACGCCACAATCACAGCCAACATTTGGCCCCTCCCTCTGTAGTTCGACACAACTCGTTGTGTTAATAAGGGGAGCTGGAGCTGGTTTCCAGCAGGCCCAGCCCCCCACCAATGGACAGGGTTCATCTAAAATGCCAAGGTCTCAATCCCAGGGACTCCACCACCATCTGGGGATGGAGGCCTTCTTCACTAATGTTCCAAGAAAACGGAAAAGAAACAATGGCGGCCACGTCAGGTTTTTTCTAGTTCGCAAAGGCAAAAAAGTTGAAAAAACACACTAAATGACACTTTGGTCATGGCAAGAGTTTGAAATGTGCATTTCAGTCAAAAATAGCAGTATTTTTTTTTAAGTCTTTTTTGAACTCAGGCCCTCTTCACACCATGGCTGACCCCTGTAGTTATGACATCCGCAGTTTTTACAAAGTGCCGCACCACTTTTATAATTTTATTGCCTTTTCGAACTCGGGCCTCTTTCTGTAGCCAGGGCATGTCTTTTTGCCAATTCGAAATTTGTATTTCTGACTGGAACACAGTTTAACACACTCACGCTAAAACAAAACAAGAAAAAGAAAAAGAAAAAGAAGACAGCTGCTCCCTATAGACCCCCCAGCTTCACCCAACCTTCCCTCTTCTTCTCCACCAAAATATCATTTTGAAAGTGCCATAATTTCACAAAATCCAGGTTTACTTAGGTTTTTCATTACATCTCTTGGATATTTCTGGCCCCAAAGTACATCTGGTCCCTGTCAGATGTCAGATGTCAGCTACCAGCCTTCTACAAAATACTGGATCTGCTCCTATCTCTCCCTGGGCTTTGTCCTCTTTTAAAGCACTTCACACCCGGTCTTATTGCATCCAAAAGGATTCAAATTTCAAACTTTTGATCTGTTTATCTAACTTTATCAACATTAAGACATACAACTGTATTCCAACAGTTATACTGGTGACCCCCTGGGTTTGTCAGAGCTATTCGCAGCCAAAAGGCCGCGCTTAGTCCGGTTGTCTTTTTGTCGTTTTGTGGCAGTTTCCATTTCCGGCAATGTCATCGAGTCCAAAGGAGGTCGAACGGGGTAATTCCGGGGTGCGGAAATGAAAAAGGGAAGGGTGCGGTCGGTGGGAAGTCTAAGCCCAGTAGCGGGTCAGCTTTAGGAGCGGGCGACCTATTGTAGCACATGCAGGTCGTCGGTGTATTGTCCCGGTCGACGCCCGGTGCTTCCTCTTTGGGAGGAAGGGTGAACGAATATAGGAGGTAAAGGAAGGAAAGGAAAGGACGGGAGGAGAGGGGCTGTTTGTTTTCTTTTATTATAGTTTTCTTTTATGGAAATATTTATTAATTTATTATTTATTTATTTAGCTCTTACGTGCTTGTAGATACAGGGGCCTGGACCCACTAGTGAAGTATTCTACCACTCCGTTCAGGATTTCGATCACGTGTGGCCTCGAGTGACGCAGTACGTCCGTCGAATACATTGGATCTCAATGGCCTGGTAGTTTCCGAGCGGGGACTGTAAAGATGCCCACCATGATAGCTTGTGGCTTTGCGTGGGCGGGAAGTCTGGATTTTATGGATTTAAAGGGGGGGGTTGATTTCCAGACTTCGCTTTTTTTTTTTTTTGGCTCTGAGAAATAGAACTTGAAATGTGAAATTCGAATATTGTGGTGGATCTGACAGGAACGCTTCCTCGTCTGTCAGATGGCCTGCTCGAGGCATCATGAGATACATGGGGATGAATGTATCCCAATACCTGTTGCTTGTTCATCCTCGTGACTGTGTTCGTGGACACATTTTATTGCCATGGTACATCACTATGAAGACTTACGTGAAGGAGATCGTACCAACCCATGAATTCGGGTCCACAGCTGTTTTTCATAGTTTTATGTGCTATTTCAATTCATTTTAAATCAGAAAACGATCCATTCATGCAAATAAAAAATCACTTTGTATTTTCCAAAAAACCATAAAATTGCGTCACACATCGTAGAGTACTTCGCTAGTGGGTCCAGGCCCCAGGTCGGGTAGGCTGCAATTTCGGTTTTTTTTGGGGGGGGGTTCTGCGGCAGAGGGGACGTGGCCAGCGACACGAATGGAAGCGGCGTGGAAGACGTTTCTGTGGCATATTTTGCATTTTGCATTGCAGTGAATGTAGGCGTGACATTGTTGTAGATACAGGTCGGGTAGGGAGCAATAGGGACGTCGTTTGGTTTTTGTTTTTCGTACGTGGAGCGGTTGGGTTCGGTTGTTTTTTTCCCGTGGAGCGGTTACGGTTGGGGAAGAGGGTGTTAATCGTCATATATCGAGGAGTTTGTTGTGTAGGGTGTACGGGTGCGCGGAAAGGTGTCCGGATGCATGAGCACGAGGAAACATGTCGGGATTCGTCAAGTGTCGAGGGGGCAGGGGGGCTGGTCGGGCCGGTTGTGCACGCGTGGCGGGGAGCGATGGAAATGGAGGGGAAGCCATCATTCAATGAGAATGGGGGGCATGGAGGGGGAGCTATCGGTGGGAGTGCGGTCGTGTGGTAGGCGGGGCAGACAATGGTGTCCGGATGCATGGGCACGAGGGCGCGTGTCGGGATTCGTCAACTGTCGAGGGGGCAGTGGGGCTGGTCGGGCCGGCTGTGCATGCATGGCGGGGAGTGATGGAAATGGAGGGGAAGGCATCATTCATTCAGAATGGGGGGCGTGGAGGGGGAGCTATCGGTGGGAATGTGGTCGTGTGGCAGGCGGGGCCGTGTGTGGGGAGGGGAGATGGTGGTATTGTTGTCAGTCAGGGGAAGTCATTGCATGCAGGCGCTGACTGCAGGCGCTGACATGACAATGGCGGGCGTGGAGGGGAAGCTATCGGTGGGAGTGTCGTTGTGCGGTAGGTGGGGCAGTGCGTTGGTGGGGGGGGGATGGTGCTGTTGTCGTCAGTCATTTGGAGATGTGTGCTTGCCGGGGTTTTGTGGGGGTGTGTGTGCTGGCCGGCGGGGTCAGCGGATCAGAGTCAATTGAGGGTCATCAGTCGGTGCTCTTGTGTTATATATAAGGAGTGGGCCCTGCCGTTGAAGGTGCACAAACTATTTGTGAGTGATAGGTGTCTGGCAGTTCTCTAGTGCAGTATCCACACGTACTGAGAGGAGACAGGAAGGGGCTGCCAAAAGCTTGAGAGGACGAAGGGTGTGGAGATTCCGTGGACGGTGTTCAAGCAGACGGAGGGCGGTGTGACGCCCAACCTCACGCCCAGCGCGACTTCCTGATCGGAGTAGAATGGGGGCCTGGAAGTGCGAAAAGGGGTGTGCCAAGGATTTTTGGGAAAGTGGGGGTGGAGTCCCAGGTCAGGACTGAGATCTCCTGTGGCAGAATTGTTCGGGGGCACGGGTGCAATTTGGCAGAGAGGGCGGACCACTTCTGGTCATAAGGCAGATGGCATGCACGGGTCATTTATGGTCGTGCGATCCATCTGTGTTGAGGACGGCGGTTCATCGGAAGATTCCTTCGGGATGGGTGTGATCCCGATGAGTCCGGTCGTCGGTTGTTGCCACGTGGCGCCGGTCGTCGTACGTTCTGGTTGGGCCCTCGCGGTCCCGAGGCTCTTTGGTTGCCGCGTTGTCGGCAATTTCCGCAGGGCGTGCTGGGCCAGTAGGGGGCTATGGCTTTCCACGGGATGACCCTGAGTTGGTGATACGGGAGAAGAAGACGGAAGGGAGGGAAGTTAGTGGAGATAACGATAAAGCCGGGGGAAATAAAGTAGTGAGTGTGGTCCGTGGTGGGGAAATCAGAACACCGTGGATCGCTGGTTGTGGCACAGTGGAACTCCCTAGGACACAGTCGGTTTTCGGTTAGGCAGGGGAACCTCTGTCGGAAGCACTCCTCAATCCAAGGGGTGAAGTACTCCAGGTCGTACGACGAATCTGAGCTCCCGGAGCGCGTCATTATGTCATCGTAGAGCCGCAGAAGTCCTAAGGACGTGTCCTCATCGATTGCGATCACCGCTTGTGAATACGTGTAGGCTGCGCGAGTCGTGCTTACACGTGTTCACACGGGATGATTGTTTCGTTGCTGACGCGGAAGGGCCACATCCAATCAGGCAATATCCCCGTAATCGTTAAGTTTGTGAATCGACGGGCGGGGACTCGTGTAAGTGCGCAGATCAGATCGCACCTACGTGCGCCCCTGCGCGGCGTTCGCTGGTTTTCTGGGCAACCAGTTATCCGATCACCTAATCATTACGTAATTTCCGAGTACGCAAGATGCAACAACCACAACAGCTCGATCAGAAGATAAGCAAAAATGGAAACGACATTGATGACTACGCAAAATTCCTACCGTATTCACAAGTGCATCAAGATGGTAAGCAAAGGCAAGGATCAGGCAGAAAGACAAGCAAACAGACACGACATCCATTCATCCATTCGCACACCATATCCGAGATGGAAATCGTAAAGACGAGTATGGATGAGAGAAAACCAAGCCAAGATTCCGAAAACAAAAACGGGCGAACCCTGATCCGAAATCAAAATTTATATACACCAGCAGAGAGGGAGAAAAGACAAAAGAAACAGCAAATCCGCGTCCATCGACCTCAGCTCCCTCTTCCTCTCTCTCTCTCTCTCCGATGCGGACAGTCCGTCGTCACGCACCAACCCACGAAGTCGTCACCCCGCTTAGTCCTCCCGCACCCGTCAGGTTCGCCCGCGCCCACAGTCCGTCGTGGCTCGCGTTAACCCCGCGCGCTTGGCACCAGCTCGTCGGGTCGCTCGACTCCCACTTCAACTCACCTCTTACTTCGCTCGTGAGCCGACCCTTCCTGATCGCGCTACCCCGAGCTTCCACTTAGCCGGTTAAGAGAGCTAACTAATCGCGCAGCCGGAATTTATAGCGTGCATGCATGCGCGAAGAACACGGAATTACAAAGACTTAGAAAGAAGATTAGAGAGGGAGCGCCTGCGTTTTGCATGACCGGGCCGCGGCGTGGGGGACGTAGCCGCTCTCCACGCATCGATCCGATCATGCAGACCGCGGCTACCAAAACACAGCGAAAAGAAGGAGAAGAAGGGCGGGAAAGGCGAAACACAAGAAGAAAGATACAGTTACAATGGCCCCCGCCCAAAATTACAGTTACACACACAATTAAAGGCGCGGACTAATCAGAGTTTCGTTGCAGCCACACGAAGAAGCGCATAAGCAAAAAGCGTCGCGCGGCCCAGAAGAAATTCCTAATTACAAAATTCCTAAATTCCTATCTAATGCGAAAAACGCAAAAAGCACAAACTCTGAAAAGAAAGTCCGAAATTCCGAGAGCCATCGGGGCTCGACAAGATTCGAAAAAGAATTCAAAAAGAACGAAGCAAATTCTCGCGCGATGTCCGCGCCTAAATTCCAAAATTGAAACGAAAGAAGCGACGTCAACAGTTATTAATCGCGCGCATGACAGCGCGCCAGCCATCCAACCGACCAATCGACCGATCGTCCCGGGACACGCCCAGTTCCGAACCCAACCATTGAAAAAGGAAACGACGAAAAAGACGAAGAAGCAGGGACACCAATGCAATTTCCTTCCTTTCCCGATCTCCCGTAATTGGCCCATTCCTCCCAGCTTAGGACCCCTCATCGCTATCGCGCAGGAAATCGCGCGGTGCGGAAATCGGTTCGTCACAGCGGGTGTTCAAGCAGACAGAGGCTCTGGTTCTAACCCATATTATAGAAGCAGCCCCATACCATGTTCCAGGTGTACTTCCACCAAGAAAAGTCCCAGACCCAGTACAAACCCAAGCTTGCTGGTGTCCCAGTTCTCAGCTTGTAAGCATGCCTCTTGCACAGCCCTTCAGCTGCTACATCGGCGTGCCTCCAAGCAGACTCCGGAGCTGCCATGTCAGCGCCCCTGTTATGTCATCGATCTAAGTTCTACCTTCTGCCGTAACTCCCAGATGCCTTCTGGCTTATCATAGCCAAACGTCACAAGGCACACTCTCAGTCCCGTCTTACTCTACATCTACCCATTTGACCTTGCCGACCCCTGCTTCAATACGGGGGAGCAGCGGGGGTAGGGGGGCCACAGCCCCCCCTCCCCCACACTTCAACATAACCGCAATTTGCTCAACCCCAGAGCCTAGCAGTCCGTTGACATTTTCCACACCACCTGCCGATTTGAAGGGCGGCCCCCAGCCCCACAATCGAGCATCACGTGCCAGTTGCATAAGTTCAAGGACGTTACTAAAGCACTGTTTTTAGATGAGCTTAGGGTGTCCTAGGGCCTAGAGCAAAGAGATCCTTGATCGTCCAAGATTGCCTCACGGACTGCCTCTCTCTTTCTTCCTTCTACAACACTCGAACAGAGCGCAAACATAGACATAGTGCTGACATAGCACAGAACAATGTGATCACTTTTATAGCACAATTCACCCACCCACTCACCCAGCCACCCGCCTACCCACTTACCCACCCACGCACCCGCACTCACTGGGCAACTACCTTGTTCTACAACGGGCTCAACATAACATAAACATAGTGCGTAGCACAAACACAGCACAAACACCGCACAAAAAGAAACACAAACATAGTATAAACATTCCGCGCGAACATATCACGAACACAGCACAAACACAGCATGAAAATAGCACAAACAT
>BFEA01000116.1:2481876-2493180 GCA_003427395.1 Chara braunii
GCCGACACGAAGGCTGACAAGTGTGGACGGGTTGTCCCGACTGTCCGAACTGTGGGGAGCCCCGTGCGTTCCAAACCAAAACAAAACCTCGACAACTGGGACATGGCCCCCGGGGTTCCCTTGGCTGCGCTACCACGCCTGGCGCAGTCTATCAGTTTAATTTTTTTGGGGGGTGAGGGTTCCAACTTGAAGACAGGAAGTGCAGAGCCAGTAGGTTGCGTTTCAGGCCAAATTCCACTTTTTTCATCATCCCGGAGTCCCGGGCCTCCCCACAAAATTGTCAAGTTGTGAACTCTATTGATTGCATACAACCATCCACTCACACTCATTTTCTCTTTCTGAATTTCTAAGGCAATACTCAGGCAGACTCCCCTCCTCTGGTCTGGTTGGCCAAGGCAGCCCATACTGAGGCCTTACTGTACGAATCGAAGCCCCCTACAGAGGCCTGCTAGACTCGGAGTTTGGGGAGTTTGTTTCTATGGTGTATCATGGGTCAGGTTCCCTTGCCAGTCTGTAATCCCGCTGTTCTTTGTTTTGTATGTGTGGGCTTAATCCACCAGTTTGTCCGACCCTCTTTCTCCCAATACAGAATTTTGCTGTGCGCCTCTTTGTATGTGCTGACCTGCGTACGATTTGCTTGGGGAAGCCAGCCTTTCACATCTGGTAGGCCAAGCCCCTAAGCTGCATCAGAAGAAAATAGATGGGAAACGTACTGGTGGTTTAAGCACATCCAGTCAGTATCAAATGGGGCTCTGCTCCCAACAATATGAGGAGCCCTGGCCATAAGGATATGGTGCTAAACTACCGTTGCCACCAAAACCGTTTTCTTGGCTTTGCCGGCATGAGCCCGATTTTCTGATTCATAATTGGACTATTGCTGTCACTATCCACGATGTGATGACTGAGGTCGGTGCCCACAGGCTTGTCTTTCATGGATGTCCTGGACATTCTATGGGCCATGGTGTGCTCAGGGCAGCCTTGTGATTTTCTGTGTGAATAGAACTCCTGTAATGCTCCATTTCGGATGTCGGTTGTGCTCCCGAACAGTTTCCACCTCCTTCACATCAACATGATGGTGAACTGCTGAAGTTGTGAACAATATAATGCAGTGCATACATGCATATGAGAATTGAAAAGATTATACTTATCTGCCAGCCTTGTTTGCTTCCACTTGGGCACCTTCCTGCCATTTCTTATAGACCGCTAATTTCATTACAATACATACATTAAGTCATCACGCTGCATCATACACGTGCAATTGCTTACCTCACTATACATTAAGTCATCACGCTGCATCATACACGTGCAATTGCTTACCTCACTAAACTGCAGCAACACCATCGGATGTGTCTGGCCACCGTTTGGTGCCTCTGCTGAACTGGTAGGTGTAACTTTGGTTAGTTGTCTTGCACACCATTCCTCAATCTTGGCCCTGTCAGCTAACGAGGCTTGCTTTGGGATGCTGGGACCAATGCTC
Source organism: Chara braunii (assembly GCA_003427395.1). Classification (NCBI taxonomy): domain Eukaryota; kingdom Viridiplantae; phylum Streptophyta; class Charophyceae; order Charales; family Characeae; genus Chara; species Chara braunii. Next base: position 2,483,354 of record BFEA01000116.1, read on the forward strand.
TGGTGTCTGCTGATACTTGGACGATTCTGTGTCAGAGCGTCCGGCGGGTTTTCCAAGGGCGGCTTCCCGGCCATGACCGCCATTATGCTCTCCAAGCCACGTTTGCTTAAGCCGTCGGTATCCCGCGGACTTCGAGTCCCTCGACGTGACCTACCTCGCAACTCTCCAGGCAAGCTTGATCGCCGAGCAGGGCCTCCCACCACCTCTTCTGCTGGTGCTGTTGATCCAACTCCTTTCAATGAGCTGTCTGGATGATCGATGCCCAACTCCTCTTCCTTCTTTTCCAGAAGTATTTCATCCATCCCTGGTGGCGATAGATCCTTTGCCAGGTCACCATCAAACTCATGGTTGAAGTAAACCTGACACCCAAAAGTACGAGCCCAGGACGGGCACTCAGACATTATATAATGTGACTTCTGGAAAGGATGTTCCTGTTGAACCTTTCCTGCACCCTCGGTGGGAAGCTGCTCCCCATCCTTCAAGTTTGTGCCCGCCAATCCGCCCGATTCTTTTGCCTCCTCCCCTACCGCCGTCGTACTCATATCCCTCATCTTCTGGAAACGGGCATTCGAGAAGCCTGGAGGGAACTTCACCCTCTCTTCCCATACCTTTTTCACCACCTTTAACAACCTTTGTGGAATCTTTACCAGTCCGGTGGCATGAGCCCGCTTTCCGCTGACGGAAGAATCCGTCGAACCCTGCATGGAGGCATTGGAGGAAGACCACTCCTTCATGCTTCCAGAGCTGTTGCTTTCCCTTCTCACCAATTTCGCCATCACAGTCACTTTTTCTTGGACTTAGCAGCGCAGTGGTAAGCCGCCCTCCGTGCCACATACCAATCCACCTCACCAGGGTATGAACACAAGTTAATCGATTGCTAGGATTGAGCCCAGGACAGCCAACTGACCCAATCACTGAGAAACCGCTCATGTCACACGGTGTGATCTCTCTGCTGTCAAATCACCAGCAACCACAAGTCTAGTTTAGCAATCTGAGCCAAGCTTGGATGGGTCAGCACAAATTTCTTTGGCCAGCGGGACAGGCGGGAGGTCGACAAGCCTGTTGCAAGCGGAGATGCAAAAAAAGGCATGAGCAGACAAATCAGTAAGCAGAAGACTTATCCAGCACGTCTTCAACTCTCAACCTTCTAGTTTTAACTCAGAACCCTTGCATTGCTCTTATGCTTATCAGATCCCTCGCTCCAGCACTGAAAGAGGGGTGTTTGGTGCGAACTAGCTCATCTCGAGTCTCACCTGTATGATGGGATGTGAGAGTGGAGAGTGTCACTTGTGATGTGTACCAACTCCAGCAAATCAGAGACACCGAGTGGATGTCCACTGGCAATGCAGGCAATCGAATCGCTGATTTATCATATGTTTAGAACAGGGGTCCTGTCAGCTAGCTCAGCAGTTTTCGCACCTTAGCAGCACCGCATAGGCGCTGGTTCTATCCCCGTTGCCGCCACTTTTGGTGGTCTGAGGAGGATGGCCAGGGGGGCAGTCAACGCTGGTAGCTCGCTGGGGTGAGTTGTGCCGCCCTGTAACCAGTGACAATGCGGAAACGTCAGGCCAGGTGGAAGTGCTGCTCAGGTCCTGCTGCGGCCGGGCGGGCGGGACACATCCAGTAAAATAATTTTCAGGTTGAGTTCTCAGTCAGAATCATCGTAGCTGACATGCACGGCTCTATTACAATGCCTGTCAGGGTTGAGACCCTTAATTTCACCATTCAAGACCTGTCACCCCTGGCAGTACCGTGGGCCAGTTAGAAAAAGAGGGGAAAAAAAGAAGCTCAATAATCAATAATCATGACATACAATCTACAATAACCTCCGTAATAATCTCGACTTACCTGAGGGCGGTCACCTGTGGATACACCTCAAGACTGCTGCCTTTTTTAAAAAAAAAAAAGAGAAAAAAGGAGTACCACACAGGATTAACCAGCTCAGGGGAGTGGGGTACCACAGACTCCCCACAGACTTCACACCTGGCAGCTTAGGAGAGATCTCTGAACAGCAAGCCAGAGCAGTGTATGCTCTACTCCCTGTTTGTTAGCTGTCAGAATTCTTCATCCAGTGGGACCATATCACTGGCCTTACCAATCCCACATAGGGAAAGGTACAAACGACAAAATGGACCCTCAAATTGGTTGCCACCCCTACGGATAGCCTGAGCTCGTCACTCTTTCTCTTGTTTTCTCCCTTTCTATCCCCCTTATTCCGTATCGGAGGCTAGGAGAGAGAGAGAGAGAGAGAGAGAGAGAGAGAGAGAGAGAGAGAGAGAGAGAGAGAGTTGCAGGGGATCCCTAGACTAGTTTTGCTGTGTGACCACAAAAGTGGGCAATTTTGCAAATGACAGGGCGGTGGGGGCATTGCCGCAGGGGATCCCTAGACTAGTTTTGCTGTGTGACCACAAAAGTGGGCAATTTTGCAAATGGCAGGGCGGCGGGGGCATTGTCTTTGCCAATTTGCTAGCCCTGTGTGACTACCCGACACAGCAAAATGGCAAACCGGTAGTAGCAAACGTGGCAAATTCTGTGGTTTTGCTACCTGTGTGTGTGCGCGCCCTGAGTATGCCCTCTGGAACTCGTTATCCCAAAAATAGCCAGTTACGGAAAGTACTCTTTTTCCTCTGGGACATATCCACTTATCAAAGATATTATGCTTTGTGTTACCCCAGTGAAAGGGGCCTATTTTTTTCAGGAAAAGGCTCATTTTCTTAGAGTACCCTTGGAATTTTTCCCTTTCTTCCTTTCCTTTCGTCAAGAACACGGCTGGCCACACCTAGTACCATAAGAGCACTCTAGGATTGAAGGAAGGAATGCCACATCAGATGACTCCATTCCTTTTCTTTTTTTTGAAGGAAAACATGATCCGATGACTCCATTCCATCAGCAGGGAGCTCACTGCTTCATTCTGTCTTTCCTTGCGAGACACCGGACCCATTTTCAGCACGTGCTGCTCACCAAGAATACATTGGAGCCATCTCAAGTGCTTGGGCCTCCATTGGGATGAGGCTTGCCCTTCCCCCTTATGAATTGCCACCAAACCATACTAATAATAACAGGAAATTTTGCCAAATGCCCCTGAAAGCTAAAGGAATGCTAGAAGACCCCTAAGAGATGAGGATAGAGTAGAATGCCCTTTGCACAAAAAAATGTGCTACACTGCTCTCTGGAGGGTGAGAACTAGCACTCTACCCCTCTCCCGACACTGCCAATCGGGGCATTTCAAAAATTTTCACAGGTACCTGGTTAAGGTATACATCAAAGATGACAGGTCAAACTGACGCACGGGGTATTTTACAAGATTTGGCATTTGGCATTTGTCAGAAGGGCACTCCGCTCTATGCACATCTTTTAGGGGTATTCTAGCATCCCTTCACCTTTCAGGGGTATCTAAAAAAAACACAAAAGAGGGAGCATCACATCATTTGCATCCCTTTCTTTTGTTCCTTTTTTTTTTAAGTAAGCTACATTCTTCTCTCAATTTCACCTCACACTACCTACCTACCACTACTCCTAGATGACCCCCGACTCAAGATGACCCCCAAAAATATATACCCGGGTAGCTCGGCATCCATCTGAACGTCACGGATCTCAGAAATGCACTCTATGGGCCTCGTTACACCCTCCTTGGAAAATCCTCAGGAATTAGGAGGAAGTCCTTTGATTAATTTATCGTGGGGAAAAAGAAAAAAGAAAAAGATAAACAGTTGTGCTTGAGGCTTTCAGCCAATAGGGTGTCGCCACGATCCCGGTTCAACCGTTGTAACATCTCCTCTACGTGTGTGTCCTCTCCTCTCCGTCAATAGCGGCTCCTTGAGCCCAAAGGACCTCAGGAGGACCCTTGAATCCAAGGACGCAATGGCTGGCGATTCTGAGGATCCCCAAAGAAATCTTTCGGGAGCGTTTTCACTTTGGGCCTCGTTAATCGAAGGAATTCGGTGGATTAGGACGCGGTGTAACCATTATCTTCCTCAAACAAGATGAGTCCAGCATCCCATAACTTTACATCCAAAGGAAAGAAGTCGCAAAGTTTATAAAAAAAATCCCTATTTTACACTTTTCTTGTTAGGCTGAAGAGGGAAAGCTCACAGCACTAATACACTGCCAGTTAATGCCCTGGGTTCCCTGAGGTAACTAATGCTGCAGGGTATAAGAGATCAAGATTCTCTGAAAGAGACACTGGACCCGCATTTGAGTACTTGATGCTCCCCACAAACAGAAAGGAGCCATCTACCATGGGGAACTACTGTTGGAGGGGGCTTAGATGGTGTTTTTGCTTTGAAAAAAAGAAAACCTTTTCTAACATCTTGTGTATGGCATGTAGCTGAATGGTACACATCCATGTTGGGGTCGGCCGCTGATATCATCGTACATCATGCTCTGAAGTGGGAAGTCCTCTTTGATTGGTGGATTAGGAGCGCGGAACAAAAACAAAAAACAAAAACGAGAAAGGTACTTGATTGGTTCCGTGAGCTCCGTTGTACCCTACCCAGTCACCAGCCATTGCATGATTTCCGGGATACCCCCAAGTGGGATACCCCCAAGTGGAATACCCCCATTGCATGCTTTCCGGGCCCTTTCCACATTTTAGTCCACTCCGCAAAGGAAAGCAGTGTAGGGCGTGAGGTGAGGTTGAGCGTCACACCCTGAGCCCAGCAAACCAATCAAGCTCACAGTCAGCCAACCACTTGAGAGGGTATCAATGTAATATCTGGCTGCTCAATCAATGAAGGACATGTGTACAAAAAGTACGTTACGCAAAATTTCTGCCAGGGATGAGAAAACTCTAATCAATCAAGGACCTCACAGTTCAGGGGAACATGCATGATTGTAGACTGCCATGACATCTCCCAGAGAGCAGCCTACGCACTAACTGTAGGACTGACTGAGCCTACCAAAGCGGTTTGATGGGTATGCAGTCGGCATGGCAGAGCTCACAAAGCTCACAAAAACCAATACAGCTGCTAGCTAGTCAATCAAGCTCCTTTTCTTTTCTTTATTTGTTGTCTTTATCTCAGATGTCCTCAGAATAGTCTCCTCCCTTTGGAAAACCTCAGGGTTTCAGTCAATAAACCACCTTCCGTTGCTGTTGCTGCTGCTGTTGCTGCTGTTGTTGCTGTTCTTGCTGCTGTTGCTGCTGTTGCTGCTGTTGTTGCTGTTGTTGTTGTTGTTGTCGTCGTCCTTGTCATTCAAATCTCAGATGTTCTCAGACCAACCTGCCGCCCTAGGGAAGCCCCCCCCGAGCCTTTTTTCCAGTCAATCAAGCACCCCCCTGCTTCTGGGCACTAAGTGATTAGAAAGAGAGAATGTAAAGGCCATAGATTGAAATCGTCATTCAAACCCGCGGTTTGGATCCCCCAGCAGTTGTGCAATCCCTCTCCTCTGCTGCTGTTTTTGACTTGCCACTCACTCACACCTTCTTCTTTGCGAGCATACTTCGTACTGGGACTTTTTCTGTAAGGATCTGGATGTGATTGCCGCCAGATTCATAATGGTCTGGCCATAATTCCGGCAGATACATTTAGGAAAGTGCTACCATCTTCCTCCGTACATAACGCACCCTGATTCTGAATCTATACGAGCTATCTTTCCGGGTCCGTGCAGCCAAAACGAGGGTGCGTTGTGTTCGGGTGAAGAGGGTATTGTTTGTGAGTATGCCCCCCCCAAGGTCGAAACTTGGAGGATGCCATTTTTATGATGACGTTCAACTTTTTTGAGAGGCAGGAGGTGTCTTCGCCGTGGGGGCACCGCCGCCGCCCCCCTGCGCTAACGGGCTTGGTTAGCACAAGCAGCCGTTTGCAGCACGCCACGGGTGCTCAAGGAACGAGACTCATCAATCGCCTATTAGAGCGACTATCGCTGGTTTCATTTTCATCTTGTTGATGATGATGCTATCTGCTGATTTTTCATTGTGCGAATTGTTTTTTTCGTCCATTATCCTGCGCTGACAAGGAGGCGGTGCCTGCTCTTATCAGCACCTCTAGCGATCAACTCGGGTCATTTCTTGTTAAAAAAAAAAAAAAAAAAAAGAAAGAAGTAGCTGCCATACGCCTGACGCGTCTTCCCCCAAAGGCAACAGACCCTAAGTGCCTCACAATGATGGTATCGGGCTGGAAATGTAAGTTGTATACATGCATGATGAGTGTGCCTTGTCTTTCGGGTTCCCCATCAGCATCGCAGCCTGATGATGGATGAAACAAGGAGACGAGGCGTTGATGGGTGAGGCGCAGGCAGAGGCGGAGGCAGAGGCTGGGGCGATGCGCCGAGCAAGCCACCATGCTCAGTGGAGGCAGGGAGCGTGCTGGCAACAAGAGGACAGAGGGGTTAGCAGACCCTTCTCTCATGGCTTGTTTCTTTTTTTTTCCCCTTTTTCAGAAAACTTGGATCGTTCATTTTTCTGGAGTCGAATTGGGTTTGACATCCTTCACGTAGCCAATCGTCGTCTTCTTCATGCAGCCATCGTCATCGCCATGCAGCAATCGTCGTCTTCTTCATGCAGCCATCGTCATCGCCATGCAGCAATTGTCGTCTTCATGCAGCCATCGTCATCGCCATGCAGCAATCGTCGTCTTCATGCAGCCATCGTCATCTTCAATGCAGCTATCGTCTTCATGCAGCCATCTTCGTCTTCATACAGGAATCCTGATCTTTATGCAGCCGTCGTCGTCTTCATGCAGCCATCCTCGTCTTCATGCAGCCGTCGTCGTCTTCATGCAGCCTTGATCATCGTCATGCAACCGTCGTCATCTACATTCTGCAATTGTGTTTTCGTGCAGCCATCGTCGCCTTCATGCAGCCATCATGTCGTTATGCAATGCAGCCATCGCCATCGTGACCTCATTTTGCTGAAGAGTGTAGCAGAGATAACCATATCTAGAAGGTACTCAAGAACTATGGACTGGCGTAGAGAGAGAGAGGAAGGGGGGGGGGGGGAGAGAGAGAGAGAGAAGTTTGAGGGAGAGGCCATAGCCTGCGGAAGAGACAGGAAGCCATCGTGATCATGATCTCATCGTCGTGCGGAGGGGGCGATGGTGACCTCAACTCGCTTGCGTGTCTTCTTACTTCGTATGGGTGCGCCTACCTCCTGAGCACGCCGCGCCTACCTCCTGAGCACGCCGTGCCTACCTTCTTCCCCGAATAGAACACGCGGTCATTATCGCTGTATATTTATAGGCTCGGAGTTGCCCAACATACAGCAATAATGGTCGTGCGTTCTATCGGGCCGGCAATGGTGGTCTGTGTGCACCGTGCCTCTCTCCCTCTTCATCCCGCTCTGCATACATTGCTCATTACAGCAAGTTAACTCTCCACACACCTGCGATTAACCCACGGTTTGAGGAGACGCACAATCTGCGGAGAGGGGTGAAGACAGGAGAGAGCTACTCTGCGGCGGGGAATGCAGAGAAGAGATAGACTGTCGACGGAGGTTAACCTGGAGTTAATTCGGAAATCAAGTCTGAAGAGAAGAGAGAGAGAACTCTCTGGAGGTTAACCTGGAGTTAATCTGGAAGCGAACTCTGCGGAGCAATCCTCTCTGCGCAGAAATTAACCCTGCGGAGGGGGATGGAAAGAAAGAAAGAACAAAGGAGAGAGAGAGAGAGAGAGAGAGAGAGAGAGAGAGAGAGAGAGAGAGAGAGAGAGAGAGAGAGAGAGAGAGAGAGAGAGAGAGCTAAGGATATCCAACTCCTCGGATAACCCCGTTCATAACCCTATCTTTCTTGAATTCGTGGGGTAGTCTTGTGTTGACGTCAACACAAGCCTCCCCACGAAAGAACAAAGCATGTGGCGATTAGGCTGCTTAGACGATTGAGCGCTTCGTTGGAAGGCCTTGGGTTGACGTCAACGCTAGTTGCTTGGGAAAGGCAGGATCCAGTGAAAGAGGAGGGTGGGGGGGGGAAGGGGGCCAGTTTGATTTCGCCTTTCTCTCTCCCAGATAGAGATGACGGTTCTTCCCCAGTCCTTTATGTAACTGACGTTGACGACAACACAGCTCATCAGCTTACCTCTCTTTCAGAAAGGAAAAACAGCATCGATTGAGGCGCTGCTTCGGCCAGTGGTAGGAGCAGCCCCCCTGGGTGCTGCTTCGGCAAGTGGTAGGAGCAGCCCCCCTAAGCAGAAGCCCAGTTGTGATGGCTCCTTTCTATTGGCAGTCTTCTTCTTCTTAGTAGCACATAAGAGCTTCTGGGTGGATTGCTACGGTGGCTGCGGGAGAGTGGTTGCCCCTTGACAAGTCCTGGTGCGCAGCCAGGCGGAACGCGCATCTGGGAATGTGCGCGTGCGCGTTGAGCTGCTTGCGCGTGTAGACGCTCTACTGCTCGTCATTGGAACATGGACGCGTAGCGATTCCCCCCCTCGCTGTCTCAATTTCAATTTCAATTTCAATTTCACTTTCGATTTCAATTTCAATTTCGTCCCTCGCTGTCTCAATTTCAATTTCAATTTCAATTTCACTTTCAATTTCAATTTCAATTTCGATTTCAATTTCAATTTCGATTTCAATTTCAACTACAATTTCAATTTCAATTTCAATTACAATTTCAATTGTTTTTGTTAGTAGCACATGAGGGCTTCTTGTTCCTTGATCAGATATGATAGGACGTTGTGGCGGGAAGGGAAAGATTAAGGGGAAAAAAAAATTAAAAAAAAATTAAGAAAAAGGAATCATGATGTTCCGAATTTGAGCCGGGACGGAAAGACCGAAAAAACAATGCCAAAAAAAAAAAAAAAAAAAAAAAAACCTTAGTCTTTATCTCGCCAGAAGGATGCATAGTCTTTATCTCGCCAGAAGGATGCAGGCGCGAGTGGTGGGCTAAGGGCTAGACTCCGCTTGAGTTGTACCTTCTTAAGGGCCAGATCCCACTGGCAAAGAGGATGAGGATTGGAATAAGTGTCTGAATTAGGACATGTTCCACGAAGAGATGGAGAAAAGCAGATCAATTACAGTTTTTGCACCTCTCCACAAACACGTCCAGATTCAGACACTTATTCCTACCTTTAGTGTGCGACATATCGCCTCGCCTCGCCACTCTCGAAATGTGAAAACGACAAAAATGTGGCGGGTGCATCTGGCCATGTTCTAGCCGGAAGTTCATTCCCATTTTGCACATTTCGAGAGCGGTGTGGCTATGCCCATAATCTCTGCGATTGCGACCGCAAACAGGAGAGCAGTGGCAGTGTCGGTCTGCACCTGCTCACGAGATTTCTTAGGGCATATACTCACAGGACTTTCTTGGTTGCATCCGACTGCAATTCCAGCCGTCCTGCGTGTATCTCATCGCATTTACGTCCAGAGAGGAGTTGAAAAAGTCGTAGTGAGAGTACGCCCTTATGAGTCTTCGCGTGGTGGGATTGTCACCTTGAGTACCTTGAGTACCTTGAGTACCTTGAGTACCTTTTTTTTCCTATCTAACTGCTGGTGATGCTACCCTGGGTGATAAAAGTAGTCTGAAGTAGGGACCCGCCAGAAGGCTCCGATCTATTGCTGGGGAGCATCACCTGCTGGAAACCGGGTCCAGCTTGTGACATTCTTTCTTCTTTTTCTTCTTCTTTTTTCAGAAATTGACTTACCGTGAGGGCATGGGTGAGCAGCATGGTGAGCAGCCCGTAGTTTGTCTGTTGATGTGGTTGAGGAAGGGTAATATATTGATTATGCTGTATTTATGCTTTATCATGTTGGCTATAAATAACTATAAGAGTGTGTGTGCGTGTGTCACATGTGTGTGCATGTATGTGACCTGTGTGTGTGTGCATGTGTATGTGAGAGTAAGTGTATATGTATATGTGTGTGTGTGTGTGTGTGTGTGTGAGAGAGAGAGAGAGAGATA